>RHKH01000053.1:62857-88912 GCA_009829795.1 Lasiodiplodia gonubiensis | reverse complement strand
AAAAAAAAAAAAAAAAAAATCGGACGCTCCGATACTACTAGTACTACCACCACGTGCAGCCACGACCAAGCACAATGACGCAACAGCAGCGGAGCTGGCACCGGAAAGCTGACGAACCTGCACGTATGCCTGCGATGAACAAGAAGCTGACAGTCTAGCTTGCCTTTCATCGATAGCGCAGTGGAAATAACAGATCAGGGTCCCTGGTCGGGAATGGCTGGAGAGGGGCCAGCCGAGAGATCCGAACGAGAGGTTTGGTCATGACAACGTCGGGATCTGGGAATGCCTAAAGCGAGGTGACTCACGTGCGAATACAGTGACGGCAATGCTTGTTTTAACTTCATCGCTGTTCCTTGTGTCATGCGTTCACAAGACTAGACCCAAATGAGTGAGCAGTCATCACAGCTGTTACTATACCAGCAGGTACAATACAACATGAAATGGAACAGACAGTACTTCGCGCCAGGAAAAAAGTAAAGTATATTGTTTTGTCATTACCGAGTACTTTCAGCAGATACAGTGATTGTAGACGCTTAGCGCCAGCCTTTGAAGTCATGTAAGGAACTGCTCAAGCTTTGTTGTATGCAGGGGTCATTGAGCAAAGCCTTTCGTTCCGAACAAGATTCAGCAAAAACATCGTCACATTGAGTTTTCCGGTCTGTACTCGCTATAAGGTCATTAACTCATTGTCCGTCTTTGCAGTGATAGTCGAGGTGCATGTTGCTCAAACTGCGAATGTTTCGCGGCGATTCGCCTACAGCCACTTGCCGGAGAACTCCAAAGGCACTGCGAGCATCGGTGAAGACCACTCAGAGGACATAATTCTGGAAAATCGCGTCGTCGCTATGCTAGGAAATAGAAGAGAGAACAACAGCGATTTGTAAGATGTAATGCATGTGCTTTTCAAGGTCAACCGTTGCGAATTTGGGAGCAAAAGTAATGACATGGGCAGCGCATAAACTGCAAGGCAAGATGTCAACCTCGATAAGCCAAAGGTAGGCGTGAGACATCAAAGGTAATCATTTATCAACGCGTCAAAGCACGGTTGATAGGCGTTTCAGCGCGAAACCGCCAACTCGATTTCTCCTTCTTTCGCGTGTTACCTTGCAAGCCTAGGACGGCCTTTACCAAATCGCGACGCTGATTTACAGCAAAGCACAATAATTCCGGGGTTAAGCGAGGAGTAACAGAGCTGAAGAAGACCATGTCGACAGCTTTCGCAGTGGTAGAGATGTCTCAGAGCTGAAATCCTTCATGCTGGCAGATTGCCTATATCAGCTCGATGAGACGTCCATACGGTTTCCTGTGCAAAGCCAGACATATATTCGATTGGTTAAGATTGCATGTCGAGTGGTGGCTGCTAGGGCATTGAACCGTCGTACACGGCGGACTGCATGTAACCATCCTGCCGTTGCCGTAGGGATGGCGTGGGGGCCACAGCGCAACAATCGCATGCTGGGCGAACAAGGCGCCAAAAGGCGTCGCAAGAGAAGAGAATGGACCAGATCGAGGGGTGATTGCAGACGGAGTCGAGCTGGAACCATTCGAGTTTTGACATCTGTCAGGGTGGCTGAGCTCAGCCCATAGCGGGCGACAGGGATGATTGGACGGGAAGGCGCGACGTGTGCGCGGCCAGGAGGCGGCTGAGGCGTGAGAGTGGTGTTGTGAACGCGTGCAGCGTCGAGAGGGGCAAGGCGCGGCGGGGATGTGTTCTGTGTTGTTCGGCGGGCGATCGGCGGTGGGGCGGATTCAAACGTGCCAAGCGCCGGGTGTTTGCAGCGGAACCCTTACTCGCGCGCGGCTGCTACCCTCCCGGGGCGAGCTTCACGGCGGGTCCCCCCAGACCAAGACAAGTCGGGGGTCAAGAAGCCAGCTATTCTTTGTTTTCCCTATTTTCACACCACCAACACCGACTCCGCCCGCCCCAATGTCTGGCCGCTTCGTGAGAGCATCCAAGTACCGTACGGCCCCTCTATTCTGCTCCGAATCGCTCTGCGAGGGGCTTCTTGTGCTGACGCGCGCTGCATGCAGGTCACGTCTTCGGACGCTCGACGAAGAAGGCACGCCCAACCTGAATTCCAGGAACGCCCGACCGCGACACTGACCGCGCACAGGAACAATGCTACGACAACCTCAGACTGTCTAAGAATGCCTGGGACAGCAACATCATCAAGGTCCGCAACCGCCGCTCTCGTGCGCCCTCCTGACGCCGCCCGCTAACACCGCACCCCAGGCCAACCCCAAGTACCTCGCGGTCAACTACGAGGCCGGCGGTGGAGGTGCCTTTGTTGTCATTCCCGTCGAAGAGCGCGGCAAGCTGCCCGACATTCTGCCCCTGTTCCGCGGCCACACTGGCCCCGTTCTCGATACCGACTGGTACGCGCTGTCGCGTGCGTGTATAACACAAGACATGCCGGCTGAGCAGGAGCAGGAACCCCTTCAATGACGACGTGATCGCTTCCGGGTCCGACGACGGCAAGGTATGACGCTGCCATACACGCACAGGCTCAGGATATTCACGCTTGGACAGGTTTTCGTCTGGAAGGTGCCCGAGGACTTCTCCCTCCACACCGATGCCGAGGAGCCGGCAGATGTCGCCCCCATAGCCAAGTTCGCCGGCCACACTAGGTAATTGGCTCTATCACCCGTCCTAGACTCTACTAAGCGCCTGCGCAGGAAGGTCGGACACGTCCTTTGGAACCCCTCCGCCGAGAACGTCCTCGCCAGCTCCTCGGGCGACTACCTCGTTAAGCTCTGGGATGTCGAGCACGGCCAGCCCAAGCTATGCCTCAAGCACTCCGATATGGTCCAGTCCCTTTCCTTCAGCGCCAATGGCTCCATGCTCGTCACCACCAGCCGCGACAAAAAGCTCCGCATCTGGGATGTGCGCCAGGAGAAGCCCGCCCACGAGGGTGCGGGCCACACCGGTGCCAAGAACAGCCGTGCTGTCTGGATGGGCGAGCACGACAGGGTTGCCACCACTGGTTTCTCCAAGATGAGTGACCGTCAGCTTGGTCTGTGGGATATCAGGGCCGCAAGGGAGCCGCTGAACGGTTTCGAGATTCTTGACTCTATTTCTGGTGTCTGCATGCCTTTCTGGGATGACGGTACCAACATGCTGTATCTTGCCGGCAAGGGGTAAGAAACAGTATCTGCAAACATGAGGAAATTTTCACTGACGAGAGTAGTGACGGCAACATCCGGTACTTCGAGTACGAGAACGACAAGTTCGAGTTCATCTCCGAGTACAAGTCCGTCGATCCCCAGCGTGGTGTTGCTTTTATGCCTAAGCGTGGTGTTAACGTGAGTTTGTCGATTTGAAAGCATTCTGGTAATTCTGCTGACGATTCAAAGCTTCACGACAACGAAGTTGCTCGCGCATACAAGACCGTGAATGACAACTACATCGAGCCCATTGCCTTCATCGTTCCCAGACGCGCTGAGGTTTTCCAAACTGATATCTACCCTCCCGCCACTGGTCTCAAGCCTGGCATGTCCGCCGCCGAGTTCTGGGATGGCAAGGATGCCGTTCCTCCCAAGTTCTCGCTGGAGGCCGCTTACGAGGGCACGGCACCCGTGGAGGTTGCGTCCGAGTACAAGTCCTCCCCTGCCCCTGCCCCTGCCCCCACACCGAAGGCAGAGCCCAAGCCCGAGCCGACTCCCGCCCCCGTCTCTCGCGGCCCGCCTCCCACTGTCAACGAGAACAAGGCCTCGATGGCAGACGCGGCCTCCAAATTTGCTGACAAGGAGGAGGCCGAGTCCGCCGACGAGGACTCCAGCTTCGAGGAGATCCAGAAGCCTGCGGAGCGCCAATCTTTCACCGCCGCCCGCCAGGAGGAGAAGGTCCGTGGCCCCGAGCCTACCAAGGCTCCCGAACCGGCCGCAGCCCCCGAACCGGAACCCGTCAAGGAGACTCCCCGCTCTGCATCCACCTCTTCCACCACGGCAAGCAGCGCAGCAGCGGGTATCAAGGATTACTTGGCCGAGATCAAGTCGATGCTGGAGAACCAGAGCTCCCAGATGGCGAACCAGAGCTCCCAGATGGCGAGCCAGATGGAACAAATCAACCATCTCACCTCCGAGGTCAACCTACTGAAGACGAAGGTTGCCGACATCACCAGCGGTGAGAAGGACGAGAAGATTAGGCAACTGGAGCTCGAGCTCGAGGAGGCTCGCTCATGAACAAGCCACGGAAAAAGAAGGCTATATGTGTCATGACGCTCACGCTAGAGGGTGGCATCATCGTCCCGTCCGGTGTTGGGGTTTTTACTAGCTGGATAGAAGGTTGGGGGAGTGGTGGGGAGGCGCAAAGTGATTGGTTGCTGTGACTGTTGTCGTCCTTGTTGGAGGCTTTGAGGCTTGGCGCTGCTTGTTTAGATTCCCCCCGCACTGTCCGATTCGCCTGCGTCTGTGTGTGTGAGGTCTCCCTACGCCTATGTGCCCTATCGCTTTGCGTGTTATTGTTGACATTGTGTTGTGGATACCGCTTCTGATTATTCTTTTTTGTTAAAAGACAAAAACGCCTGTTGGTTTGATGCTTGCGTTAGCGATTATATTCTCCATGCTTGCCTCTTTTGGGTGATTGAGCTTACTTTTGTACTTTCGGTTCCTTCGGACTGAGTCAGTGAGTCACCTCATCTCTGTCTTCCGTGAGATAATGCAAGTTCAGTGACATGTCGTGAGAGGGAAAAATCCACATGTAAGAAGTGTTCTATCTCTAGCCCTCCAGCTTTTTTTCATTTACTTGGTTATCTCCTTGAGGTGAAAGCTAGAAGAGAAAAAGAGTGAACAGGACAAAGAAGCGGTCTGATAATAATCGACCCCGCTGTTCTCTTTCGCTCCCCTACCTCCCGCCCCACAATCTGTAGTCTCTGAACAGCCGTGCCATATTGTCGTCGAGCTCGGCCAAGATTTCCGGCAATGTCCTTTGCCGGCTGCGAGTGTCGTTGCCGTTGTGGGTTGGAGGTTGGTGTGGCTGCTCGAATTGATGGGGCATGGGTTGAGCTCGCTGTTCATGGAACGGACGAGGCTGAGCAGCATTGGTTGTGAGTCCGAGCTGTCCATTGTAGGGGGAAAATGGATCGTTCGGCGGTAGCGGATGGAAAGGTCTTTGCTGCTGCTGTTGCTTCCACGACTGATGGTCATTATTGTGGCTTGGCTGTCCGTTATAGGGAACATGCCAGTGGTTGCCATTGAGATACATAGAGCTGGCTGGTTGACGCTGAGGAGATTGGAATGACTGGGTTTGAATCCCTTCTTGCTGCTGCAACCGTGGATCATCCTGCTTTATCGAGTTTGTCCAGTCTGGGGCACCCTGTGCACTGTTCGCCGTCCAAATAGGCGCGTAGATACTTCCCGGGCTGTAGTTCGACGGCTGCGGCATGCAAACTGGCTGGTCATATGTGGGTTGTGGTGTATCTGCCGGTTGTGGTTGATAGTATGTGTTGTGTGACCACCTGCTCCGTTGGTGTGGCATTCCATATAATCTGGGCTGGGAAATTGCGTTATTGGTAAGATATACTACTTGTTGCCGCTCTGAAACGGCAACATTCGGGATTGAAAGGACGATCTGGTTGCCCACGAATGAACCCGACCCCGCACTTACAGCTCGCTCAGCGCTGTCGCTTCCTCTCTTAGGCCATGACTCTTGGTGTTTCCTTGTTGCGAGTACATGGGTTCATCCAGGTGAGCATGACGGAAGAAACCATAAGGTCTTCATCGTCTAAACTTTCTTTTTTGTTTCACTCCAGCTCCTTCCTGATGGCCATATCTGCCACTCTTCTCGCATCACCTGATCATACATTGTTCATTTGCCTTCCCGCTGGAACACGGCACACTCGAAGCACCATGAACTCCTCGAAGAGCGATATTAGAATCATTTGCTGTACTGTTCCATGGCTGTGAGATGTGGCTGTGATTACAGCGCATTCTTGTCTTCCAAGGATGTTCAGGGCTCAGCCGACCTTGAACCGTGAACAAACATTCCGACCCATGGTTTAAATTGTCGCTACCAAAAAATACTTACTCACAAAATCTCGCAGTTGCATGACATAAATTGCTGTGCACTTTGTGCTTTGAACACGTTGCAGTTTCACATCGGGGCTTACGACCGAGAGGCGTGCATGGGAGGGCATGTCAGCTTATGCATACTTGAACGTCAAACTACTTTTCTTTTTCATATAGTCTTATGTGAACCTGGGCTCTAGAAAGAATAAGGGGATCGAAATGTAGATGTGGGTTGCAGGCTGTCCTGATCAGTTGTTCGACTTCGCATTCCAGCTGTCCCCGTCATCATTTGTTCATGGCTGTGAGGAGTATGTGTGCATGAGCCACTGTTCACTGGATTATCGCCGGACTCACAGAGACAAATTTAACATTGATGAGCTTGTGCAATTCTCGGAGAAGTTATGATGGAATTTGAAATGAAGGTGCGTTGACCGCGCAGTTCACATAACAGCTTAGCGGACCATGCCTTTAGAAAAACGTAGCCCGTGGTAATGTTGACGAAGCAAACTAAAGATACATTAATTCTGGCCTGACTTGAACGGTATTCTCCGCGATCAGTTAAACAGACGCTCAATAAATGTGGCCACCTGACAATGAATCCCCGTCCGGAAGAGCCGCACAGCATTGCCAAGCAGCACAAAGCAAAGCAAAGCTAAACGTATGCAACACCGGGCTGCTTGGCGAAGCCGAGCCTCGGGGCGCTGGCCGTCGTCTGATCAAAGACAATGTACTGAGACTTCAAGAAAATCAAACCGTAGATGGAGAAGCCAATGCCGGTGTTCTCCTGAATACCTCCGTAGCAGTTGTTGGACTGGTCAACAGCACCGTAGATGAGGTAAGATCCCGGCATAGTGACGAGAGAGCCGCCGATGACGGTGCTGAAGGCAGGCGGCGTGCTGGTGCAAGGCACAATCCATCCACCGAAATAAGTGCTCTTGGATGCGCCGGGGATCTGAGCGTAGTAGGCCTGAACAACGTCGGTAGGCAGGTAAAAAAGAGAAGTGCCCGTATCAACAATACTCGACATGACCTTCTGAACAACGGGCCCAGACCCAATAGAGTAGCCTGTACCGTTGAATCCCCAGAACCCCGGCTTTGGCGTAGTCAGTACGTTAGTGTAGACGATGCTTCCAGTGTACGACGTCGAATTGAGAAAACCGAAGTCGTATTTTCCCGCTTGTCCCTTCTTCATCAAGGCCGTGAAGATGGGCTTGGCGAGCGTGTTCTTCACTGTATCAAAGAAGGTCCGCTGCGGGGTGGGTCTGACGGAATTGAGGTTGCTGAAGGCAAGACCCATGATGCCATCGCTGTTGGTGTCTTGGACAAAAAGGGACGAAGCGCTTGTGGCTGCCTCGACGCTCTGCTTGGTGGCAGTCACTTCCCCTGCCACGACTTTGTCGGCGTAGACGAGACCAGACCCTCCGCTGCCGTCACCATAGGTGACGGTCCAAGACTGCTGCGGCAGAAGAGTGCCAGACCTGGAAGGATTGTAGAGAGATTGCCCGTTGGTAGTGCCGGGTGCCATGAGTGTGGAGAAGACCCATCTAAAGCGTTGCGCGTTAGCATGCTCGGCAAGCGAGTGTCTGGTACGTACAAGTCAGAAGATCCGCTATCGAGGTACAAGTTCAGCGTATCCGACCCGAGCGTGATGGGAGACAGGTACAGAGTGTCGAAGTTATCAGCAGGGGTCGCGGCAAGAGAACGCTCGGAGAGGCCGGCAGCCTCGGCGGCGGCAGCCGAGTTCGCTACGGCGGCGGCGACGAAATCGGGCACCTCCAGGCCATACTTGAGGTAAGTCCTCGCCATAGCCAATGGTCCATTCTTGAGGATCTGTCCTTTCGGGACCTGGTCAAGAGTGAAAGTCTGTCCCAAGGTTTCCACACCTTGCGGAGCAGCAAAGACTGCTGCTACGAAGAGAGAGGGGATCAGAGCAGAAATAGGCATGGAAGGCATCGTTGCAGCTTCTGGAGGTGGAGTCGAGATGTTACCAAGGGCGCCGAGTGCTGAGCCCAGCCATCTCAAACCACTTTATAAGCTTGTGCTTAATGAAGCACCGACGGCAAAAATGGGGACTACCTGAAAATCACGTTGTTGCAGGACGCTTGCTTGAATTACAGAATTCCAATTGAGTGCAGGTGAGGAACTGCTTGGCGCAGGGGACAAGCAGAAGTTTCCATTCCAACGTTATATAAGCGCGAAGCTCTTTTGAACTGCAATGCCCGATGGCGATGAGAACCCGTCAATCGTCGGCACTGAGAAATCACGCTGGAGGGACGGGGCGTCGGTAGATGTTGCAAGTTCATCCGCAACCGAACTCTGACTCAATCAATACTTGGTTCTCAGGAGGTCACCTACTACGTATAGTACTAGATTATGGTGGTGCCTGGGCCAGGGAGCCACGTGCCTGGTAGTGGGGATAACGGTCTCGTGCATTAGTAAAGGGGAAATTCGACGCAATTAGGCAAGGGGCCAATCCTTGATTCCTGAACGTCGGGTTGCCGACTTGGGAGCGAGATACAGATGGAGCGAAAGGTCGAGCCGCTGGCCAGCTGGATAGAATGCAATCCCCGATCATCTTGAGATGACAGACGTGCCAAGAGTGCAGAAATGGAATGAAGGTGTAAGGTCCGCAGGAACAGCTGACGTTCGAACTGCGATCGCGGAGAGTGGTGCACAGGAGTGACGGTGAATGGCGGGGCGAGTATTCTTCATTCTGCTGCGGGGAGTTGGAGAGAAGGAACGGCACCGCGTTGGGCAAGCGCGGCGCGGCGGCAACCACAATCGAGAAGTCACGTGGGCGACGGGCTTTCTCAGGGAGTCTCCGACAAATCCGACAAGTCCGTAACTCCGCCCAAGAACCACCACTGACGAGACGTGCAAATGGACGAGCCTCTGCCGGCAGGTACTGTGCGCCTGCGCCGTATACACCGCTTGTTCACGTGCTGACCGCAGCCCCAGCCTCGCTCCGCGGCCCCAAGATCTCCAAGGCGTGCGAGGAATGCCGCAGGAGAAAGCAGAAATGCAACGGCCTCAGCCCATGCAACGTGTGTAGCAGGCGCAACACGGTCTGCTCGTACAGGTCCTTTATCCGCCGTCGCACTGGCCGCACCTCCACCAACCCTGCTCCGACCCCCGGCCCCCAGGTTGCACAGGAGCAGGAGCCCTCCAAGTCGGAGGACCGCGACGTCACTGCCGACCGCGAGAGCAGCCATGGCGACTCTTCGGCTTTCTCGGAGGCCCCTCCGCGCTATCACATCTACAAGAACATCCGCGCTACTCATGTGCCCGCCGACTCGCCCTCTTGCGTCTTGCAGCTATACTATGGCTCCTCCTCGAACTTCTCCTTCTTGCAACACCTCCACACTCACCTGACCGCTCACGAAGAGGTGCCTCACCCTGGCGCCCACGTCGAGGAGGTCCAGAATGGAAACGAAAGTATTGATGTTTACAAGTACCAAGGCCTTGCCTTTGGAAACACTCCCGGCCAGCGCGAGACCAATCCCATGTTTCTGAGGCATGAACTCGCCCGCACTTTTCTGCATAACTACCTCTCCACTGTCCATCTTCATCTTCCATTTCTCTCCACCGACCAGCTTTGCGCCAACTTCGAGAGGTTGTACGGTTATGGCGACGATGCAAAGATTGAACCCTCAGAGAGAGCTTTGGTCATTGTTGTTATGGCAATAGGCGCCTGCCCCAGCCAGCACGAACTGTGGAGGAAAACGCTGTTGGCTCAAGCCCGGACAGAAGCCGAATCCCTTCTGCATGTCGTCAACCTACGTGCAGTCCAGATTGCTCTGCTCATGATAAGTCCCACTACTCGGCTTGCAGAGCAACAATTGAGCTGACCTCTGAGACACGCATATTGCGAGTTCATTGTAGGAAACCCAAATTCGAGCTACCTGTACATTGGCAGTGCTATTCGTAAAGCATTTGCGACGGGCATGCACAGGGGAAGCCCGACCAGCCGCCAGTCCCTCAAGGAGTGTTCTGAAACAAGTCTGACCTGCTGGAGCATATTCTACTTCGAAAGGTTTGTATTTCCCGATTTGCTGCATCGCCGGCCAAGCTCCCTCTAACGCCCTTCCCTCTAGCCTCATATGCTCCGGACTCGGAAGACCATCATCGCTTTCACTACAAGACATCGGTCTTTCTCAACCAGAGCGCCCATCGTTCATGTCAGCGCTAGTTACAGTTTCAGAGCTATTACGCAGCGTCCAGCATTTTTACAACCATCATGACTCGTCCGTGAGCGCGGATTTGAAACATGCTCATCGCATCCGCAACAAGCTGCGTAGTTTTGCTCAGACAGTCAAGGAAGATCTCGGCTTCAGCCTCGGACTTCACCTCGGGACTGAAAGAGATGAGAACTTCGTCACCCGCGCAGTCATTTCTTATTGTGAGTTCAACACCTTACTCATGTGCTACTCCTGTGCCGTTGTTTGTCTACACATCTTCCACTATGCCAGCACGGTGGGTTGTAGAAGATTTGATCCCTCTGCGTCCCGCGGAGGACGTTACACTCCTACTTACCGAGGTAGTAGAAGTCGATGCCACGATGTCTTTGTATGATTTTCTATTTACATCGATATTCTGGCGCTCGCTTCATCTACCCGCGTGGAGTAGTGTGTGTCCGGTGAGGCAGATCTGGGAAGGGCAGAATCTTTTCCAACCCGCCGTGCCAGCTGTCCAGCTTGCAACCACACCATGGCCATCTGCTCGATAGCACAAGATTTACAACAAGCGCCGCAGCTTCATTCAGCTAATTGCAACAAGTGTATTTCTACACCCTTCTTCTCACCTTTCGTCCCTTCCTACTTCTCTTCGTCGAGCTGAAGAGACGCGGTGAAGCCGAGGGAAAAGACAGTGATTCAAAATCCAATCCTTTCAACATCCCCCCATTGTTGGAGGCTTGTGAGCACACTGTAGATGCGGCTCGCTCGATAGTGATGCTGGGTGAGATTGTCTTCGCAACCGGACCTGGCGCCGAGGTAAGCCCAGCGATCAATCTCCTTGCGAAGTGAGAGCTGACGGATTCAAGGGCGTTTACAACAACTGCTTCTTCCTTGAGAGTGCATGCTTCGTGTTGATACTAGCTGCGCTTCATGACAGAAACGCTACTCGTCGCCACATTCGGTATATCAACCGCGGCATTCGCGCATTGCGACAGATCCACCCACGAGAACCCATCGTCAGCATAATCGCAGCAATTAATGAAATGCGCGGCAAAGTCGAAATGCTGACCGGTCTGACTGAACCCATTCCTCAAAGCATGGATAGTTTCCACGGACTGCCAAGTATAAGTGGTTCCGAGCAGCCAAAATACGTTGGCGCGGATGGCATCTCCGCTGCTTCCGCACCCGGAATGGTGCCTGGTACAGATCCCAGTCAACAAGATTTGGAGACGCCTCCGGGCTTTGGCTCATTCGAGCAACGTGCACCAAGCGTTTCGAGCGACGTTCTGGATGCTACATGGCCGTCCATGGATTGGAACTTTGACCTATCCAATCTTGACCTCGAATCGTTCGTTTCGGTCATGGGGAATCAACAGGATGGAAACTTCAATTTATTCTAGGTTGCGCCGCCTGTTTGTTAGTTCAGGCTTGCTGTGCCTCTTAGCTTTTCAAAAAGGGGCTCCAGCACCGAATAATGCGTAATGCATAATGTATCCCGCTTCGCAAACGCTGCGACTTGGACAAAAACGATATCATGGTTAATTACTCACGACATTCGCGCTTCGGGAAAAGGAGCCAGGTCGAAGTGAGGCAGTACTTCCTCGCAGCACTCGCTGAATGGCAGGCACACCCGGACCAAGCTCTTGGCGTCCGTGGTTTCTTTGCAATTGCGCATAGCTGCTTAACGTTTCCCAACGCGTCAACGGCGGAGTCTGTTACACTTTTTTACGTCCCTGGAATCCTCTACGACATGTCCTTTTGTGCACCTAATTCTTAACCTATGGCACCATAGAGCGCTCGGAGTATACATCGTTCGCCTTGCCAAGAAGTCTGTACTTCGAGCACTGCGCCTTCTTCTTCCTCCAGCCTCATGCCTTCTCAGACCGTTAGCCAACAGGACACGCAGGCTGCCGGAGATAACCCGTGAGAAATACTGACTACAATTTGGCGCTCATGCTCTCCGTTAATGCGGCATCAGACTTATGTCACCCACGCCTGGTCAAGGCACATTTATCGGCCGTGCTAGTATCGCTCTATGCGCCTGGGCGTTGCTCTTCGTCGTCCTTCGGTGCGATATCTGTCCGAGTCCGGTCTCGCATCTAATGAATTCTCATTATTTTCCCAGTCTGTACGTACGATGCAAGGTCTCTGGAGTCCGCGGCGCAGACGATTACTTTATCATCGCTGCTATGGTATGACGCCGAATGCCCACTGCTTCTGGGAAATTTTTCTTAACCCCTTCAGCTGTTTTGCATAACTGCAACGGCGATGATGCTGGTACAGGTCGCCAATGGTTGGGGAAAGCATGCTCACGAGTTGTCTGTAAAGCAACTCAACAAGACCCAACTGGTGAGATATCTTTCTTGCGAGCAATCGTCACGTCGGGGCGTGTTATCTAAGTGACTGACCACAAAGTAGTACCGATGGGTCTTTCAATTGACGTCTTTCTTCACCATCTTGTGAGTCTCAGCGCTTCATGGGCACCCGACAACCAGCTGATTACCAACAGCTCCATCCACTTGTCTGTCTGCTGCTTGATTCTACGTATCATGCGCGGAGCGGCGACATTTGGGAGGGAGTGCCGTCGTTGTGTTTGGGGCGTCATAATATTTGTCACCATCCGTTTGCTTGTCAATGTAACTGTAAGCTTCATACGGCACCACCTATGATTCTGCTGTTGACTTTACAGGTCCATATCGCTCAATGCCGACCTGTCCATCGTTTCTGGGAAGTGGAACTTCGACCAAAAGCCTGCATCGACATTGGCCTCTGGGTCATGATAACCAGTTACTTGAACACATTGACCGACGTCGTCCTTTTCCTCCTCCCGGTCCCGCTTATCTACAAACTGCAAATGCACATCAAGCAGAAGCTCGCAATCGCGGTAATGTTTCTGGCCGGCCTCATCCCCGTCGGCGCCTCCATAGTGCGGAATGTATACCTCACACAGTCTTACAAGGATCGAGGGCAATGGATCACAAGAGATACATCTTGGTGCGTTATTCCTCCCATGACCAATGCACCTCAAATGAGCAAGTCTCAACCTTAGTTCTGAACTCACATCAACAATATCTGCCAACACCTTATCAATCCATCGTCCTGCCTCTATACCTAATAGCTAACCTTAGAACCCACGTAGGCGCGGGGCCCTGATCCCCTTTTGGTCGCAAGTTGAAACTACTATCAGCATCGTCGCGGCCTGCATACCAACGTTGATCCCGCTCATGAAAAAAATCTTCCGCCGGCTGGGTCTCCGTACAGCCAAGACGAATACTAACATTAACACCAATGCCACCCTGGTCATTAGCAAATTGTATACCTCTCAGAACAGCCGATCCCCAGACATCAACAATGGCCGCCACCACCAACAGGACGACCGCACGACGACGGTGGCGACCAGCGTCGACAACATAGTAGCTTCTTACCTCCGCCGCCGCCGCAGCTCGCACCCAGCAATCGACTCCGACCTCGAACTCGGCGCGGTGGACCTACTCGATAACAGCAACGGCGGTGACGGCGACCAGCCGAAAACGGACCTCGAGATGGAGGGAGAGGCATTCTATCCCTTCCGCTCGCCCCTGTTGCACAATGACGATGAAGATGACACCATGCTGGACGCCATGTCCCCCATCTCGGACAACAGCTTAGAGAGTTACTTCCAAACGCACATGTGGGGGAGCAGGCGACCCAGTTTCAAGCGCCGCAATCGGGGGAAGAGGGTGAAGGGCCGTTTGACGACGTCGGAGAGCTCCTCTTCGAGGCGGACGGCAGGACAGCCACCAACGACAGAAGAGCAACCAGTCACGACGAAAGAATGTCAGCAGCAGCTGCAACGAGCGTCACCGCCACAGCTGCGCTTCGTGCGACGAGCGACACCAACGATGGCGACGATGGCGTGCTGTTCATCGCCTTCTATTGCTTTGCCGTCGTATTGCGAGGTGTCGCAGAAACGTGCTTTCGGTACCGGTGGACCGAATGATGGTAGTCGCGTCCATGGTCTTGGGGATGGATGGTCGGAGGCACAGGACTTTGGTACCGCCCCTACTGCTGCTGGCGCGGACGACGTGTGGTCGGGGCACGACGACGATGACGGTGGTGGGAATGGTAAAGATATCATGAGAAGCAGGAGGAGCAAGAGCAGTTTCAGTTCAGCGGATAGGTGCTACAAGCGGTGGTGTCGTTCGCGCCAGACGAGAAGTGAGGGCGCAGCATCAGCGGCAGTGATGGTGTGAACGCGGTTTCTTCATGCTCACTCACTCAGCCCTTTCGCTCCTCTGTCGATTATGAATGTGTATTGTATCCTGCACCCGTTGGTTTCCACAAGCGTTCTCATGTAGGTATCCCAGACAGCTTTGTTGCTTACCAAAACGTGAATAACAGAAGAACCATTGCCTTTGATCGGAAATTTCCCCACACCTGGTGGTAGGGAGTGGGATTTGGATTCGCGATGTGAAGGTGCGCTCAATTCAATTATTCCCCTTCAGGTAGACACCAACTGCTCGCAGTTATAAGGGAAACCTTAGCATTGACACTATGTATGAATTTCAACCAATAGGTTTCTACATAGTCTAAGTAGTACTTACGTGTCGTGGTTCCAGTGTGCTTTTGATCTTCGCTTCAATGCCCCTCCAGCACGCCTGGACACCTTGCTTGAACGCATCAAAGAAGAACAAGAGAAATAGAACAGAGAGTAGCCCGGCGACCTAGGCGCGGTGCACAATGCGACCAATGTCGTGGTTGAGCTCCGACTCATGCTCGAAAACCATCAGGTGGCCGGTGGCGTCCTCACGAATCATCTCCATGACCAGACGGATGAGTGTGCGTAGGAGCAGCTTGCAGGTGGCGACTATGTGCCCGTGATCTTCTGTGATGATGGGCTTCGGGTTGCCATCAAATCGCGCAATGAGTTCCTTGATAAGGCCGGCAGTAAGCTCGTACCTGCCAAACACCGTACAGTCCTTCGTGTCAGTACTGCTACCGGCGGTGCTGCTGGTCGAGATGGAAGACTCGCTGCGATCACTGTTCTGCTGGATGGCGAGGGCCTGCCTTGCATGATCGACATCTTCCGACGATACGCAGAAAGAACCCAAGTTGTTGTCAATAGAGAGGCTGCGACGGCGAAACTGAACTTGGGCAACAATGGCGCTGCGGATGTCTTGGGTACGAAAGCCCTCTTTCGAAATCTTCAATATCGCTTCCAGAAGGTTTATGTTCCACTCTTCGACTGGAGCAATGGATACTTATAGGTGCCAGCGATCGTCGTAGGCTTCTCGGGACCCAACCTCATACGGGGCATGATAGAACTTGGAATGAATGACTCAACCGGAGCGAACTGGCGGATCTTTACTACTACAAAGTGCTCATGGGAATGCTTGGTGGTTGCCATAGCGGCGAGGAGGAGGACTTCAAGTGAGTGAACTGCCTGGCGTGCGGTAGTCCATTGTGGTGAGAGTGTATGCTTGAAGTGTTGATAGTGGATATAACTCAGCACGTGATATTCTGCATCGGGCAAGCAAGAAGGTGTTAAAAGCCGTCTCAGCCAAGTGGTCCGGTCATCTGTTGGCTTGCTGAGTATGGGTGGATAACATGTATCCTGCATAGCAGAGTTGGAACCGGTCTGTCACCGCAGTGCTGGCTGTTCCCCTGTGGATTCCCATCTAAAAAGAAAAGCAAGCGACGCTCTCGCGTGTAAAATAGTCTGCACGGTTCAGAAACCAGAAGTCTCCGCAGACAACTGGGGACTGCCCCTCGGATCGCTGAGTGCAGCTTGGGCAAAACAGGGAAAAAGCAACACTGCATTTAAGGTAGCCGCGTTAATCCCACGGATGAACCGGAACTGACAATCCCACCCTTTTTTTCTTTATCACTCATTCTACCTCGACCGGTTTCGAACTTGAGCTTGTTGATATGCGTCCAACACACAGGCCCTACTGCCCATAGACCTATTACTCTTTTGGAAGAACATCATTGCGCAAAACACCTCGACCCAGTCAGCATGAAACATTCTAATAGAGTGTAGGAAACTCATGGATAGTCTCTCTACAGCCAAGCATTACTCAAGGGCTAATAGTTGTCCTTCCTGCCAGCACCATCATAACCGTCGTCCCCCCCGTACCCACCCAATGCTTGCCTATCCCGATCAGCATCCGTCCGGCCATAGTCATTATCGCGGCTGTTGGTGGATTCATAGCGGTCCTCAACCTGCGTGCGCGAGGAACCGAACGCATCGTCATCCCGACGGCTGGAACCGTAAGAACCAGTTTCATCATGGCGACTACCTGAGCCGTACGAGCCGCTATTGTCTTCGTCTCGGCGACCGGTGCCGTATGATTCGGCACCGTGGTCGCGGCGAGCGCTCGAACCATAGCTATCATCACCACGGCTGTAATCGTCGTTCCCGCCGTGGCCAACGCCTTCCTGGCGCCGAGATGAAGACGAGCCGTAACTGTCGTTGCCAAATCCGGCAGCCTCGCGCTTGGCGGCGCCCTTCTCCTCGAGCTTGTCGCTCTTCAGGACGCTGCCGGCCTTCTCCATCAGCTTCCCGACGGTCGAGTCTGTTGCACATCGTACGTTAGCTTCATTTGCTTCGTGATTCGCTGCTTGTCACCGTCTCTTCTATCCAGTCTCTCTCTCTCCACGAAGATGAACGACAGGCTAAACTCACCACCTTTTCCCTCTCCACTGTCATTCTTGCTGAAGCTCCCCGTCTTGTTCCCGAACCCCGCCCCGCTCGTCGTGCCGCTGCCGTAGCGCTCACTCCCGCCCGAGTACGCGTTGGTGTCCCCATGCGAGCCCGTCCTGAGGCCGGAATTGTCGTACTCGTCGCGACCGTAGTCGCCTCCGCTGGACGAAGTCTTGTTCCCGAAACCCGCTCCACCGGTGGTGCCGGAGCCGTACTGGGCGCTGCCGCCGGAGTAGGCGCTGCGGTCGTTGGAGCTCCCTGTTCGCAGGCCGGTGCTTTGGTCGTCGTTATCGTAACCAAGGCCGCCGCCGGCGGTGCCGGAGCCGTAGCGGGAGGTGTCGTTGTAGTCAGACTGGACGATAGGGGTTGAGTTTGTGTCGAGGTTTGGTGTGAAAAGGCTCTTACCATTGTGTTGGTCGGATGTTTCTTTGCTTTCTTTTTTCTTTGCGAAAAAAAAAAAAAAAGGTTTGTTCTGGTTTGGGTCTGTCTCTTTGAGAGATGCAAGAAAATGGGACGGTATTTATATAGCAGGAATAGATCACGATCAGGTTTGGATATCGCAGGCACATCGGGTAAATCAGATGCATCTCAGCTGGGATGGTACTCATGTCTCGGGCTAATGCATGCAATAGGGAGCCACATGGTGGAAGCACGGTCGATTGTTGGATAGCTTTCAGCTAGATTGACCCCATGTATCCCCGCACTTGTGCTGTCCCTGCTGAAGACCGAACGTTGCCAGGTTTAGTGTTGCGGACGTTACCCGCGCTTGCGTGCTTCGGGCCTGGCCAGACCATCGTCACGCCAGAGAAGGGTCCAAGCGGGGAAGGGAGCAGCGCCATGACGATGAAGGCGTGGCTGCCGCGCCGCTTCCACTGCTCCTCCGCTGAGGATATGTGTTGATCACTGATAACGCAGAAACACGGGCGAGTGAGGGGCAGCGTCGTTACATCATCCGATAACCCCACGGTAGGCCCGAAAGAATGACCCTTCACAATCATCTTGGCGACCAACGGCACTCAACTTGCTGGGTAATGGAAGTCGTCGTTGGATCAGTTACTGATTCTCCATTTGCATCCGAACTATTGCGCCAAATACGCATGAGAGCTTGAATGCCTAGCACCACTATGACCCTTGTACAGCTGAAAGGTGTGGCTCGTGCCTCGACTACCAGACACAGCCACCCGTAAACGCCTCAAATGCAGAGTACCCAGAACGCCTGTCGCTTCTCCAAATAAAATGGTTGCCCGGTTCCTCGGAATTATCGCACGTAGCGGCCCTAGAGTCAATGATCAGCACGCTGTACAGCTCTCGTGGGAACAGCCGAAACTTACCATGAAGCGCTTGTGGAAATCGGAGCGGAGAAGGTCGTTGACGAACTCCTTAGGCTTCTTATCATCGACGCCACGTGCTTGGTTCTTGAAGACCACGTCGTCATCCCAGCGGCGCTTGACGTTGAAATCCTTAGGGTTGAGCAGAGGGTTGCCGCGGGCGATTTCGAATTCGCGGGCCTCCTGTTCCTGCTCAGCCTTTTCAGCCTCCTCCCGGGCTTTCTGCTCGGCGCGCTCCCGCTTTATCTTTTCCAGCTCGCGCATCAGCTCAGCCGTTTCGTCCTCCTCGTCATCGTCATCTTCTTCCTCATCGCTGCTTTCGCTGCTGGAGCCATCTGAATCTGCATCTACGTCCCGTGCTTCTTCTAATATGAGCCGACGTCTTTTCGCTTCCGGTGTCTCGTCCTCTTCGTCTGCCGGTGCATCTTCCAGTTGCCGCTTCGCGGTGGCGGGGGCATCGTCATCATCGTCGTTGGGGACGGGGACGCCCTTCTTCTTGGCAAAGTGTGCAGCTTCGGCCTTGAGAAGCTCTGCGCGGAGATCACGCTGCTCATCTGCGACACCGCCCTGACCCGGCTGGCGGGTTTTAAGGGTCATATGCGCCGGAAGCAGGCGCTGGTGGTAGGCTGGTCCACGGAGGGCATCCTTGCCGCGAGCCTGCGGGGATTGTTAACAATGATCTTTCGTGAAGTCATGGATAATTATGCGCACCGGGTCAAACGTAGGTCTGTGGGCGGTAGTCATGGTGCGTGGAGAGTGCGGGACGAGAGTTGGTGTGATGTTGATTGAGCTCTCTGCGCGCCGCCGCGAAATGCACGAGCGGCAGACGCCAAGGAAGGAGATCGGCGGATTTTTCGCCGACGCGCCAAGGCAAGCTCCGTCACTCTGCGGGCGCGATCCCAGAAGTTTTGGATAGCTGCGCAAACAACCTCTCACCCCGCCATATTTCCCGATAACATGCCTCGTGAAGCGGAACTTTCGCTCAATGAGCGTGAGTTCATTCTCCAGGCCCTTGGCGAGAACATTCGCCTCGATGGCCGCGCCTTCGACGCCTTTCGCGATCTTGAATTGACTTTCGGCGATGAGTACGGCGTTGCTGATGTCCGTTTGGGCAAGACTAGGTGCGTTTCCCAGCCGTGCTGCCAGTAACAAGATCTGACATTGCCTCTAGAATACTAGTCCGCGTCTCCGCAGATGTTACGGCGCCTTTCGCGGACCGCAAATTCGATGGTGTCTTCAACATCAGCACCGAGTTCTCACCAATGGCGTCGCCCGCCTTCGAAGTAGGCCGGTACGTCAAACGCTATATGCCACACCCACGTCCCGGCCGCAAACACCCTAACTGAACATACAGACAGGCAGACGGAGGCTGAGGTTATCCTCTCGCGAATCCTCGAAAAGGCCATTCGTCGAAGCGGCGCCCTCGACACCGAATCCTTATGCATCGTCGCTGGCTCGAAATGCTTCTCCGTGCGCGCCGATGTGAACATCCTCGACCACGACGGGAACCTCATTGATGCTTCCTGCATCGCCATCATCGCCGCGTTGCAGCACTTCCGTCGCCCGGACATTGCTGTGGAAGGAGAGCAGGTCACGGTCTTTAGCCCGAGGGAGCGCGAGCCTGTGCCACTCTCGATGCTGCACCATCCGCTCTGTGTCACTTTCTCGTACTACAACAACGGAGAAACAATGCTGGTGGACGCTACGGCGGCGGAAGAGCAGGTGCGCGAAGGCGAGATCATCATCACGATGAACAAATTTGGCGAGCTCTGCCAGATCGCAAAGTATGGAGGCGTACCTGTCGATCCTTTGGCAATCCTGCAGTGCAACAATGTGGCACTCAGCAAAGTGCAGACAATCACGAAGTACATTCAGGGCAAATTAGAAGAAGACGGCAAGAAGAGGGATAAGGGAGGCTTGATGGCTGAGCTCAGTGCCGAGAACGAGAGATGATGTTGCTGAAAGGTTATGGTGCACACATTCCAAAAAGGCGGATGGTCATATGAGCCGTCGTTGCTGGAAAACCATCAGATGAGACGGTCATCCCGAGAAGGAAGCGACGAGGACGCACAGCCGCATGCTCTGAGATCACGGAATCCTGCGGACGATGCACGTTTCTGTGTTTTCGGACGGCTGTCCGTCTCCGGAGGCGGTTGCTCCGCAGGGGCTCAGCAGCCTTTACGCATGCAGAGAAGCAGCGGAGAGAAATGCTCACACTACCTCTGAATGGGCAACGCAGAAAGCTAGGGTAAAATTCAAATCATGGCTTGGCGGAAGGCTCTGTCTCCGTTTCCGCGACCAACCCGGTCGTTTGATTAGTAGTTTCAACAGTCCAGATGCGCGCGTCGCGTGAGTCGCGACCTGGCGATGCTTATACGTACTGTCAGGGGTCTGAGTAATCTGCGTCTGAGCCACACAGCCACGCAGGGACGCCATCAGATGTTCGCCTGCATATTCTGACTTTCATGCTCGCTTCGACCCGCCTCTCGCCGTTACATGGTATCGTTTGCCGTTCAAGGGTCGGCGAAACGGCTCGGCAGGGGCGGTCGAGCGGCATACGTCATCATGAACAGCTTAAAGGTAGCTGCGGCTACGCCCGTAATCCTTGTCATTGATGATGCTGATGTTCTAACTCCGGACTCTTCCAAACCACCCCCGTTCCAGGCCTTTCCATGACTCGGATCTCCTCAGACCCCGTTCCGGTGCGACTCGAGTAGTTATATACATAAAAAGACCATAGCCTTTCCATCGTTATTAGCTTGCAAATCGAACCGCTTCCCTCAACAGAGCTATCAGCCATGGCTTCAAAGCTCATCCCGTCAAATCCGGAAGCTGTCACGATCATTCGTGAGGTCGTGCCCGGCACTATCGTCACCAGCTCCGCGCCTTTCCTGCGCTTTGGTCGTATCCAGATCGGCGGCAGAGGCACAATTGGTGCGTTAGTTCTTGTTTGAGTTTTCCTTTTGCGATGCTAACTTAGGTTCACTCTCAGTTCGTATGCAGAATGGCGCGCTCGCCGTCTTCTCACCGACAGCGCTCACAGAGGAGCTTAAGAACAAGGTAGACTCGATGGGCGAAGTCAAATACATCACTGCGCTCGACTATGAGCACCACATCTTCCTGGGACCCTGGTACAAGGAGTACCCCAACGCAAAGGTCTTGGGCCCCGAGGGTCTTCCCGAGAAGCGCCAGAAGCAGAACAACGAGAACGTGCCATTTGCCGTGGTGTTTGAGCCGAGCAAGAAGCACGAGATCAAGGTCGACCCTGAGGTACGCATGACTTGCCTAATCCGAGGTGCGTGTCGCACAGCAGCTGACGGGGCCAATAGTTCGACGCCGAGTTTGAGTACGAATATGTCCACGCGCACGCCAATAAGGAAATTGTCTTCAACCACAAGCCCACGAAGACGCTGATTCAGGCCGACCTTATTTTCAACATGCCTGCTACCGAGCAGCACAGCAGACTCGGCGGGGATGCCCAGCCGGGCTTCCTTACCAAGTTCTTCTCCCTGTTCACGAATCTGCAAGGCGAGGCCACCGGCCACAGGAGGTTCCTGTGGTACATGGCCAGCAAGTCAGACCGGGCGGCATTCAACGAGAGCGTCGAGAGGATCAGCTCGTGGGACTTTGAACGCATGATCCCGTGCCATGGTGACGTGATTGAGAAGGATGGCAAGACGGCGTTTCAGAAGGTCATGAAGTGGCACCTGGACGCTGCGCTCAAGAAGCAGTAGGCAGGGGTGTTGTAAAAGACATGACGGGTGGTGAAGCTTGTTCGGGCGTTAGCGGGAGGGAGTTTCGCGGCGTGTGTAATCCTAGTGTATACCCTGCATGAGAGGCGGTGAAATTGATGCATTTCCTGTGTTTTGAAAGTTGTTGAATTTTATGGTGATCATCACCACGGCGGGAGCTGACTGACGCTCCGACACCACCGGCGGCCCGCGTCCAGCTGTTTGCGCTTGAAACGCCGGCCGACGCGTGGACCGCTCCGTCAACCTCCCAACACCATGAATACACAGCTGCCATGGACTTTGTACGGCCTCCCGACGGCTTCTCCCCGCGTGCCCCCGGACTCTGCTGACCCTCTCTGCCACAGTGGACGCGGTTGATCGGTGGCTCTGGCGCGCAGAAGCGACGCTCGACCGCCAACGACCCGCAGCAGCGCCTGGCCCGCTTCAAGCGCGTCTATAACCAGATCTTGGTGCGCTGCCCCTTTGCATCCTCTCCAAGAGCTCTTCTCTGACCGCCGTGCAGCAAACATGGCAGAAGTCGGCTCAGTTGGCCGGCGACTGGCCCGCCCTGGACTCCCTCCGTTCCCATTTCCAACGCCTGACAGCCATCCTCAACGAAGAATCGCGCTCGCCCGCGCCGCACCTCTGCCTTACCTTTGCCGCTAGCTCTCACATCTTCTCCGCCATCTCAAAGATCGCCGCCACGTCGCACAATGAGGCCCTGGTCAGGGAGGCGGTGGGCTTCTTCAGCGCCCTCATTGACAGCGAGGAGGAGGACTTCCTGGCCAACGGCCGCTTCGCCGAGGCCCTGATGTCCTTCATCTCGCGCATCGCGAGCTCCCAGAGCCTGGTCGTCGGCGAGGACACCGACGCTGAGATCGTCGAGCTGCTGTTCGGCATTGCCGCCAAGATCAGGCTGGAGCCGGAGCTGCTGCCCGTGTGGTTCAGCTCGACGGGCAAGGTCGACTCGGACGGTGGCATGGTGCAGCAGGTCGGCTTCGCAGGCGTTATCCGCAAGGAAGACTTCCCCCTTTGCTACCAGCTCATCGACCACGTCCATCACGAAGGCCGCATCGGCGACTTCGCCCGCACCGGCCTGCTGTATATCTTCGAGACGTCGTCCAAGTCGCACGACCTGGAGCAGTGGATCGTCGAAAGCGACTTGGCTACCCTCATGGCAAGCGGTCTCGGTGCGCTGTACAGTCAGCTGAGTAGGAAGCTGTCCATCGTCCACCCCAAGGACGACCTCCCTATCATCCTCCAGCTGTCCGACTATCCCGAAGTCGAGAAGGCTATCAACGATTCCGAGAATGTCTTTTCGGAAGACTTCAAGCTTCACATGGACACGTTCTTGTCTTATTTGGCGTTCTGGCAGGACGTACTTGAGCATTGCAGATCGCCCGACGTCAGGCAAACTTTGATTGATCATTTCCAGGTTCTCTTTCTGCAGCAACTACTGTAAGCTTCTACAGCCCCGGCGTGGCTATGTGCTGCTAACCAACTGATAGATACCCATCCCTGTTTGAGTCCTCCGACGTGGACGGTGGATCCGCCGTTGCCGTTCTCAATTATTTGAGGCGCATCCTTGATGCGCTGGACCATCCAGAACTTGTCCATATGATCCTGCGCTACCTACTGGCCCTTCCAGACGAGCAAGCCGGTCGTCCGAGATCGAGAAGCGTCAAGAAACGAAGGTCAACCCTCATGCTGCTCGCTAAGCCCAACGACAAGGAGCCAGAGCTCAATCCGTCTCTTTTCAACTTGGTGGATCTTCTCTTGAACTGCACCCAGTCACGCAATCACCAGACGGTCGCTTCTGCATTGAAACTAGTTTCCACGATCCTCAGCAAGAACCACAAGTACGCCACTGGAACGCTTGTCAATGTCACGGAAGTCCACATGAAGGACCCCCTCCGGACTGTTGGAGCTTTGCATGCGGAGATTGAGAGCTATCTCGAACTTGCCGAGAACATGGTTCCTGGATCCGAAATCAATAGAGAGTATGAGACTTTCTTGAAGGATGTTCTTAACCTTTTGGAAGCTCACCCTTGCTCGATGAAACACCTCTCTCTCCACGGATTGAACCTCCCAAACCAAGCTGCTGTGGATTATCTTCACGCGGAAATACGCAAGGAATCCACCATTCATCACCTGACGGCTGGAGACGCCCTTTTCAAGTCTTTGATGGGAATCCTTTCTAACTTCTTCACGAACAATGTCGAAACGAACCTGAACCTTACAGAAGCTATTGTTAATCTTGCGACATGCCCTAATCTGCGATTGGAGGGCTGGCTTGCTGTTGAGCCAACGAACTATCAATTCAACCCTAACGAAAACTTCGACAATGAAGACGAGGACCTCAAGGATGTCTTCCGAGCCCGGCGCAAGCCTAACTGGACCCCTCATGGCGCTCCTGCTTTGATGGTCGCCCTCAACAACCTCCAAGAACAGATTGAATGCCTTCGCGAACAGATACCGGACTTCAACCAGCACGTTGCGAACCGCAAGCAGGCCTTCCGTGTGCATGAGGAACTCAACGAAGCCATGCGCTCCACTGCCAACTTTCCGCCACCAACGCCACTAGGTCCGCCCAAGTCTTCGCACGGCGAAACTCCCAGCGGCCCTGGCTCGTGGACACCACAGTTCCAGAACATGCTCGAAGGCACCATCAGCCCGCTTCGCTCTCAGTCGCCACGTGGCCGCGCGCACACTATTCAGCCAACGGTCCGCCTTTCACCTGCGCCCAAGCCGCCCCGTCTGGACGCGCCAAGCTTGAGTCCGAGTCCACACCCCTCGGCGTCGAGGTCGCCAGTCAGGGGTAGCGCGAGAGGAATCAGTCCGGTGAAGCCGCCGATTGTCATTCCTGATCCACGCAGGCCAAGCCTCACGTCCACGGTGCTAAACGACGTGAATGATGCAGCGAACGCCGAAATCTTGAAGAAGATTATAAGGTTCCCATTGAAGCCGTCGGAGGCAAGGAAGAAGAAACTGCAGCAGCAGGTCCTGGTGGATAAGGCACTGCCGGCGCTGCCAAAGGAACAGCCGCTAACGGAGGTCGCCGAGGAAAATGAAGGGAAGGCGGTGGAAGCTAAGGGCGAGGCGGAGAAGGTGGATCGGGCAGCAGACGCCGCCACTGCCGCGGACTCAGGGGTAGAAGGAGCGAAGAAGGACGCGAAGGATGACAGTGCGCCGGAGGCTAAGGGCACGGATAGTGCCGCCGCCGAGCCACAGCAGCAAAGCAATGGCGACACGGAAGCTTTCCCTGCGCTAGAAGACGAAATGCTGCACAGCGAGCCCTTCCCCGACTTGCCAACCGAGATGCCTGCCGAGATGGCTACCGAGAGCAACGACATCCCTGACAACAGCAACATTAGCAACACCCTAAATATCCCGCAACACGAACAACAAGGACGTCGCCAGCGGGCACACAGTTGGAGATGGGAAGACAAGAAAGAAGATGCCGAAGAGATTCGCGAGGCGACGCTAGGCCACGTCCTGACGAATGTGGTCATCTTGCAGGAGTTCGTGCTCGAGATCATCGCCATCCTACAGGTCAGGGCAAGTCTGTTCCAGGAGGTGAGGTTTGTGTAGCATGATTTCAGGTGGCTGGTTGGAAATTGTGTCTGTGGGATGGTGGGAGGAGAGGGGAATTAGGTGGTAGCGGCGGTGAACGCAGGCGATTGGGGGATGATGATCCATTAGAAAGGCATAAATGTATAAAAACAGTAACGCCCCTTTCTTTTTCTTTTCTTCTCCCTGTACACGAAGCAGCCTGCCTTTTTGTTTTTCGATTTAGTAGAGAACGGGGCGGATTGAGAGGAAACATTAGTGTGGGGTGTGGTTTGGGAGTTTGACAGATGATATCGTTTGTACTGTCGTTAGTATTGGATTGTAGTTGTAGTTGTAAGTCGTCGTTGCCGTTGGTGTTTTGGTCTGATATAGAATTTGTGGAGCGAGCCAGCAAAGCGAGCGAGTGAATGGCATTCAACCCTTGTTTTCTCTCCCTTCTCTCTCCCCTTCTTTCTGATCTCTTCGCACCCTCGGCGTTCAACAGTGTTCTATTTCGTAGAGTTCGAAGTATTTTCCATCGCACCAAAGATGCTACTGATCTAACCCCACCGTGTAAACACTGC
>RHKH01000053.1:0-62733 GCA_009829795.1 Lasiodiplodia gonubiensis | reverse complement strand
TCTTTTGGTCATGTTGTCCTGAAACGGCTTCTTTTTTTTTTTTTTGGAAAAAAAAAAAGTGAGGCAAGAACCTTGCGCGTGAGTGACGGCGTTGCAGTATCACAGGGTGCTGTATCACTTATGGTAAAGGCTGACATTCAGCCAGGGGTTAATTTAAAGGTGAAGTCATAGGCAATATCAGACTATATCAGTTCTTGGTAGCTATCTCTTACACGGAAGAGATTAAGTCTTAAGTCTTTTCATATTACGGTATTGTTTTAAGTCAAAGAGACGGACATTATCCTGGTTTATAGGAAGATTCAAGAATGTTTAATTAGTTCATTTAATTGTTCGTTCGCTATCATATTGCGCATGCGTTGCTCAGAGGACGCTCTTCCCACCAAACACAACCGCCTCAACCCATTGCTTGATGATGTCGTTGAGCTCGGCGGGCTTCTCCCATTGGCCGAAGTGGTGTGTGTCGATGGCGGCTCTGCTAAGGTTGGGGATGAACTTCTCCATGCCAGCCGACATCTCGGGCTTCAGGACAGTGTCCTTGTTGGTGGCGATGTACAGAATGGGCTGCTTGATCGTGCCGTCGCCGGGGAGGTTGAGTTCCTCCTCGTAGTTGACTTTGCGGGTGCGGTACCAGTTACAAGGGCCGTGCAAGCCGTTGCGGGCGTACTGCTCGGCATAGTAGTCGAGCTCCTAGGTTTTTCGCTTCGAGTTAGCTAGATGACGACGAATGCAAAAGGAACTCCTGCGCAGGTAGAGGCATGTGGTGGGTGGCCGATAGAGAAGCACGGATGAAGAGTAGGGGAAACTGGAAGGAAACTCGGAAGCCACTCACCTCCTCACTCATCCACGGTCCTCTCGGAACCTTACCCAGATTCTCCAGGACGATGCCATCGTAGGGGTTGAACAGAAGCTCGCCGTTGGGACCCTTGCCGCCGGAGACGAAAACGAGCAGGTTCTTGAAGTCCTCCTTCGTCTTGACGCCCTCCTCGGGCTTACCGCTGGCCAGGTTCAGCTGATACTTGAACTGCGGAAGAGGGCCGGCAACCAGCTGCTCGACGGAATAGTACTCCTTCGACGGCGGCGCGTAAGGGGTGCTGATGGCGAAGACGTGCGAGATGAGGTCAGGCTTCCAGAGGGCGACGCGGTAGACGACAGCTCCACCCCTAGTTAGCGAAGTTAGCTCCTCGCACTTTCTGCTCTCGTCAAGCTTGCATACCAATCGTGGCCACCCAGCACGATCTTGGGCGCGCCGAGCTGGCGAGCGAGCTCCTCGATGTCGTCCGCGGCGCGTTTGAAGCCGTACAGTGAGATCGACTCCGGCGGCACTCTCGGCGCATCCTACAAGTAAAGTATAAGTCACACGCATCGAAGAAGCTGTTCTGGTTAGGTACTCACGGTGCCGCCGTAGCCCATCATATCAGGGGCCACGACACGGAAGCCCATGTCAATGAGGGCGGGGATCTGGTAGCGCCATCCAAATGCCAGATCAGGCCATCCGTGGACCTACAAGTCGGACTGTCAGAAGGACGTCAAT
Organism: Lasiodiplodia gonubiensis; assembly: GCA_009829795.1. Taxonomy (NCBI): domain Eukaryota; kingdom Fungi; phylum Ascomycota; class Dothideomycetes; order Botryosphaeriales; family Botryosphaeriaceae; genus Lasiodiplodia; species Lasiodiplodia gonubiensis. The sequence goes on along the minus strand of RHKH01000053.1, from coordinate 61,202 downwards.
GAGGATGAGGGGTAAGGATGACGAACAAGGACAATGGTGGCCTTGAATTGGCCGTTCTTGGGCACGCCGAGAATGTAGCCTGCGCGGCTTCAAATCAGCCATCACGGTTATGAAGTAGCAGCATGGGGATTATCCCCACGGTATGTGCGGCCGTTGAGCACGGCTGTCTCGTAGGAGACGCGCGGGTCGGAGCCGGAGCCGGGGCTGAGCTTGGTGACGGTGTCGGCCATGTTTGGTGCGGAGAAGAACTTCGTCGGCATCGTTGCGGAAGGGACCTTTGCTAAGCGTTATATACTAGCGAGGTCGTTCCTGCCGCTGTCACCCCTGTGTCGTGGTTCAGAGTGCTGCGTGATCGAGAAGCTATTTACGGACGTACGTACGAAGGTTATGGCCGTTTACTGAGACGATTGCTCCACTTTCTTGGGCCGAGGCATTTTTGCCTACTCTAGTTACGCCGACTTCTTGTCCCTTTACGCCTTATTGGAGAACCACGAATGATAAAGTAACCATCGGCAGACAACAGAGGGCATCTGAGGGAACGCCTATCGTTGTTTATCGCTCAACGACCGCGCGCTGAAACTACCCAGCAGACCTCGCCAATACGCCCGTATTGTAGGTACGCATGGAACGTGCTCTCCTACGGCTACGGCCACCTACCTCGGAGCTATCACCGGTTGCGGATTACATTCCAACGTCGTCCGAAGCCGCGGGTTTTGTAATCACTTCGGATGGGGCGGATACTCCGCATCTCGAGTCTAACACGCCAAATCCCAGCATTGCGGTAAGCATAGCCGATTTGGGTGGCACGCACACGTCAGATGTTCACTGGACAATCCGTCTGATTCGTAGCTGCTGGCTGCATCCAATGTCCAGCTTGGTCCTATCATGTTGCAAAACCCCAGCCCAAACCACAACTGCACCAGTTCCGCCGTTTTTGAATCATTACTGTAGGAATGGTATCATCAACACGAAGCAATTTCTCCAAAGACGCTGGGTTAAGACCATGCTGAGGAAATGATATAGCGCACCGTCCTGCCAGAGGTCGTTAGGGTTAGTATATTACAGTATCCTCCTCTGCTTCGAGCACCTCCTCTCCGTGGTCGTCGTGGTGCTCCTTGGCCTTGCTATCGTGGTCCTTGGCGGCATGTCCGTTTTCCTGGCTGTCCGGGTGCGAGACGGGGTTGACCTGGTCATCACTAGTAACAGCGTTATCTTGCTCTTGAGGAGATTTGGGAGGTTCATTGGCTTGCTCTGAACCCACCATGTCCTCAGTCTTGTGAGCCTCCGCATCAGCTTCCTTCTCGGGCGTTCCATTCCTGTCGCGCTGATCCTCCTCGGCTTGCTTCTGCCTCTCAAACTCTGCGAGCTCCCTCTCAATGGTGGCTTCTGCCTCTTCAACCTGGGCCTTGATGATATCCTCTTCGTCCGAGCGCAGCTCCCACGGCTTGTAGAACTGTGCTAGTCAGCAGCCTGCCATGGCCAACGAATGGGTGGGTCTAAGTACCAGCTTGGGCTCGGTCCTGGTCTGGAGGAAATGCGCCTGGGCGAGTATGTTGGAGTGGCGGATCCGCATCTGGCCAAGCAATTAGCATCGCGACCGCGGCAGAATAGAGCAGTGGGCGCAGACCGTTTGCTCGTCGAACTTCTTTTGCTCGCGCCGCCTGACAACCATGAGCTCCTCCAGACGCTGCTTTTTCCGCTGGTCGAACTCTTGTGCTTGCAGCTTCAGCTTTTCCTGCTGCTTCTTGTCGATGTCAGCTCGACGGCGTTGGGCCGCAGACGACGAGCTTTGGGAGAGGGTGCCGAGCAGCGCGCCGAACAGACGCTGGCCGCGCTTGCGCTCCTCAACAGCGCCCGTCCGGCGGCGGTCGGCGCGGCGGTCCGTGGGCGCGTCATTCTGGTGGTGGGGACCGTCCTGAGAGTCATTGTTGGTGTCGTCTATGCTCAGGCGAGGGCGCTTGCTACCGGCTTCGGAGGCGGAGGATTGCCTGCGCTTCTGCGGGTTGTCGCGCGGCGAGGCTGGTGCGGAGCTCTCTGGCACGACGACGGCCGAGGCGATGACTCTGCGGCGGTGGGGTCAGCGGGCGCGGGCGCACGATAGGGAGCTGGCTAGGCTCACGGTTCATCGTCCGCCATGACTGTTGGCTCGGGGCGCGGACTCGGGTGCGGGTGGTGGAGGAGTGGGATGGCGTGTGATGGACCAGCGATTAGCGGCGCGTCGGCGATTGCGAAGCTGTTGCTTTGCGATTCGCGGTCCGGCCCGGGATGGCCGATCATCTAATCTTATCTAATCGCCTGCGCGCCCTCGAAATCCGTCGAAGCTCTGCTGCTAAGCACAACAACCACCGCCACACTGCAGCTATATATATAGCTCTGTCGCACCCTCTCCATACGTGCGATACAACTCAGAAACCTCGTTCTCACAGAGATCCTCCACCACAAGCACCATGTCGCGTCACCACCCGTAAGTTCCGCATGCCCCGCGCCAACAATAGCAGCGTTGCTAACACGCCGCAGCGATTTGGTTATGTGCCGGAAGCAGCCCGGAATCGCCATCGGTCGCCTTTGCGACAAGTGCGACGGCAAGTGCCCCGTCTGCGACAGCTACGTCCGCCCGACCACTCTCGTCCGCATCTGCGACGAATGCTCCTTCGGCAACTACCAGAACAAGTGTGTCGTGTGCGGCGGCGAGGTGAGGATCCATTGCCATGGAGCTACAAGAAGCGCACGCTGACGGACCTTGGCAGGGAATCTCTGACGCCTTCTACTGCTTTGAATGCACGCGTCTGGAGAAAGACCGCGATGGTTGTCCCAAGATCATCAACCTAGGAAGTTCGAGGACCGACCTGTTCTACCAGAAAAAGAATTTCCGGAATCATTAAGGATGCCATCTTTCACAGCACTACCGGCGCTATTGGAGTTCGGGCTTGGACTTGGCGGCAAAGTGGGATTCAGCGTGTTTGAGAAGATGAAGCAAGTGGTAGGCCATTGAAAGCAGATGAATTCATAGCCTCAATTAACGTCTCTCAGGAGCCTTCCTCTTGTCCATCGTGACAACTTATTCCGTGAAGATATCGTCAATTTGAAGTCATCTTTTGCCGTCCGGGATACTCCAGAAGTCCCATCTTGTACGGTGAACACTCAATAAACGCAAAACACGACGCTGGCTAATGGGGAATGTAGACATCGCATCTTTCGCTGACCGAGCTATTCCCAATCGATGCGCAGGAGCGACGAGCCCTTGACAACTATCCATGCTAGGTGAATTTGGCCGAGGACTAATTGCTAATCTTCCGGTCGCTTGATCGTCTATCACTCATTTCAGTCCGGTGATATCTCTTTTGGATATGAAAACGGCGCACCCATGCCTCCTCCGCCACATACAATCCAAAAGTGGTCATATACTCCAATCAAGCTGTCAAGCGCAAACCGAATCTTAAGAAGGATGCACGGCCTTACGAAGCACCACCTTGGTCCAAGTCAAGCGAAGGATACCTCTCAGAAGCAACCATCAATATTGCACGCAGATCGCGCAACCACCCAAGATGAAAGATTGCTGGAGCAGTCAATTTCTCATTCCATTTTTCTATGGACTATGGAGTAACCGGATACATAAATCAATAAGTGCGGTCATCCTTTGCACATAGATTTAAGAATGAACGTCTAAGAATTACAGTTCTACTTAGATGGCCCTATTCGACGCCCACTTTGTCTCCTCACTGGGCGTTCGCGACCTTGAACCCACCCGGCATCTGCTTAGTAAAAACCATGTCCGGATCGTACTTGTCCCTGATCATCTTCAATGACTGGACGTTGCTCTTGGGGTAGCCAGCAAACACGTCCTGGGCTTCGTTGACATCATTCATATACAGGAAGTTGTGCATCACGCCGCGCGGTTCGAGCTGAGCAGTGATGTTCTTGTTCACAGCCTCGTAGAAAGCCTGAACCGTAGCGTCGTCCTTGGCGTGGGACCAGGTCATGCTCTCCTCGATCCAAAAGTAGGGCGCGGCGTTCGGGTCGAGGCCCATAGGGTCGTCGCCACCGTTGGTGATGCTGGCGACGACGTACTCCTTGGAAATGATGTTGTACGCCAAACCGGTGGTCCAACCCTCGACGTCAGCAAAGTACTCGGCAACCATGGCGAAATAGGTGTCATGGATGATCTGCATGGCTTCGCGGTCGGCGAGGATGGACACAACCCACCAGCCCTCGCGCAAGCCCATAACCTGGTCCGTACCCTCGCTCATAGCCTTGCTCGCGGCGCCCATGCCGGACATCACGGCAAACGTGTCCTGCTCGGGGTCCAGGACGGGCGCAGAAAAGTTGGCGAAGAAATCAGGCGCAGTGTTGTTGCCGTTGTAGAAGAACATGCCGTTGTACGTCGTTCCGTTGATTGAGTGGCCGGTGCGGATGATGGGAATCACGGCGCCTTTAACGTCGGGCGTCGGATTAACGGCCATCTCGTAGATGCTGTCGAGAAAGGCGCGGCCGACGCTGTCTCCAGAGCCGTAGGCGCGCTGGCCAGCCGTCATGACAGGGGCGTCGATGGTGCGCAGCTGGAAGTTGGTGATCAGGCAGAATGAGTTGCCGCCGCCGCGCAGCGCCCAGAAGATGTCGGCGTATTCGTTGGTCGCGTTGGCCACGACGACATCACCATCGCTGAGGACGCACTGATTGCTGTCAGTTCTTGAAGTCTCCTGAGGAAACAGGGAATGCGTACGGTGTAGGCATCAATGTTGGACGACGACCAACCGTACTCGTTGCCAAAGTTGGAAAGGCCACCGCCCATCAGGAGGCCAGGGACGCCGACGATGCTCATCCGCCCTCCAACGACAGCCAGACCGTACGGCTCCAGGTATTCGAAAACGTCGCCCCATCTGTTTCCAGGACCCACAGCAACACTCGATTTGTCTTCGGAGAGTTCGAGCTGGTTCAAGTTCGAGCTGGACAAGAGTACGCCGGTCGAATCGATGTTGGCTGCGCCGGTGATTGCCATATGCCCGCCGCCCTTGATCGCGAATGGGGCGTTGAACTTGACCAGTGCTTTGACCGCAGCGCTCATGAGATCGGCTGAGGTGGGAGAGAAGATACAAGCTGGGCCAAGTGCGGCTGCAGCGGACCAGTAGTCTAGCGTTTCGAATCATCAGTACCCCACGGCCACCAGGGAGTCAAGCTGTAGCGTGCTCACCCTCATTGATATCGATATACGCTGTTTGGTTCGGGAAGGACGTTATATTGGGATAGTTCTGACTGAAGAACTGGCATGCTGCTGCTGGAGACGAGAAGTTTTGAGCAACAGCAGCGCCAGCATTGGCTGCCAGGAGGAAGAGGAGGGAGGGTTTCAACGCAGCCATGATGATGAACGAGAGTCGGTGATGGATCATCTAGCTACGCAGCAGAGGAAGCCTTAAATGCTCAAGACTTGGCTGCTGAGCGGCTCTTTGGATAATCTACAGGAGTACTGCTCGAGATGATACGGAACTGCACCTTCCCGTTCAGAAACCCGAGTACGAACCCAAGGGGACACTTGATTGGCCAATGGCAGGAAACGTCGTCATCCTCCCAGGTTGTAGACCTAACGTGTATAATGATCAGTGCTTGACTCGTGTTTCGGATTGTAAACACTGAATGTGACTGAACACTTCGGCCCGTGGATTATGCACAAATCGTTTCCCAGATGCAGCCAGTCGGAAGCACTACGGCATCCATTCAGTCAACGTTACCGTGAATCCCAAAATAGATGTAATATTCACCAATTACAGCTCAGCCTCCGTCCTCGGCCTCACCCTGTTCTTCTTCCTATTTGTCGGTCCCTGATTGTTAAGACCTTGTTAAGCAGAATCATCCCGAATCACGAAAATACAGGTCAAAGCACAGAGAATTATGCAGCTTTCCCGCCAGCACTGCCGCTCCGGCTCCCGGAGGAGCCGTGAACGACACCAACACCAGCCATCTAGGATGACGACCCACCCTGCCACCGTTCACCGCCACGAACTCGGCCCCTCACCTCCCATACTCCGAGGCGCATTCCCCCCTTTGCAATCATCGCATTCGTTTCCGGGTCTCTCGTTCCCGCTGCCGGAAGATGACGGGAAGACCTCACAATGGATTGCAGAAAACCATGACCTTGCAGTACCGCAGGCTTTGGATTTTGTGCAAAGCATCCGAATACGGACCTGTAGCACCCATGTAAGCAGGAGGCAATGTTTACTATAAAGTAAGTTCGAACAAAAGTCACATCCGATGGCAACCCACCATGACCCATCCTTCAACCACTTCCCCACCGCCAGCTCCGGCTCACGCGCATGTCTAGACTGACTAGTCTAATGTCTAAGTCTTAAACAAAGCACTTAAGGAGTCGGTACCTGTGCGCTGCGCTAACGGATTGCCGTGCCCATTCTAACACTTGCCCAACATCGAATCCAAGAAAGTGTTGCTTCCATTAGATCTAGCACTGAGTCATTTCGCAATGTAGTAAGCCCCTGAGGACCTCACACTCAAATAAAGTATGCCATCTTCAACCTGCACTTCGAATAATCAACCACGTTATAGATGGGTATCAGAGCCAAAGACTCGTGAAAGGATAGCAGGGCCTTAGAACAAGGGGTGCCTATGCCTCCACACCACGGTAGGCTAGAACAAATAATCATTCGCAGTCCTATTTGGGGGAATTCGTGCTCACATTCTGTGGGCAGTGGAAGCTATCTTCTGAATATGAATGTGTAATTGGTTCTGCTTTCAAGTCCACCCATGACAAGAGCCTAGCCAGACAGGTGATACACAGAAAAATGTTTTCTACACGTCAGATGTCTTTACAAGCGATAAGCAGCTTTAACAATTTCTAGACATGAATGTGAAATGATCAATCATACATTCACGTCCAAAAGACAGCTTCAACTACCTCTGCAGGGAGGGTAGTACGTATCGCGGGAGGGAATTCCTCTGTAGCACAGTGGGCTGCCGATTTTGTTCGATTCGTATCCCTTTTGCTTCACCGCCACGAAGGTGATCTATTTCCTTTCGAAATATCACTGACCCCCTTGACTGCTCGGTCTGGAAATCAGATTTGCGCCAACAATTTCCACATCTACAGATTCTCCTATTTCGACCCGCCTCACTCAGTGCAAGTAATGTATCTATTTTGCGAGTAGTATTCAAAGTGGTATATCCGTTCTGATAATCTTCTACAAAGACTTTATTTTACCTGTATTTCTGAAACACCTCTTCTTCACTCAACCTCTGCTCCACCAACCGCAGAACCTCGGGATCGTACAGATCCTCAGGCCGCTTGTCACCCTTCAGCACCTCCTTCTCATGTCTCTGCGCCTCTTCCTTGGTCATTAGGACCAGATCCGTCAGCTTCAGCAACGAGCTCTTCTGGCCTTCGAACCTCCTGTCCAAGAAGCTCTCGCCCTCCGGCGCCCTCCACCTGACCAGCGCCAAGCGTGTCGACAAGCCCGTCACCACGCTCTTCCCGCGCCACGCCTCCTCGATCAAATAGCCGACATCGTCCTGGGTGACGGGGATGCGCAGGCCCACGGCGTCAAAGCCGCGATGACGCGCCAGGCGCTCCTCGGCGCCCTGCAGCGCGCCCAGCACGCCGTCGTACAGCTTGTCGCGGCTCTTGCTCGGCAGGTACTCGTGCGGATAGCCCGTTATGTCGAGGATGACGTGGTTCGCGACGCTCAGCCCGAAGATGGCCGGCATGGTGCCTAGCACGGGGAGGATCCGGACGCGGAAGTCGGGCAGCACGCCCAGCTCGCCCACGCTGCCCTTCTGGTACTCGTCCTCGGGCAGCGGCAGCAGCTGCGCCTTGCCGGGCGCCGTCTTCTCCGACGAAAAGACGACGGGGATGCCCTGCTTGATGCCCAGCGCGCGCAGCCGGCGGCGCGTCGAGCGCGAGAGCGGGTCCTCTGCGGAGGCCGAGATGTCGCCCACGAAGACGCGGGTGGGGTCGCTCTTGCAGCCGGCGCCCATGGACGACACGACGGGGATGCCGTTGCGGTGGCAGTACGCCAGCAGCGCGACCTTGCTGTCGATGTTGTCGATGGCGTCGATGACGAAGTCGGGCTTCTGGCCGTTCGCGTCCGGCGCCAGCTGGCGCTCGGCGGAGGCCTCATTGAATAGCTCGTTGCGGCAGTCGAAATGCGTCCATGGACACACCTGCTCCAGGCGCTTGCGGATCGCGTGCACCTTGGGCGTGCCTACGTCGGCCAGCGTCGCCACGGCGTGCCGGTTCAGCGACGACAGTGTCACCTGGTCGAAGTCGATCAGCCGCAACTTCGACACGCCCGAGCGCGTCAGCGTCGCCACGGCGTGCGAGCCCACGCCGCCGCAGCCGACCACGATCACGAAGGCGTTGCGCAGCTTCGCCAGCCCGTCATCGGTAAGGAAGACGCGATTGCGCGCCAGTTGTTCGAGTATGAGGTCTGAGGGCGCGTCAGTTGAAGGCTGACCACGGCCTGCACAAGAGCTAAAGGAGCGTACCGTCGTCGTAGTCGCCGGATCGTGCGCGAATGGCTAGGGCGATGCTACGTTCGTCCTCTTTGCTGGGAGCGAAGACATGGTCTGATGCGGCGCCGTACTCTGTCAGCTTTGCTTGGTCAGTCAACCGGTTCGCGAAAGGCACGGGCAACATCCATACCCTCGTTGTCGGGTGGTCCTGTCCGGGGTCCGGGATATGTGCTTTCACGCTCTCGACCTTGTATTTCCTCCGCGCGGCCTGGTATCCGAGTACAAGACTTGCGGCGAGTGCGCCCGACGCGACGGCGGTGGCAGCGAGCTGCGAATTGTGCGAGTACGAGCTCCTCGATATCCACGACGACATCCTGCACGCGCAGCGGGGGAGCTGGAGGGGACAATGGAGCGAAATCTGGGGAGGGTGTTGACGGTAGTGGTGCCGAGCACCAAAAAAATGCCGTCATCTCGCCGCACGATCCATCTCCGCAAGATCGCCGCATGTAAATCACGTCGGTGCCAAAAGAAATGATCGCTCGAAATTTTCTCCACAATGGATCATTCGACGTACGTGGGTAGCTGAAGCTACTATCCGGGTAGACGTTAAATTGTTAAATAGACATCTACGTCCGGATAGTCTTCAGCTACCCACGTAAGTAGAGCTTATATGCGGATAGAAATTACTTACGATGGCCCACATCTTTCCGCACCCGCTGTGTAAATCACAGACGAACTTTGGCACGTGCTTCTTATCGACATCTGGATTGAACTGATGCATTCATTTCGCAATTCAATTACTTTTCTTTTAACCGCCTCCGAGCCGTGCAAGGACAAGCCTTACGCCATCCAACCTACGTTCTGTACCGATCCTAACGCTGCAAGCACTTGCCTGCCAATTTGAGCGACCCTTAATAACTATTATGCCCGCCGAGGTCCTTGCCGGTCCTGCCCGATTTGTCCGTGCCCTCCCCAAATTATGTACGTTGCTGTATTCAGCAAGAGAGAGAAAAGAAGAGAAGTCTATGGTACAGAATGATAGTTTACCAAGTCGTCCCAGTGTGAAAGTGGGAACTTGGCCTGGTCGGTGTTTTTTGACATCCGAGAAGTCGGTATTCGTGTCGTTGCGTTGCTGACTGAAAGGAAAACTAATACACCGAAACGCCAATGCTAATGAGTCGTCGAAACAATTGGAGGGAGGGTATCGAGGCGGAAGGGAAAATGGGCGGTCAACTGGAAGAGCCCTGGGAGTAGGCCTCATCTACCACGAGTCGCGCGAGCGGCGCTCCGGTGGATCGGGATTGCGAACCTGTATGGCATTTATGCTTAGTATCCGACGCAAAGTACGGTTTGGGTGAGCGACTTACGTTCAACGTCCTTGTGTAGTCACGGTTGTCCTCGATTGAAACAATACTGGCGTGGCTGCCATTGTCCAAGCTCATGAATGGCTGGGGGTTCAACCGCTGGTCGTGGAACAAAGGCCGACTGTTGCGCCGCTCTGAGCTAGGTGTGATCGTGTCGGACGGGTCAGAGCTCTGGCGGGTGGTATTGATTGGTGGCAGCGTAGCAGTGTAATCCTTTTCTCCAGACCTGAGGAGCCCAGTTCTGCTAAGCGTGCTGACATTCCTTTGCGGAGTAGCACTCGAGGATCCATTCTCAGCATCATGAGATGCTTGCTCTTGTTTGCGCCTCATGCGCATGAGGAAGAAGACGATGCCTCCCGCAATCAGAGCCAGCCCTGCGAGGCCTCCAATAACTGCGCCAGCAATTTGGCCTCCAGATACGCGTGAACCACCGGATGCGGATAAAGACGATGAATCCTCTGAAGATGGTGCGGAGGTCACGGTCTGGGTCACAACAGATCCACCAACGGTGACAACAGTGACTTGAGTGACTTGGCTTGAAGTTCGAGAAGATGAGGTTGATTCCTCGGAGGAGCTTGACGAGCTTGACGAGCTTGACGTAGCAGCGGCGGAGGAGCTGGTAGAGGACTCGGACTTCGATGTGGATGAGGTCTTCTGGCGAAGAATCGTTAGCTCATGCCGGCAGCCGGAGAGGAGTGCAACGGTAAGGGGGCACAAGATTCCTCATACGGGCAAAACTGTCGAAACAACCACCGATGCCGATTGGGTCACCGTCTGGACGACAGTTTCCGTATCGGGCACTCGAATGGTCGTTTCCACAGAGCTCGGCGCAGGAGCGGAACTCTGCACCAAAAGAAAGTTAAAAAATGACGTTCTTAAGGAAGCGTCAAACTTCAAAAGAAGCGAAGAAGTAGAAGAGAAAGTGCAAGCTCTGCGAAGAGGGAGGCAGGGCAGAAAAAAAAGACGTAGGCCACGTCTTGTCGTGACCCATAACAGCAGTGAAAGTGCCGATCAACGCGCACGCTGCAAGACTCACCGTCGAAGTCGAAGCCTTTGTGGATGTGCTCGCGGCAGACGACGCGCCTTGAGTTCCGGACGCGGCCAAGTCCAGCTTTATGTAACCATACAGGTCATCGTCCGAGTTACCGCAGTCTTCATAGCCATAACCAGGGCAAGTAGTGTCACAGTTGCTGACATCCTGCTGATCAGAGGGTGCATAGTTGGAGCACCAGCACTGCTTCCCTTGGACAACAGCAAATGCATATTCCTCTACGCATGCGTCATGGCAATGACCATTTGACTGGTAAATGTAGGTATCTTTGGATCACGTCAGAAGGAAGTCCTAAGTAGCAACAGGTACGTGAAGAACATACCTTGTAAGTTTCCCGAGCCCGTATTCTGGCTCGAGCAGTAGGTTTGCGTGAGGGCGTTCACGCGATTGATGAGTGTTAGAGTGGTGAGGAGCAACAGCAGCTGCTGTGTGCTGAAGAGTCGGTGAGCAATCATTTTGAGTGGTGGCCGACGCCGACTGCAGGCGGAAGCGAGCGTGTTTTGACAGCGACAGCCCCAGACGTCCGGATGGACCCGCTTGCGCTGCTACTGACAGATAATCAAGGCAGGTGACTAGAACGTTCGTGCGTCCGTGCCGCGGTGGTGATACTTCGGGCGGATCGGCGCGGTGGCTGGGAATCGGTAGCTGGGCCGGCGCTTGCTTGCGACAATGCTCAGAGAAGCGATTGGCGATGAGGGCTCCTGTCCGGTGATGCGGTCGCCAAACGGGGGTGCCGCGCGGAAAGCGAGGGTAAAGTGGGCGAGGCGATCGACACGTACGCGAAGGAGCTCCGACTCAATGAAGAGATAGAGCTGCTCGGGCCGTTAGCATTGTCGACCGGCGCGTCGCTGGGGGGCGGGGAAGTGATGGAGAGGCGCGGGGGAGGGTGCGCGGGCAAGGCACGAATTTGAGGATCCGGCGTTGAGGTGGAAGTGGAGGAGTCGTGTTTGGGACGAGGGCTGGCGGGAGGGCGTTTCCATGGGCCGCAGCTCGGGCCACCCGCATGCAGCGCGCGTCCAGTACTTGGCCGGAAGCGAGGCTAGCAGGCACAGATGCACCAGGCCTGTAACGGAAGCGCACCAGCCCGCGGCGCGCGGAAGAAGAAAAATACGAATTACGCACCGGCGAAACGCTAAGTTGCCCTCTCAGGATCCGACGATTCCGCAGGAAAGGGTCCCAGAGCACTCCAACGAGGTTTGTGAGGGCGCGGTGAGGGCGGCGCTGGCGTGCCGCAGTGCTGACTGCGAGGCTTGAGGAGGGGCGCGTGTCAAAGCGAATCGAGGGTGCCGCGGCGCAATGCTGATATCATGACACGAGGAAGGGAGGCCTTCTGCAGCGGGGCGAGGGCAGCGCGCGGTCGTGAGCGAGGGCGGCGGCTGCAGCGATAGCGGCGGCGATACGCTCACCGAGTGGAACTGAGTTGAAACGAGCGTCAAAAACAAACAAAATGATCAACGAGGGTGGAGAAGGCGCAACTGCGCTTCGAGAACGGCGATAGCTGGTGTGGTTTGTGTGAAGATTGGGACTTCTCGCAGCAGGAAGGGGGCCGCGGGAGAGTAGTCAGCACTCACGTAGCAATAATCGACTCGCCGGGCAGCACTCGTCAAGATGCTGGCAGCAGCGGGCTGCCGATCATGCTGCGCGATCTGCCACTTGCGCAAAGGATGGTCCGTCCACCGCACGCGTAGGCGCTCTAACCACAATCGCCCTGCGACTCATATGGAAGGCGTGCAGCAGTGCCGGCCGCCAGCGCCCTCGCCCGCCCAAACAGCGAGCAGCTCCGCCGCACCACACGCTCATCACGAGCTCGACAACGGCCCTCGGCATGGGTGCCATGGTCAGGCCTCCCCTACCGCCCGCGGTGGCAAACCGACCCGCCGTCCCCGATGCAGAAATCACTTCTCCTGACGCACCCGTATTGGGCTCCCAGCAAGCCACATATATGCAGCGACCGAGCCGCTCCCAGCTCGCCCGGGACACCCCTCGCAACGGCCAGCCTATCGTCGAAGGCGGTCGGGCTCTGCTTTCCGCAGCCACGGCCTGTCTTGCCCTAGCCAAACGGCGGCGGTGGCGCCGCGAGCGCTCGGTGCGGCTCTACCGCTGCTGGTGTCCGCTTTGCCAAGCCGACCCAGCTGCGTTACGACATCACAGCCCTCGACCGACACCGTGCAAGAGGCCAGCAGACCGCTGCCGCCGCTGCGCATCTTCGGCAGCAGAGCAGCATGTTATCGTACGACCGACGGCGCACGCGCGCACCGGGCCCCGCCGTGAAAACGGGCTGGCTGGGCGACGTGTATCTCCTGCCAATGTCTCGGAGGTCGCGCTGCAATTATTGCTGGCCAGGCGCACGGATGCCAGCAATGGCGTTCTCTCCGTGGCTTATGCGTGGCTCGCGATGACCTCAGGCCTTCGAGGGCTCAGCCTCTCACAGCACGGCCGCGAAATGACGATTGACTGATTTTCAGGGGATTGCAGGGCCGGGCGCCTCATCCAAAGACACCAAAATCCACAACGTGCGACCTCGCAGCCAGTGAGGGCGCTGTCTCCAGCTGTAGCGCCCGCTAGCAGCGCCAGCGACTTGGTTTTTCGTGCTTCGAGATCCTCTGGAGATCAGTGCGCTGCGGAGGCAGGATGCTGGCTCTCATCAGCCTTCCAAATTTCGTAGCCCAGCGGTGCGTGCCACGCGCGCCGTCGGGTCGTCATCTAAGATCCGCCTTCCTTCTGCCAGCTGTGCTGGGATGCTGCAGGTGGTGGATGTGGCTGGTTCTGTGTTCCAGATTTCTCGGTGTGTTTCTTCATTCTTACTTGCTTTGCACTCCGTTCCTCCGCCTTTGCTTGTTCGCCAGCCCGCGGTTATCGAGGAGTTTCATCCGTTCGCCCTGTCGCGCTGGCCTGCCCGGGGTCGATCCATTCTTGCCAATGCGTCACTGCGCGCAGGCTCAACACCACTGGTTGGCTCTGGTGACGGCAACGAGAGGGATCTGCATGCGTAGGTCCTTGCATCGTCCGTTGTTGATCACGGTTGCACGCGGGTGAGCTGCAAAGCGGCCATGCGACGTTCCCCGCTTTCTGTCCCACCCCGGCGGCAGCCAAGCTGTCCCGTCCAGCATCGTGGGACGCGGGCAGGATCTCCTCAACGCTGGCCACTGCGGGTCGAAGATAAGTAGGCAGGTGTCCTCCCACGGTTTGGCGCATTCCTAGCCCTCTCCTCGCAGCAAAGCAATGCACTCGCCTTTCGGTGTGGCCACGCGGCCGCCGTCTGGTGACGCGCTGCATCAACAACCGAGATGCAGGGGGGGCAGGTACAGCCCTCTGTGTACCTATCTTTACATATTATCTCGGCCGAAGGAATCTTCCGTCGAAGTTGTCGACGGCCTTATCTGTGCTTTCCTTTTGGAAACAATCAACTTATATGCGCAGCTATAGCATCGAGATTCCAGGTTGTGCCTGTCGTTTCTATTTTTCGAAGCGCAATTTCGGGGATTGATCAGCATCAACCTCGGCGAGGCCTTCAATGGCAAGAACGAATCGACCAATGAGATTGTCTAAAACTGCGAGTACCGACTATATTTGGTCAAGGGCTAGGGAACATGACACATCTTGCGCAATCGCATCGCTTCTACCTCGTGGTGATGGCAGATTCCGCCGACTGCTTTACAACTTCGATTTCTTCATACCCTTGACGCCGGTAACTTCCTGTCCATTAATAAGGAAGTCGGGGTACTGAAACTCCTGGCCGGGGTTAGTGCTGGGCATGCGCCACGCACCGCCATCGACCACGATCACATCGCCGTTGACATAGTTGGCCGCGTCACTGAATAAGAAGACGGTAGCATCCGCGATCTCCTTGACCGCGCCCCACCGACCGCTGGGAATGCCTTTTCCTGGAGTTGTGGCCGAATCGAGCTTCGCCAAGCGCTCCATGCCTTCAGTGCCAGCGATGGGGCCTGGGGCGATGACATTCGAAGTCACGCCGAGCGGGCCCTGTTCAATGCACACGGCGGCCGAGAGGGCGTCGACGCCGGCCTTCGCGACTGAGGCGTGGGCCTGCAGCGGTGTACCGGTGTAATGAAGGGTGGCCGAGACAAAAATGATGCGACCGCCAGTGCCGTTCTCCGGAGCTGTGCGAGTAAAGAAAAAGGATGCGAGTTAGTCTCGGGTTTTCACAATGGGCCGCGGGCGTTGGACGGGCCGAAAGATGCATGCCTTGCAACAGGCCAGCGGCGTCCTGGGCCAATTTCGCACACGGCGGTACTTACGAGTCTTGCCGTCCGTCCTATGTTTCGCCGCTGACTCGAGTAGATAGGGAAGTGTGGCTTTGACGGTGTTGTAAGAGCCCAGAACATCAATGTCGATGACCGACTTCATGGCGTTGGGACTCAGCTGCGAGATCTAGAACGGTGGCTGTTAGGGGGGTCCACTCCAACCACAGATGATGGGGAAGATCTCACGGGCGCCAGAAAGTTTCCTGCAGCTCCGGCACTGCAGGTGGTGCATTAGCGGCGACTCGTGCAAATCTGGAGAACAGTCTGGAGCTGTGGAGCCCCTGAAACAGCAACTTACATGACGAAGTCGATGCTGCCGAGCTGTTTCGCGGTCTTGTCGGCGGCGGCCTGCAGATCCTCAGGCTTCCTCACGTCAACGCCTCCCAGGGCGAGCACCTTTGCGCCGGGGCGGCAGGTAGCGATATCGGCAGCGGCATTCTGGGTCTTCTCAAGGTTGCGGCCGACGATGGCGGCGTTGGCCCCGAGGTGCACCAGAGCGCGGACCTGGGCGCTGCAGATGGTGCCGGCACCTCCGGTACAGAAGACGACTTTGTTTGCTACATCGAATAAGTCCCACTGCAGCATGCGGATGAATGCGGGGAGATGCTACCGAAGATGCCGTCTCTCCAGACGTCGCTCACGTACTCGTACTTGGGAATGGGCATTTTGGTAGGTCGCTGCGTGGAAAACGAGAGCCTGGGTGGACGACCTGGGAAAGAGGAGTGGAAGCTTGAAGCTAGAGGTGTGGTGCTGCAGCGAGGCGCATCAACCGACGGCCGAGGCACGTAGCTGCCGCGGCGCCTATTACTATACAGCCTGGCGTATTGGCTGGACTGCAGCCCAGTGAGACCCTTCCGATAAGCAGTGCGAAAGCTGGCTCTTTGCATTCTGATCAGACAATGTTCTGCCGCAGTTCGTGCCTGCTGCGGAGCTGACTGGATCTGGAGCACCCCGCGTTACTGGAGGCAAGCTGTTTCTTGGCGGGGCTAGCGGTAAAGTCGAACGGACAAGCCGCCAGCAACAGCAACCTCACCCCATCCCCACAATCCAGCTGCCTGTCTCCCTACTGTAGAGGGCCTGCTCCTGCCAGCCATCATGGCGCGCACCATTGCACTTTGCAAGTTCGTCGGCACCATCAGCCTCGGTCTGCTGACGGTGAGTGCACAATCTTTTGACGTCCGCCGTCATCATTGCTGATAAAAGAATTCAGGGCGTCTCGTACACGCTCAGCACCACCGCCTTGCCCGCTCTGCTCGAGCTCCCCACCGCCGTCCACGGGTACACCACCTTCCTGTCCATGCAGTACGCTGCAAAGCGCCACGTCCGCCTGCTCACCGCCACCGCCGTCTCGACCCTCTCGCTCGCCTTCATCCTGTCACCCCCGCGCGCTCGCCACCCCTATCTGCTCTGGACCTCGCTCGTCGCGGCTGCCGGCGGCGCTGGCGTCGACTATGCCCTGCGTCAGCAGAACGGCGACAGCGAGACGGGTGCACCCGACGACAACGGCAGTGTCAGTGCAGAGCGCAGCTGGGTCGACCTGGAGAAGGGCGAGGACGTCAATGGCGAGATGGTGCGGAATGGCGTCGAGAAGTTCCGCATCGCTGAGGGTGCCCGGGCTGCCATCAGCGGTCTGGCCTTTACCTTGGGCGTCATCGGCATCTGGGGCGATGGCGCTTGAATGGTGGCGACCAGGCAACTAGGAATGGAACTTGGATAACGGGATCAATGATGACGGATACGGCATGGCAAGAATTACGGCATGTCACAGTGTATGAGGTTGCATCTGATGGCAGGCGCGAGGGCGTTTTTTCTTCTTTGGGTAACGGTTCCACATCTCTTCTGGAGATTTTTTCCCGGCAGACTCTCTCTGCTCATTAGCTGCATGTATACAGTAGCAATAAGAACTCCACGTACAGGCCACGTCTCCCCAATATGTCTACATGAGCTTGGCTTGTCACCATTCCTCAAGGAATGCCATGTCGTTGGCTCGCTTTCTTCCCAATGTTCTTCACTACTTACCATAGACTCCATGATTCCGCCCTAAGGCAATTAAATGAAGGTCAATGTCCGGATCAACACACCCGAAAGCTATACGTTGCTATTGAAATTGATATTCTGCCTAAGGCTCCGACAGCATATATTCTGTCATTCCAAGCAGTAGACTTACGACGAAACAGGAGCTTTCCATATGTCAGTGTCAGTCTCATAGATGTGCCGCTTCGGTTTCAAACAGCTTTCGCCGCAACTGAGGATCTATGCGCCTTCGGAATTGTCAGTGATTACCCTATTTCTGTGGTACTCCCATTTTGCAAATCTCTCCAATTGAGTTCTACGGTATTACAAATTCAGTCTCTCATGACCTAGAGAAGTGATTTGGCTAGTGGCTTCTTAGAGGAAATATGGGGTTTTCACTGCTCTGTCCACAAAGTAACGGTCGGTGGTTGAAGTCCCACAACCGATCTAGGTAGCCGTCTCTCAATCATGATTTCCTAGCCGGCGTAGGCCCAATGACAATCCCTATAATAGAGCTTGGGATCTTTTAGGGCCCTTTTACGCCTTTTTCATGATTCGTAATTCCACGAACTTTCACATACAGCTTGGTATACTGAGGCTAGTCAGTGGCAACTTTATTCGAAACCATATTCTTTCACTGGTTGATAAACGATGATGTAAGTCATTGCTTTGTAGATCTATGCTTCGATAAGACGTCAGCCACGAGGCATGCATGGAGGGGTCAGGAGTAGACTTCGCGCTCTTGGCCTCGTACTCAGTTTTTGGACGGAGTATGAGCTTATATGAAGACAGAAGCCTTAAGCTAAGACAAGCTTCCCTTCTTGGCATCATTTTGGGCAACACTGATCCAACGTGCTTTCTTAGAAGGTAAAAGCCTTCGGCTTTGACACGTGCGCCTTCGAGGAGGGTCTACATGTACAGCCTAATCGCTATCTTAGACAAACAACTGTTCGTCCGAGGACTCCCATCACTCACCATCCAGCCAACCTCACCACGCAATACAGTTTCGAGAGGGAGATTACTCCGACTGCATACGGCACCATCATTCCAAGTGGACTCCATAAATCAGAAGTTTCCGCTGCTCCGATGCCCTCTCGGCGTCATCTCCACCTTGGTCGCATTCCACCGGGGTCATCTGCTGCGCAGATTGATCCTGCTAGTCTGACTTCACCTCAGCCACCTCAGCACACCTCGGGCAGTGATGAGTCGGCCGCTGATCCGAAGCGTGGAGGATCCCATACCGGAGACTCTCCGCCACCCGAAATCCCTATGTCGATGTTCACCGTCGCACCTGTGGGCTTGAAAAAATCCCGAGAGCTACCGACAGTCATGCTGCTGGCCGATTCCGGGATTTTTGATGACGATAAGGTGTCGTACAAGTCGGAATCGGGTGAGCAACTGAGTGAGTAGGCATCGAGAACAGCACGCTTTGGATTCGCTAACTCAATACAGAGATCCACATGAAACTTCGGAGGCACTTGCTCTATCTGGTCAATCATTACTTCGTAGCTGAGGACCTTGACGCCATTACATCTCTTGCCCCTGGAGATGTTACCGCGAAAAGGCAGCTTCGGTGTGTTGAATGGCAAGCACCAAGGCCACTGAACGGCTCTATTCTCACAAAGTTCATCCTACCCAATGCTAGCAGGATTTACGAAGCCAAGCTTTCAGAAGATCCTCCCGTCAACATGCTCGACGTTGGAGCCGAAGAGCGACGAGCAATTTGGCAAAAGGAATGGGAAAGGGATCCCAAGGCCTTGGTGTTGGACATGTGGAAGCATGTGGTTGACTACGTTGATCTGGACGCTATCTTCGACTGCCCAGACAATACCCCAACTACAGTCAAGAGTATGATGCAAGCTTGGAGAGATTATTTCAAAGAGTGCTTTTGCGCAGCTATGGACCAGGCGGTTCACCACCGAATCCGAGCCCGCAAACTCCCTAGCCAATTAGGCATCTCTGAAAAAACCGCGGACATGGTGGCATTCGATCTATGGAGGAATATGATGAAGATGGAAAAGAAACCCAGCGTACCGGGCTACCATCAACTACCCGTCACGGCTTATGTTCGTTCGGGAGTCCTGTACGAAAGAGTTGCGAAGAAGAAGCAGGAGGAGACCAGAAAGAGGCAGGCCAGTGAAGAGCTCGCTGGCACAAAGCGCATAAAGACTGAATAAGGGCGGCTTCTCTCTACAATCTCCAGTATTACAGTGCCATCCCATTGTCGCCAAGGGGCAGGCATTGATGTGCAGGCTCACTATTCCATTCAGCAATGCATCCCCACCTGGCTATTAGTTCCAGCAATTTGGCGCCACATGTCAGCTTCTTCATTGCTAGCTGCAAGTGCTGGCACACTTTTCGGCGTTTTTTCCCCCCCTCCAGACTCTTACCCAATATTATTCTTGGTCCTCGAACGAAAGATGCGGGAAGGCATTTTGGGCTTTAGTTCTTAGCGAGCTTCGGTGTGGGGGAGTTCTGCCCACAGAAACGGATCTCTTGCAGGGTTTCGACAAAAAGTTGATTTTGGTTTAGATACGAAACAGGCTCGGATTGGGGGCAGAGCTGAATAGGTAGATAGCTAGAGAGCAGAATTTGACGGCACAATGGCTTTCTAATCGATGAGAAAATTTCACATTGCACTTTATTTGAGTGAGTAGTTTAGATGCATATCTGGTTCGGAAAGAAAGCGAGGACGGAAGGGCGAAAAGATCAAATAATGAAGTACCTTCGAAGCAGGTGAAGTGCTACTACTTACGGCAATTCCGGCAGCTTGAATCAAGGCGGGCTCGTATTCATTGGTGGAATAGATTGTCGGCTCCGTTGGATGCCCCGCAGCGGGGCGCGGGCCGTGTCATGGAGCCGGGGCGCCCTGGCAATGGTTCAAAAAGGACCGTAGGCCGGGCCGCTCGGGCGCTGGTCAGCCCTGCCGAGCCAAGATGTTGTGTGGCACAGCTTTTGGGCAACCTCCGAAATTTCGACCATGTAGCTGCCCCTGCATCGTTAAGCTCGGGCTAAATTGCCAATGGGCTACTTCTCGCACGCCTGGCCGCCTTTTGTTGCTGCTGTTCCATCTTTCGTACTGTTTCACTCTCAGACCCCGGCGTGAAGATGCGTTTCGTTGCCAGCTCGCTGGGCCTGCTCGCCTCTCTCGCGGCTGCAACGGATCCCTTCCAGCAGTCGTGTCTCTCCTTCCAGCCCCAGAAGCACGTCTACAATGCCACCCTGACCGCCCGAGAGTTCGTGCCGGCCAACACAAATCTCACCTTCCCGGACAACGACGCAACATGCAACCGCGCCAGCCAGCTGGTGTCGGCTGACATCTGCCGCATTGCCCTGTCCATCCCGACGTCGGATAAATCCAGCATCACCTATGAGATGTGGCTTCCCCGTGAATGGACTGGCAGGTTCCTGGCGACGGGCAACGGCGGCATTGACGGATGTAGGTTTCGTGCATCTGCAGAAGAAGCAAACCACTAACGAATTACAGGTGTCAAGTATGAAGATCTCGCCTACACGTCACTGAACGGCTTTGCGGCTGTTGGCTCCAACAATGGCCACAACGGAACCTATGGCAATGCCTTCTACCAGAACGACGAGGTGAAGAAGGACTTCGCATACAGATCGTAAGCCAACCCCCTCTTGAGCTCTTGCAGCTACTGACCGGCCTAGTCTCCACACCATCACGGATGTCGGCAAGAAGCTCACCAAGCTCTTCTACGACAATGACATCAGCAAATCGTACTACCTGGGCTGCTCGCTGGGCGGACGCATGGGCATCAAGGCCGCCGAGAAGTTCCCCGACGACTACGACGGCATTGTTGCCGGCGCCCCAGCCGTCGACTTCAACAACCTGATCTCGTGGAGGGCCAGCTTCTTCCCCATCACCGGCGCCAAAGGCTCCGAGAAATTCATCCCGGCCGATACGTGGAAGACGACCATCCACAACGAGGTCCTGAACCGTAAGTTCGCAGCTCCTGGCGACGCATGATCCCAACTCACGCATACTCCAGAATGCGACGGCATCGACGGCGCCGAAGACGGCATCATCGAAGACCCAACTCTGTGCTATTTCAACCCCGAGACGCTTCTCTGCCCCGTCGACACAGCCAACACCACCACTTGCCTGAACGCCATCCAGGTCGCCATGGTCCGCCAAATTTTCTCGCCCTTCTTCGGGCTGGACGGCTCGCTCCTCTTCCCCGGCATGCAGCCCGGGTCCGAGGAGCTGGCCGTGTCCAAGCTGTACGCGGGCGCGCCCTTCTCGTACTCGGAGGACTGGTTCAAGTACGTCATCTACGACCCGTCGTGGGACGCGGCGACGTTCAGCGTGCTGGACGCGGCCTACGCCGACGCGCGCAACCCGGCCAACATCCGCACGTGGCCGGCGTCGCTGGCGCGCTTCCAGCGGCGCGGCGGCAAGCTGCTGTCGTACCACGGCCAGCAGGACAACCAGATCACCTCGTTCAACACGCCGCGCTTCTACCACCACCTGATGCGCGGCATGGGCTACCGCTACGACCAGATGGACGCCTTCTTCCGCTTCTTCCGCGTCAGCGGCATGAACCACTGCAACAGCGGGCCCGGCGCCTGGGTGCTCGGCCAGGGCGGCGGCGCCCCGGCCGAGGGCATCCCCTTCGACGCCGAGCACAGCGTGCTAGCCGCCATGGTCGACTGGGTCGAGAAGGGCGACGCCCCCGACACCATCACCGGCACCAAGTTCGTCGACGACGACGTCGAGAGCGGCGTCGCCTTCGAGCGCAGGCACTGCCTGTTCCCGCGCCGCAACACGCTCGTCGGCGCCGACGCGACCGATCCCGACAGCTGGGAGTGCAAGTGGTCCAACTGGTGGGACGGATTGGACGGAGGATTCGACAACCCGTGGGCGTTCGGGCCCCCGGGCCACGGCCACCACGCATGAGTTTTGCAGCTTCTTGTTCTAATGTAAATATTCGCAGTAGATGTATTTTAGTCTTACATAGATCTTTTCGATGTCTATCAAAAAAGCATTTCTGAACATCAAATAGCCGACGGAGGCGGCCCAATATCTGCACCTGCCACCAAGGGGATGTGGAAAGCCCGCGGCAACACCCGCTGGTGAAACGACGGGCAGACCGCACGAGTCGTCCCGGGCCGCCCCTGGGCGATGTGCAACGGTCGGAGCTGGTGGGGCCTCTGCAAGGCCCTGACTCGATCGATGTGCAGCACATCCCCCCGGCCGATGAGACACGAGACGAGCAAACCACGCACGTGCCCTCCAATCGATCTCCTTACTATGCCAGCACTGTCGTAGCTTAAGCTACCTACAACGGCCCTGAAACATCTGAGCTCTCCCGATGCGATTTCCTCGGTCCGTGACGTGAGGATTGTAAGCGAGATGGGAAGAAGTATAATAACCACGCGGCTGAAGGACGCCTGCCCGTGTCTATCAGAAAGCCAAGCCGGCTAGAGCGGTCGCTCCAATCAATCCCAGAATGCCCGCCCATACCGGCTCCACTGCCGATGCGGCGCAGCGGGCTGCCCCGTCCCATGCCCTTGCTTAAAGGAAAGTGAATGTCTCGGCAGGCGCCGCAGTAGTATCAAGACCATCCTCGGATCGGGACCGGAGCCTCGGAGCCTAGATGCGGATGCGAACTACTGACTCTCATGTAGCAGCGACAGACCCCTGAAAAGCCCGGCAATCTTCCGGCACATCGATGGCGGGGCTGATTGTCATGCAGCCCTGTTGCTTGAGCTTGAGTTATCGTGCGCGTGCGCGCTGGTGTGTGTACCTGCACGCGTGGAAGACAAGGGGGTTGCTTTGCTCACCGCCATGCCTTTAGAGCTTGCAAGAAAGATCTGATAGCATGTTAGCTATGTTCCCGCCTCTGTCTATGAGTGTCTCTTACAATTGAATTTGTGTATCATCATCGAAAAGGAACAAAGCATATGCAGCGGATACGTATAGTTTTCTTCTTTTTGTTCCTTTTCACTTCTTCTAATACAAGCGATTGGATCTACCAATCACCTTATTCTTCCCTTCTGTCCAGCCTCCCAAGCCTCGTACTCCACCGCCACTCCCACATAACTATCCCTCACATACTCACTCCCGTGCTCCGCCACGCTACCCCCTCTACTCTCCCCAACCAACCTGCTCTCCATCTCGATATCCGCAGCCTTGCTCATCTTCCGCTCCCGCCTCAACGCACTCGACATGGTGCCGCCTCCGCCGAAACTGCTCAACTTGGACCCGCTGTAGCCGCCGCCGGTGCGCGTGGTGGATTGCAGCAAGTCGGCGTTGGAGCGGCCGGTGGCGACGTTGTATAGGAACTGGAAGCACGGCCGCATGACGACGAGCGAGGCGGCGATGATGCCGACGTTCATCTCGACCATCGAGATGGTGTTGGGCACCGTGTTGGCCCACTGCGGGTCCTTCTTGGCCACTGGGTCCGGGAAGAATTGGAGGACGAGGCGGGTGATGGCGCAGGAGGTGTGACTGGGCATCATCGTCAGCAACCGAAAGCGCTCGGTGAGAATGTTAGAGAGAATCATACACGAATCCGAGCAGGATGAGGAAGAGGAGCTGTTTGATTTCCGGGCGTTTGTCCTTCATCTTGAACAGCGCGGGCAGCGGGATGCAGATGACCATGATGCTGGTGATGATGTTGACGGCGTGGCCGCTGAAGCGGAATTGCGTCAGGTCGATGCAGGCGCCCGACGTTTTGGAGAGATAGGATTTGCGGATCGGGTTGCATTGGAAAATGCTGATGATGGTCGCAGAGCCGTAGTAGCCCACGACGACGAATGTGGTAAAGTAGACAAGCATGCGCGTGATGCGCACAGTCTTGGAGTCGGCGCGCTTGAAGAGTTGCGCGTAGACGAGGCAAAGAGAGAGTTTAGTGAAGAGGTAGGTCGGCTTGAAGACGACCATGTTCGCGAAGAAGAGCTAGAGATGGGTCAGCACATATACTCACGGGCAGTCGGAATGATATGCGTACCTGCTTTGGTACTACTGAGTCCTTCATTGACGGCGGTAGATCTGCTGCATGTCTGCCATAGCCATACGAGACAACGGCTGGCACGGATTAGCTACAGCTGCCGAGCAGTCGAGCCCTGGGGAAATTCACCTATCAGGTTGAAGCATTCTTGTGCAATAGAGCATAACTGAGATAATTGTTAGCAAGATAGGAGCACCGAGGGCTGAGGATACTAACGAGGGCAATGAAGATACAATAATCCGAGAGGTCCAATCGCCTGCGATAGCCTCGAAAGCCAAGGCGCAGGGCCACGAGTAGGATGGCCAGCGATCCAAATACGCAAGTGTTCCAGATCAAGACGGGGCCCTGATCCTCCCCGGCCATGGCGATCTCTTGTGTTGGTGATCGGAACCCAGAAAAGAAAGATTGGCGGCGGCGAGGCAGTTCTCAAACATGGCGGCAGCTGTGCTCTTGAAATGTTTTTAAAATTTACTATGATTTCCTACGTGCGGGGCGCAGTCGGAAAAGATGAAGGTCGGGGCTCGCTTGGGCGGCGAGTGCATGCGTATGCAGGAGTTCGCAGGGACTTTTCGGTGGGCTGACTGAATTTGCTTTTTGCCGACACATGAGTCCTGGTGAATGCCTCGCCTTCCTCCTGGGGAAACAGCTGGTGTGCTTTGGTGAGCAGGGGGTTGACTCGTACAGGACGAGCCAAGACGGACGTGCAGGGCCTTGATGCTGCGTGATCGCCGACATGGACCACGCGGTTGGAAATTTACGGGGGCACGGAAGAACATGCCGCGCAAACGGCGCGCTACTTATCAAGACTCCGTGTATTGTTATCGGTAGAAAGAGCCTCTGGTAAATCTCATGGCCAATGATACCATGGACTTGCATGAGTAATCATCGTGTATGGATCGACCTACGAAATGCAATGACAATTCATCCGGTCCTTTGTTTTAGAGGCATCAAGTAGTTTATCTCATGTAAGTGAGAGATTTGCCGGGAACATGCCGGATAAACGGCCTAAATATGTGGCGGGGCGGCGTGCGGGTACGGCCGGTAGACAAGCTTCATCCTGGCCGTTGCGTTTCGTGAAGTGTTAGCAACAATTTCCGGAGCGTATACGGTGGTTCGCACTACAAAAGCGGGTTTCTCCGCCGTAGCTGGACAGCCTTACTACAAGGCAGAGCTTCACCAAACGGAGTCATGGGTGACGAAAAAAGCATGAGCAATTGGTGACATCTTTTTTTAGACCCTTCCATGTGCGGGCCGAGTCCCAAGACTAGCCCAAAAACTTCTTGAGTCTAGGACTCTACCAAGCGTGTCAGGGCCTCGCGGAAGGGCCCTGACATTGGATTCCTCCATCAGCTCGACGATCCACTTCCTGTACTCGAGCTTCGCAGCCTCATCAGCACCGAGTAATTCCTTTGCCTTCTCCTCAGCAACAGGAGCCCAGGCATACATCAGGTCCCACCAGTCATAAACATGCAGGTCAGTGACAAGCCAGCGTTTCGCCGGGGTGAAGTGGAGGTGGACAGCGATGATGGCTCTGGCAACATCTTCGCCGTGGACAATGTGAAGAGCAGATTTGGCCTTGACCTGTTCTTTGGTCTTTGCAACGCGGGTGATCCAATTGCTGGGGTAACGGGTGCCACCATAGAGTCCAGACAGGTTGAGGATGCAACCTTGGGCGCATTGGCGGAGCTCGTCCTCGGCAACGGCGCGGGGATTCTCGGAGTCGTAGGAGGAGTCGCAGTCGTTCCAATGCGGGTCAGCGAAGATGGCGGAAGAGCCGAGTTGGATCCAGTTGTTCTCGTCGCCGTGGGCCTTGCGGTACATTGAGGTCAGGTGGTGGGACTGGCCGGGACCCTTGAGCGGGAAGGTGATGAGGACGGTCTTCGCGGACGGCAACTTGTCGTACTGGGCCTGATCCGACGAGAGCGGGTCGAATTTGAACGGGATGGTGCCATCGCGGCCGGTGGTGGTGGTTGCGGCCCAGGCGATGGCAGCATCGTCGAGCTGCGGGATCAGAAAGGTTGAGGTCCACCCTGCACCGAGGATCAACAGGTCGACCGAGGCTGGAGACATTCTCAGCATGTTGTACGGCAGCTGGGTGGTGATCTCATCCGTGCGAATATTAGAGATCGACACTAGCACGGATTGGGTAAGCGTCGTCTCTTCCTTCCCCAGCTCCATCTCAACCACTCACCACCAACCCACACCTCGCCTTCAGCACTGCACTGTCTGCTCAATATTTACATTTCGAGCCCAACCAGACCAGATGGCATGCTTATCTCTGCACCGTCTTAGACGTGCACTGTCCGTCTCGTAAGCTGATGGCCAGCCAAATACCGCTCATCGTCACCGACAGGATGTTTCCAACCTGGGATGACAGGATATAATTGCAGCAGACCTCTTGGACTTTCACGTACGACCATAGGTCGCAGAATATAGGGCTTCCCGTCCGCTCAGCCGTTACTCAAGCTGCGAACCGGCCGATTAGTACTCAAGTGGGTGACCATTGGGGAATCCCGGCTGTTGTACGTTTTGCAATTTGCAATTTTTTTTTGTTCTTATGATTGTGCGCACACACATACTGTGTAGAAGACCCGCTTAGATCGGAGAAGGAAGTCCTGCGGCTAAGCCCCGACGTTATCCGACCTTGAACCCGCCTTACTACCGATTTTATATTCTCCGGATCCTCGATATGCGACCACTACCAGTCACGAGCTACCCCGCTCTTCCGTTACACACTCCACACCTTTCACCATCACAGAAAACTACTTCCGACTAGGACAAAGCCGATCTCCTCGCTCGGCATGAATCACCTGGTTCCTCCGCCCGGAAATCTTGGTAGTTGTGTCTTTAACCTGCTTGCGTAGTGTCTCACTGAGACCGTCGTCCTGGTTCTCTTTGCCCTATACGATAAGAAGCTGATAAATAGCTTACAAGTTACTGGAGCAGACCATTCAACCTCATGTACTACTCGGCTGTAACCACCACGGCATTTTTATCAACTTGCAAACTCGTGGCGCCTAAAGGATCCTTTGACCTCTATGCAAAGAGCTAGGGACCAGCAGTCTTAATGGGACGACCAATAATAGTACTTGATTCCTTCGCGGAAGACCAGCTGAACTGGACAATGGCCAACAGCACCGGGTATACTTAAGTGGCCAGTGGCGCGAAAACTACTCCATGAGCGACAAGGCTTTTGAAGCCCACCAAAAGCACAACGGCTCAATTTTATTCATCGGCAACATGAACAATCAATCAGTCACCGAGGACGGTACGACTATTTTTCTGCTCTGACGCCGCCCATGCGTTTTCTCAGAGCGCACGCGAAGACGATGCAGGAACAAATGGACTGCATGCTTGACTGGACAAATTGACGATCAGCATGTCAAATGCGTAAGTGTTCAGCTTACACCAGGCCACTTGTACGCAAGCTCTTCGCGTCCTCCGCAATTATGGCTACTTGCGTAGGGATATCAGCCTTTTGAGAGACATGCACTCACATCAATCTCTCTGTTGGACGATTATGCCAAATTTCCTGAACTTCATGACTTTGGCACCATTGGCTGCAATAGCTCTGAAAGCTACGGAACAGGACATCCCTCTGTGGAAATCGTCACAGCTTGCTGTTCGCAAAACCTTCATGGCAACCTAGCAACAATCGAGATAACGGAAGATCCCTCAAAGAACGATAAGTACGGCTTGAGCGTACTGACGATGGCAGTTGGACGTAAGTGGAATCAAACTTATAGGGACTCTGCTAGGAGGAATGCCTTGAGTTGAATTTTCAAAGAAAAAAAAAAAGGAAATAACCATAAGAGCAATCTTCAAGTGTCGGGCGCAATGAGAACCACTACACTGACAAGTCTCAATTAGCTGGTACAAAACTACACGCCTCTGTCAACAAGTCTGGCAACACTGTCACGCTCCGACTCGCGTGTTCTGGAGGCCTGAAATGATTTTCGATGGGAAAGACGCAAGGCGCCAGGGTCCGAGGTGTTTGCAAGACGCAATCGCGTGCCTCGATCACACAATCCAGCCGACCACGCCAAGAGCAGCAACACCACCACCACTTCAACGAATAACGTCAACGCAATACCCAATTTAATCCCCCGCTCTTGCATCGCAAATCGCCAGGCCAGGTCATTCGAGCGAGCTTAGCACAGCCCCCAAGCCCCTCGGTAGATGCGTGTCATAGGCTGATCTAATCGCGGCAATGTTTATCAGCTCTCCTCCATGATACCCCCAAAAACGCGCTTTCCCCGCTTTCCCAATTCCCGCAATCTGCGCGGCCCCAGACGCGGACGGGCTTCCTGACTTGCCAGTTCGTGCCTTGTATCAACCAGCCCCATTTGTCGTCATGGCACGTGAGATGCCGTCTTTTCCATGCTGATGGGATTGCGAGCTGCTAAAGAAATCCCATGGCGTTTGTTTGGACGTCAAATATATATACTCGGTCCGCTGCAGCTGTCACCTATCTTTTTAGCACACTTAACCCCCAAGCTTCTTCTTCCTCCAACCCTTGAACGGCCACCACCTGTCTAAATATGGCTCCTGCTGCTGTTGAACATGAGGTCGTCGTGCCTCCATCCAAGGCTGACGTGCTCCACAAGGCGCCGCTGAAGCCTTCCGGTGCTCTCGACAAGTACGAGTCATTCGAGGTCACTCCCATAATTGGAACTGAATTCAAGGACGTGAACCTGGTGGACTGGATCAACGCCCCCAACGCCGACGAGCTTTTGAGGGAACTGGCCATCACTAGTGAGTGACCCAAACTTTGAACACTGCCACTGCTAACCAATGCACGCAGTCTCCCGCCGCGGCGTCGTCTTCTTCCGCGCCCAGGATGATCTCACCAACGACCTGCAGAAGAAGCTGATCCACCGTCTGGGCGAACTGACGGGCAAGCCCTCAACTTCATCTCTGCACATACACCCCGTGCTCAACGACGACCGCGAGCTGGGCGGCAGTGACCCAGAAATCAGCACCATCTCTTCCGAGCAGCGCCGCAAGTACTACGACCCCGTCAAGTCGGCAGCGCTCTCGGGCAAGACGCAAGAATCGGCGCAGTGGCACTCGGACATCCAATTCGAGCCCGTGCCGGCCGACTACACGTCGTTGCGGCTGGTCGATCTGCCGCGCACCGGCGGCGACACGCTCTGGGCCAGCGGCTACGACCTGTACGACCGCCTGTCGCCGCCGTACCAGAAGTTCGTCGAGACGCTCAGCGCCAACTTCGAGGCGCCCTTCTTCAACGACGTGGCCGCCAACGGCGGCTTCGGCGTCTACGAGAAGCCGCGCGGCTCGCCCGACAACGTCGGCGCCGTGCTGCGCGCCACGCACCCCGTCGTGCGCACCAACCCCGTCAGCGGCTGGAAGTCCATCTTCCCCGTCGGCGTCTTCCCCAAGTCCATCAACGGCCTCACCCGCCAGGAGGGCGACCACCTGCTGCACTGGTTCCTCGACCTGCTCTACAAGAACCACGAGCTGCAGGTGCGCTTCCGCTGGCAGAACAAGAACGACATCGCCATCTGGGACAACCGCAGCGCCTTCCACACGGCCACCTTCGACTACGACCACATCGGCCCCCGCTTCGGCAACAGGGCCGTCGGCATCGGCGAGAGGCCCTATTTCGACCCCAAGAGCTCCTCCAGGCGCGAGGCCTTGGCAAGAGAGGCCGAGGAGGCGAAGGCTTGAAAGCATGGGGTTTTGAACGAGGAAATACCCTGAATGGACAGTATTCTTATTTTGAGAGTTGAAAAATGAAAAGTTCGATATCATGGACGAGCCCTCGCTAGAAGTGTTTCGAACGTTATTGCACTGACTTTCCACGGGACTTCAGACGTAGGGTGTGATGTTTCTGGTGAGAGGTCTTGGCACGGCGGCTCTCTTTTATAACCCACCGTGTTGCACGAGAAGTCAAGGACCACAAGAAACCCGAGTCCCATGAAAAATCTTGTTACGACAGCGACTTGTCAAGGGCCCGTGATGATCGCACACCGTTGTCTTTCCCAGACCAGAAGGTCAAAAGGATGATCGGGTCAAAATCTCACAACTTCAAGGATGGAGGGTGAAAACCTATCAAATGCATTATCCCACACCTCTCAGAGGTCAATCCCGGGGGAGTAGCGAGAGAGCTTCATAAAGTATCCTGCCCATCAGTAGACCTCCCGTTCCCCCCAGAAGATGTAAATAAAACCCACATCTCTTTGCCCTCCCACGTGGCTCAGACCTATCGTGAGACGAGCCCGAATGCCACCAAAGGAATATATCGAAAGCGACGGGATAATGATGCTAAGCAATGATAGAAGGATGAGTGAGGAGCGAAACCCTCGGGAAGAACAGAGTCATGAATGGGAGTAAAAAAAGAAACGCCTGGTATCCAGCCCGTGTGACCGAGCAATCCGGCTCCGCCAAATCCGATCACACGGGTCCGCGCCCACGCCCCAAGTCCAAGCATGCCCACCCGTACATCCCTTTTCCTCAATAACCTGTTCATTTCCCCCATTTCGTCCATACGAGAGGATAAAGCCGTGCAAATGCTTCAATATGCAAGTGCTAAAATACGTAGCAATCAGCAGCCAATTCGCCTCCCCATCCAGTCCGAAAAAAGAAAAGGAGATGTCGGGAGGCGAAAAGAGCGATCAAGCCTGCGCCGTGCGCCTGAAAAGAACTGTGTATGAATTCGAAAAGGCATCCATTCAAAACCAGATTCTCGAAGAACTCCTTGATCCCTCCGACCAGTCCCGTGCCGTGAGAATATAACAGCGGGGTTCCCCGCTTGCGCCGTGGAAATGCATCAACAATAATCTTTTGGCGCGAGCTTTTGACAATGTGCTGAAGATTGGTATCAGACAAAGGGCCTGGCCGTCAACCCACCGTATACCAAAAGGGATAGTGACGGGCCGACGGCTAAGGGGCCCGGTAGAAGTAGAGCCGTCGTCCTGGAAGATATCATTCGCCGGAATTTCCCTTGCCATCGCCGGCATTGCTCTTGACGACATGCGCAAGTTTGATGGCCATCTTTTGCGGTCCGTCCTTCCCATTATTGGCGCTCTTTCTCCTCCTTAGCCCTGTGTTCGCACCCGCAGTGCTGTTGTTGCTGCCCACACTGCTGATCGAAGCGCTGCGTCGCTTACTGCTCACAGAGAGCTTGCCAAGTTCATCTTCATCATCTTCCTCTCTACGACGTTTCTCCGAAAGGCGTTCCGGAGGCGGGGTAGACGGTACTTGTACCTGCTCACTTGGCGGCGATCCTTGAGGGGATGTCGACGTTGGCGGAGTTGGCGGCGTTGTTGACGCCGCCTCTTGCGGTGGTTGCTCAACTGAAGGTGTTGCGTTGACAACACCTTCCTGAAGCACGTCCATGGAGTCTTCGTCATCCTCGGGATAGTCAACAAGAGGTCGAGCACCATTGGACACAGGCTTTCCTTCATGTGAAGGCAAAGTAGTTTCCTCTTCATCGTCCGAGCCGTTGAAGTATGCTTCCTCCTCGGCATCCATGTCACGGAGACCTTGCATACGACCTCCATTCATGGGTACACGGCCAGGCTCCGTGTCATCGCTAGCGAACGAGTTCTGGGCAGTGACATCTGATTTTTCGTGCAGTTGCTCGTAGCGCAATATGAGATTCTGGAACGTAGGAACATAAGTGATCCCTTCCAGCTTCTCTCTGTAGTTCTCGATGAGATGGTTGATGATGACCTTGATGTTTTCGCGCTTGATGAACTCGAAAAGCTCAAGGCAGGCAGAGTTGAGAAGGTTGTCCCGCGGCATCGTTTCGTAGACTATGTTCAGGATAGGGTCAAAGAGACGGTTGTTGATGATCTGACGGTTGTGGAACTCGTCGTGCAGTCCGATACAAGTCCGGAAGTATTTCAAAGCGGTGAGTTTGAGATGCTTTTCGGGACAAGCCATGAGCTGAGCCACGCGGGATGCAAGACCTTCGGAGAGAATGAAGTACTTGCTCCTGAAGTTGTGTTGTCGAATGAAGAAGCAGAGGACTTCCACGAGATGCGAATATAAGGACACTTCTTGAATGGTGAGATCTTCCACTGCGCGATATTAGCACTTGAATGAGAAGAGAAAAAGATTGGTCAAGAAACTTACTGGATTCCCGTCCATCCAAATCCTTGAGTGGCTGAAATAGCTTCTTTGCAGACTCGTCATAGAAGTTCTGTATGAAGGACTCGGTCTGCGGCGATGGGGCGTTCCGGCTGACCTTGGCAAGAAATTCGCTGTTGGCACGACCAAGTGTCTCCATTGTGGCCGAGTTTGCGTTAGGGTCCAGAAGCACCTTGATGGCATCGGCCATCTGTGCCTTGACACCCAGATCCGTCTCAACGAGAAGAAGCTCGATGAGCGTGTCCGTTAGTGGTTTAGTCTTGTCATTGATAGCCTTGAAAATCTGACTGCGCATCATGATGGCGTCGTGGTCGATGAGGGCGACCAGTATGTCAGTTCCAGCGACACGGACGGCCGCGTCGGTGTGCCTGAGCGCGAATGTGATGACGTTGAAGAGGCCTGCGCTAAGGAAGTTCGAGTACAGCTGCGCGCGTGCTTGTGCCTGTAGGCTCTTCGCAATGGTGCAACATTGCTGGATGAAAAGGACAGCGTCCTTCTTTCTCTGGCCGCTGCTTTCCTGTGGCGTGAAAATGCTGAACAACTCCTTGAGAAATGCTTGGTTTTGCTGCAGATGCTGGACGATATCAACCTGATGGAAGAAGATCAGAGAATTCAGAACCGAAAAAGTTGGGTCGTCGAGAATGCGCGCTAGCACGACGTCTTTGAGGTATTGCAGCCGATACGTATAGTGAATCTTCTTCTTGATGAGCGGGTCCTCAATCTTCACAACCTCCTTGAACCTTGACGCGTCAGCCAGATACTGTCTGTGGTTTGCCTTGTGACTTGGGAAGTCGGGGTCGTATTCAAGCGCCCCAACCACGCCGATTATGACCTCGTCGGTCACGGCATACTCGATGATGGCTGTGTCGTTGAGCAGGATGAGCGTCTTCATGATGTTGCACAGGCGGTGCAGGTCTTCCAAGCTCTCCAAGTCCTCAGCCACTCCCACGAGCGGGATAAGCTTTGTTATGTATCCTGCTTGGACGATAAACTTGGCCAGAGCGTCGCGGCCCTGAGGAGTATTGTTCGCTGCGCGCATGACTTGCTCGATTTCGGGTAGGTTGCCGAGTTCGGGATCGGGGAGCATGATTGGGTTCATGTCCATAACGTCGTCTGAGAGTCCATCGTCTGGCAAATACAGGTTAGTATGGCTTGGAGGTGTCCCAGTTGCGCAATTAGACTCACCAGCTCCTGATAGCGAAGTAAGGTGTGATTGCACCTCACTGACGAATTCCCTAGCAGAGTGGTCAGCCATCTCCCTCGGCAACGGCATGCAGCGCAGCGTACCATATTGCCCCACACCCTTCAGCTTCCTGGAAGCTAAGCGCCATGTCGGTGCCATTCGGCTCCGTCCATACGATGAGCGTGTCTGCGTTATCATCAGCATGCCCCCTCCGCCAGTCGGTGCTGCAACGCTCAGTTTCACCTTGTTGCTTCTGATATCCATCATCCTTGGTCACGCGGGTCTCAAGCAAGGTACGTATGGGCTCGTCTTCAGATTGGACGTAGATGCGCGCTTCGTCCTACAAGTGGCGATGGGCGTCAGCACGTTGCGCACTGGGGAGGGACGCGCGCGCAGGCAGATATACATTCACCATGGTCCCGGTGCAGAAACCAGTGCCTCGGTCGAACCAGTCGCCATTCTTGAGCTCGTAGACCTTGACGCGCTTGCGATCGTTCGCCGGCTGCGCAGCCAGAGCCATCGTGGGCGCGAGGCTGGCGTCGTCCCGTCGCTCGGGCTACGAGCCGAGGCGGTCGGCTGCGCGAGGCTGATGCGCCTGCTGTGCGGTGGGTGGTTGATGGCGGCGGTCGGGGTGTCGCGAAGGGCGTGGTACGTCGCGGTCGGGCGAGCTGGCGCACGACACGACGAGGTGCGGCTGGGGTCGACAACGCGCGCGCGCGCACAAACGGATCCGGACAGGGACCTGGGCGCTTCGGCGTGACAGGGAAGCTTGCGGCGGGTCAAATGATGACGGGCGCTTGAGACGAGATCGACGGAAGGGCGACGGTGGGCGCGTCGTGTCTTGCAGAGGGCCGCGCTCCGGTCGGGGAGGCTTTTGCGTGCTTAGGGGCTGTGGCTGCGGCTAATTGCGAGGCTCGATAACCAGCGATAAGCGGGCGGCGGAAGCGGGAGCCCAGTCCAGGCCAACGCGTCGGCGGGCGAGGGCGACAAGGTGGGGAGAAGGCCGGTGGTGAGAGCAATGACGTCGCGGCGACGGACAGATGGAGGCGTTCGGGGTGCAGGGCGGAGGGGCAGCGCGGCGGAAAGCTGGGTGACGGCGCGCAGGTGTTGGTCCGCTGGCAGGCTGCTGCTTGTGGCCTTGGCCTTGGCCCGTCGCCAGCGTGCGAGTGGTGACGAAGCTGGGCCTAGCGCTGGCCGCCACCCCCGGCGCCCGAAATAGCCCGGCCCGGCCGCACGCGCTGCCTCAGGCCGCCGATCCGCTGCAGCTCCCGCCCAAGGGTCGAAGCCGGCGTTTGCAGTCAAATTCAAATCTTATCTGCACCGATCTTGCTCTGCCGGGGACGAGACCCAGCCCAACGGCGGCCAAAGCCGTGCGCGCTTCGCCGCCGCCGCACGCACGTCCGCACGCGAGCACTTAGGGCTGCACCCTGGCCCGGCTGACAAGTGGTAGCTGCCTTTTCCGGCGGCGAAACGCACCGTTGGACGTCCCTGTCGTGCCCTGGTCCTGGGAGCTTCCTGGGGGCACATTCCGCCTCTGCAAAGGCCGTACACTCCAGCCTGCCGTCCGCACGTGGCCGACCCGGCGACTGGACGCTCGGGACGCTGCCAATGCCGCCCCCACGTCTGCCAGCGCGCACTGTGGAGCGCGGAGGAACCCCTCTGCCTACGCTTGGACTCTGCTCATCTCGCCGGCCAGACCCACGATGCAAAGCCACGAGCACCACCGCGGCTGCGGCTTGCATTGTCTTGACCGCGAGGGAAGGAGCCCTGACCAGCACGGCCTTTCCAGGACGCCAGAGGCCCAGAACGACCACCCATCCATCCAAATCTGGCCATGGTTGCACGATAGGCGCAGTCCGGTCTCCGTCTGTCGGCATGTTATCGCCATGCGGTGTTCAGCTGCTGCAGCCTGGTGGAGCATCTCCCGACAGGCTGCAGTATCTATCGGTTTGCTCAGTCAGACTCTGCATCTCAAGTCTGACGAGCAGCCTCGCGCCTGCTTGACACGTGCCAGAGGCAATATTGGACGCGGGCGTGGGCGACAATTAGGACGGCACTCGCACCACCGCAGTCACGAAGGCAATGTTCCCTGGAGCTAGTCATTCCCAAGCCACATTTACATCCGTGACTATAAACGTCCCAGCCGCCTCTCAACCTGCGACGGATCCGAATGCAGCAGCAACGGAGCAAAGCCCCAAATCGTTGTCGAGCGAGGCCAAATGATTCGCCGTCGTCCGATCAGCTTAGCCGGCCGAGCCGCGGGCTTGGATGGATTGAAGTACGAGCTCGTCAAGCGACTAACAAAAGCTTAGGAGCCACAGGCCGCTAAAGATACGGCCCCTGCACCTGCGTGGCGCCAATGTGCCGGTAAGCCTGTCGCTGACCCGCTTCAATAATCCTGGGTGAATCCCACGTATGTAAACGACGCCGTTTCCCTCGTAAGACGAGCCTTCTCCGCCCCTCTCATCTTCACAGCACCTTGACGACGAAGCAAACTCAACTTGATATATCTCCCACTCACTGACACGCATCTTCGCCCCCCATTGAGTACCGAAACATTTCCACTTCCGATTGACCGTCTTGATTGGTCTATTTCACCTGCACTATCCTTTCCAGCTTATCCGATTCGACCCCCAGAGTTTGGCCATCTGCGGCATTCCGGAGCCTTGGTGGAGCCGCATTCAGCAAGAGGACTACCAGAAAGAGCGCACTAGTACAAATCACGCCCGCTCGCGGTTGCGGGGTTTAACACATCCCTTCCATTAAATAACCGCCTTCCACTGGCATCCTGGGGTATCGGCGTAACCTCTTCTCCACGATCCTTCAAGATGCCCATCTTTGCAAGGGTGAAACGGTCTACCAAAGGTTCCGATGAGAAGCAAAAGGATTCAAAGGCGACATCTACACCTACGGCATCTATCTCGGCAGCAACTACAGCTCGCTCCAATCCATCTCGCACAAGTCACACGTACGCCCCGCAGCGGCCCAGCAACCTGAGGACATCAAGCAGCTCCTCGGTAAGATCATTGCCAGCAATGCCTCTTATGACCAGGAGCGCCGCTAGCGAACCCAACCTGTCTTCACGTGGCCGCCAAGACCTCTCGATCGATTCGGTCATGATGTCTCGCAGCCAGGACCCGAGTCCCAATGGTCGTATGATGCTTCACACGAGACAGCCAGACTTCAAACCCACCATGTACACCTATGATCCCAGCAAAGCCCCAAGCTTGTCCGGCCGCAAGAGACAGTATCGTTCACATCACTCTAAGCCGCCGACAAGAGCATCCTCGTTCGTCATGAACCCGTACATCGTTACCATGGTCGAGGAGAAAGAAGAAGCGGAAGAACAAGCTGGTAGCTCGTCTTCGTCTACCAGGTCACACGAGAGCGAGTCTTCCACGCAGTCTCGTAAGTTCCACTGGCTCGCATTCATGCATCCGAAGTTCCATTGACCATTCCACCCAGAATATCTCGAAATGGCAAGAACGACTAGCAACCGCGTACAACAGCAACAGGATGAAGTGCAGGATGAAGTGGGTACCCCCGCACCGGAGATCCCGGCCCGCAATCCCGCCAGGAACAGCATCTGCTCTCGACGAGCGTCCGTGGCGAGCAACACCGAGTCCAAGTCAGATCCGGCCGTCGCTACGCACCTCAACACCTCCAGCAAGCCAAAAGCCCGGGAGACCCTTGCCACAACAGACAAGCCGGAATCACCTAGCCCCAAGTCTAAGAGACGAAGTTGGTTTAGCAGCAAGAAGAGACAGTCTGCCCCTGTTGAGGCGCATTGAGCTGTTTGAGGACTCAATTTACCTCATGATTATTATTGTAATATCGTTCGCCGAGCAAGGTGGAAAATGGTGGATGCAAGGACGGAGCAAATGCCGCTGCAACACCGGTTCTTTGGCAACACATGATTTTATAAGGAGTGCTTTTCCTACGCATATTTTCTGGACGCTTCAAAATATACGATAACAGGTCTGATTTGTGTGCATGATCTGTCCGGGTTCCTTTTGGCAACAGCATCTATCATGCTTTCTCTTTTCTATCAACGGGCCTGGCGGTGGGTCGCTTTCCCTTCGTCTTCCTTCCAACTATCTTTCAGACAACCTACCAATCATTTGCGAAAATGAGGCGTCAGTTTTGGGCTTGATTGTACGGTACATACCACAAACTAAATTTTCGACCATACCTGTTCCAGCAGGGCTGAAGCGAATGCTTCTCCTTACGGTAAGCTAATGCGACGTGGGTGCTGTCGATCTGGACTGATCGAGATGCTCCTCGTTTCTTAGCTCGGACTTGTTCAGCATCACAGCGCTCGGCCCATAGGCGAGGCTTTCGGCTCTTCTTCATTCCGATACAATGCGGAGTGCGCGGCGCAATGGGCACCGTCGCAGCACAGATATGCAGCTGTGGGGTGGTTTTGGCTTCCGGACGTATACGCGAGAGGCTGGACCGGGCTGGGTGGGAAAAGGGAAACGAAAAAAAAAAAGTTAAGCGAGGCTTTTCCAATAGCGGTGGCTCGTTCCCAAGGGCGACCGGAATTGGAATGGGGTGCGTGCCATGCGTTCAGAAAGCACGGCTACTTAACGCACCTCCACGCGTGATGCTGCAGAGGCATTTTCGTGAGAGCTGAGACGACTCCCGAACTTCAGGGTTTGTGCTATCATGTCATCAGATGTTGTTCCCTGGTGAGTTCCGAGAAAGTGGTCTGTTGTTTTCACTTAACGCTTGCGCTGAAAGTGGCGCGAAGCGCTAGGCAACGTCTCCACGCAACCCTATTGCACCTAGGAAGGGTAGTAGGTGCCTCTCCCGTTTATTTCACGCCACGCACCAATAATTGCCAGCGCGCCGACTTGCATTGCTTTCACAGTGTGCCTGGACCCCACGTGCGAGGGTGGATGAGCATCCGCCCGACCTCCCGGCAAAATTGCTATTTCCCGAGAGACCGCCCAGGGGATAAAAAAAATCCCATATGGCACCATTGTCTTGGCTGCTTTATCGTTAGGCTGCACGGCGGGTGCCGAAATATCTGGGCCATCGGAACTAATTTTCATATAGATCTAAGCTCGTTACATAAGCAGTAGAAGCTACTGTCCGGACGCAGATGTGAAATTATTGAATATACATCTACGTCGGGATGATAGCTTTAACCACCTACGTAAGTTGAGTGCCGTTTCCTCAAAGATGATTGCAGAGGGTTATTTCTTTCGGACTGACGTAGCCGCGAGAAAGTATCGCGGCGAGATCGCCAGGACCTCATGTATGTACAATATAGCTTACCCGGACCGCGGGTTTAAGAACATGGACCCTTCTCCTCACTCAGGCAAAGATTGACCGAGACGTTTCAAACCCCCTGTAATGACGTGACCTAGATCTCGACTTGCGCTCTTTCTTTCCGCGCTTTTGGCTCGATCGTACCCATCGCACTGTTTCATAGCCAAGCGCCGGGTTCTGAGAAGCGCACGGATGAGCACCAAGTTAGCTCCAAAACATACATCCCTGCATCTCTGCATTTTACGACGCTCTCAAAGGTGTCCCTTGTGCGAGCAAACCAATGACCCAGGAGATGCCGGCCGACGGAGCGCACATGCGGCCGTCAAGCAAGGAAATGAAAGAGCAAGGGTCCAGAAGGATCGCGGAAGAATGCATAGTAGGATATTTTTGGCAACGGAAAAAAAGATGCATTTCAGCAAAGGACGCAATACGGGGGTGTTAAGAGCTTGCTTCCGGGCGCTTGCTGTATTTGGTGGGCAATCCGGAGTAAAGGGTTACTGAGGCTTAATACGAGCAGTTATTGCAGCGGATGACGATGCAAAGCGCATCTATGATCTGCTTGGCTTCTTCAGGGCATGAGAAGATTTGCTTTTCGGCAGATCTGCGCGGCTTAGGGTGAGATAAGCAAAGGGTGGGGGCGGATGAATTGAAGAAAGAGCCGCATGCCCCCCGCCATTTCCATGGAGCTATGGATTCCTAGCATATGTCGCAGCACAGTTGATGAACACATTCAGCCCCTTCGCAACCTGTCTCAGAGAACGCAACAGATGCTTGATCTATACGTGAGTTTCAAGACTGCACCTAGATATGCTGGGGAGCATAGGTGAAGCTTACTGTGACGAAACCAGATCCAGATCTTGGTGCGTCCGATGTCAAGATAAGCTGTTTTATTCCTTTTTTTTCCCCCAGGCA
This sequence comes from Lasiodiplodia gonubiensis, assembly GCA_009829795.1. NCBI lineage: Eukaryota > Fungi > Ascomycota > Dothideomycetes > Botryosphaeriales > Botryosphaeriaceae > Lasiodiplodia > Lasiodiplodia gonubiensis. The sequence continues at coordinate 21,591 of RHKH01000053.1, read as the reverse complement.
ATCGACACTTGATGCCTGAGTTTTTCGATGTCTCGCGCCAGCAATCCAACCTGCATCACCATCCCTGCCATGCAGCTAACCTTCTAGAAGCCATCAGCCGCTCGACGGGCAGCGCCGACGCGCCAAGCTGAGAAAGGCAACATGCCGACGGCCGCGTCCCACCGATCTGCCAGTTCCGCCCGCCATCTCAGCCAACCAGCAGCCGCAGCCGTCCCCCCACCGCCTTCTTGGCGGGCGGAAAAGTCGCCATGCTTTTTCTCCTGCCCCGAGAGCTAGAACGTGCCGAAGCGGGGCCCAAGAGGCGAGAAGTGTGCATGTGCGGAGCCGGGTCTGCGGTACCTGGTGAAAAAGTAGCTGTCGCCGCGCCGCGCGCCCAACTCTTTTTCACGCGACATCTCGCCCTCTTCCCCTCGCGGAACACTGTCAAATAACGAGCGAGCGACTTCTGGAGTTTTGCGCTCGCTGCCCGTTCTAAAGCTCCCATCCCTCTGCTGCTCCATCCCGCCCGGTTTCCTGTCGGGTTTTCTCGCCCGCAGACACCCCACGCCGCTGCCGATCGACGCGCGTGAGCATCAGCCTCAGCGAAGAAGAGACACGATACTGTAAAAGGTGCTTAGATCATGGCGTCCACCGAGATCACCGCGGATGCTGCCCGCCCCAGTTCGAGCAACGATCAGCACTACAACAACAGCGCCGCGGCCGATGACATCAAGCCGGCGCTGGTCGAGACGACGACGCCGGTCGCCGGCAGCAACGGCGCGGAAGAGCACGAAGGCGAGAAACCGCGCCGGCGGCGCTGGCTGAACATCCAGACGACCTACTTCAAGACGCGGTACTTTTGGTACGCGCTGTTGCTGGGCCAGATCCTCGCCCTCTGCATCACCTCGACCAACACCTTCTCGACGCTGCTCTCGCAGAAGGGCACCTCGATCCCGGCCTTCCAGACCTTCTTCAACTACGTCCTGCTCAACATCGTCTACACGCCCTACACCGTGTACAAGTACGGCTGGCGCGGCTACTTCTCCATGGTCCTCAAGGACGGCTGGCGCTACTTCATCCTCGCCTTCCTCGACGTCGAGGGCAACTACTTCGTCGTGCTCGGCTACCGCTACGCCACCATTCTGTCTCTACAGCTCATCAACTTCTTCGCCATCGTCGTCGTCGTCGCCATCTCGCTCATCTTCCTGCGCGTGCGCTACCACCTGACCCAGTACCTCGGCATCCTCATCTGCATCGGCGGCATGGGCATCCTCCTGGCCTCCGACACCATCACCGGCTCCAGCAACACGGGCCCGGCCGCCGACCAGCTCAAGGGCGATCTCTTCGCCCTCCTCGGCGCCGCCCTCTACGGCGTCTGCAACACCTTCGAGGAGTTCCTCGTTTCCAAGCGCCCCGTCTACGAGGTCCTCGGCCAGCTCGGCTTCTGGGCCATGTTCGTCAACGGCGTCCAGGCCGCCATCTTCGACCGCCCCAGCTTCCGCTCCGCTACTTGGGACTCGGCCGTCGGCGGTTACATGACAGGCTACACCCTCATCCTCTTCCTCTTCTACAGCCTCGCCCCGCTGCTCTTCCGCCTCGCCAGCGCCGCCTTCTTCAACATCTCCCTGCTGACCGGTAACTTCTGGGGTGTCATCATCGGCATTCAGGTCTTCCACTATACCGTTCACTGGATGTACCCAATTGCTTTTGTGCTGATCATCTTGGGTCTGTTCGTCTACTTCCTTTCTGAGAGCGTCCTTGGAGAAGCTAAGAAGCCCTGGCTGGGCGAGAGTCAAGAAGAAGGTGTTGCTGGCGTAGGCACGGCCAAGAGGATGCAAGAAAACCCAGACGCCCTTGTCTGATCATACCTACATAATATGGAAATGGGATGAAGCAATGGGAATTTCGTTTCTGTCTTTGACGTTCTACCTCTTCTGCCATTTGAGATACATCGCTATTGTCCTCTCTGGAAAGACGGAGAGTGATGTGGAGAAAGCAACAGCAGGAAACAAGTAATCCTCTCGTAATTGTGAAAGTCATCTCGCCCGTTGAAACCATGAACCTAGAATTCTGTGTGATACTCTTGTCCATGCAAACTTGTGCACGTTGAAATTTCGCGTTCGGGTAGCGAAAGCTTGTCATCCAGGCGTCGATGATCAAGAAGTCAATTCACTGAACGCCCTGGTGGATACCGGTGTTGGCCTCACAGGGGTCAGTGCCGAAGTAGATGTTGCAATGCTCCCAGTCAATGTCATTCTGGAGCTCTACCTTGAAACGACCAGCATCGACGATGTTGGTGAAACGGAACTCGATCACGCGAAGCTGAACACCGCATTAGCAATTGCTCAGACACCATTTGAGTGGCAGACACTTACGCCCTTGGGGTTGGCACCGTTAACAATTCGCTCCAGCTTCCGCTTCTTCGCCGAAGCAAGCTTGACAAGAGCAGTTTCGCCCCAGTCCTCGTCAGCGCCGACAGCGCGAACACAACGAGTGTGACCGGCGTCGTAGAAGCCACGAAGGGTCTCGTTGACCGAAACAGGTTCGCCCATCTCAACCCAGATGGTGCGATTGCCATCAGGATGCTCGATGCCGTTCGCAGTATCACTGAAGTACTTCTCGCAGTCCTGGCCGCGCATGAAGAGAATCCACGCATAGGCATTGCCAGGAGTGTACTCTATTTTTTCGATGCGTCCGCCCCAGACAAAGGCCTGGATACCCGCAACAGTGGATGAGATGGGGAGGTTGGTCAACTTGACCAAACGCTTCTGAGCTCCTATGATAAGATTAGTAATAAATTAGGCATTTTGTTGGGTACCACTTACCACCAAAAGGCCTCGCCTCTTGAGAAGGCCATTCTTCGAAGTTGAACTTGTTCTCCAGGCTCTGGTTGCTGTTGGTCTTCCGATGTGCTGAAAGTGGCTCAGTGGACACGATCCTGTTGACCTTGCTATTCGCCACGATATCAGGCTTCGGCTGCACTCCATTACTCTGGGGAGCGCTGTCACTGCCGGCCTTGCCATGCTTGGTCTTGTCCTCACTGTGTTGAAGTGAAGCTTGTTCCTGAGATGAATCATCGGACTCAGTTGAGGAATCCGTGCTGGACTGGTCATCGGGCATTGACTTGTCGTCTTTGGGAGCAGGAGCCGTCTGTTGTTCGATATTTCCCGGCAGATTAAAGGCCTCGACCTCATCGAGCGACTTCAGTGTCTTCTCCTCGACTTCTTTCCGCATGGTGGAGGCGCGCTCAATGATCTTCTCGCTGACTGTCTGGAGCTCATCGCATTCCCTGGTATCTGCTTCGAGCTTGGCAGTGATGGAGGCTTCTGCATCCTGCAATCCCTGGTACTCGAGCTGGAGACGTTGCAAAGTCTCTTGAACCTGGTCGATCTCGCTCTTCTTGGCAAGAATGTCGTTGGAGATTTGCTGCTGACGGATTGTGGACTCCTCGATGCTCTTTTGGAGCCCTAGTTGCATGGTCTGGATCTTGCTCAAGCCATCTTCCTCCACCTGGTCGATACGCTCGTAGAGAGCAGCACAATGAGCAGCTTCGGCTTCTTCTTTTTCGCGCTTGACACGTTCTGCCTTCTCTTTTTCACGCTGAAGGCGCTCTGCCTCCTCTTTCTCACGCTGGCGGCGTTTAGCCTCCTCTCTCTCACGCTGGAGGCGATCGGCCTCTTCCTTCTCACGCTGGAGGCGTTCGGCTTCTTCCTTCTCACGCTGGAGCCGTTCGGCTTCTTCTTTTTCGCGCCTGCGGCGTTCCTCTTCTTCTTTCTCACGCTTGAGACGCTCAGTCTCAAGCCGAGCAGCTTCCTCTTCGGCCTGCTTCTTTTTTTCAGCCTTTATGCGGGCATGTTCTTCTTCGGCCGCCTTCTGGGAAGCAATCAGCTCACGGCGACGAGCCTCATCACGCTGCTCGGTCGCAGGGTCGCGACGCGAACGAAGCTTAGATAGACGTGCATCAATCTCGGCCTGGCGAGCGATGCTTTCGGCAGTGCGCTTATTGAGTCCGTCCTTCGATGATCCGTCGTTCTGAACGGTGGGAGCGTACTTGCTCCATCCAAGCCCGCCGTTCTCAGTGGGAATTCCAGGAGCCATGGTCGCACCGATGGAGCTCGCGCGTAAAGTTTGTGCTAAGGCGTACACGGGGAGCTCGTGGTGGGTTTTGTTGCGGGACCTTTTCGATGCAGGAGCTTCGTGATGAAGGGCCTGTGTCTCAGGGCCCTTGACGGATGCCGGGGTAGAGGTTGAAAGGCGTTCTTTAGCAGGGATATTTTGCAGATCGGGATATGGATCTGCAGTACCGCTTAGCTGTGACCTTTACATAAAGAGCAGTTCAAAATGCGCGGGAAGCTATGATGTCTTACTTGAGCGTGGAAGGGGTGGGTTTCGGCGGAGAGGGTCGGCGAAAGAGGTAGACGCCTTGAGTGAGCTTTCTCGCGTGCCTTCAGTGGAGCACTCTGACTGTGAGGAATGGACAACTTTGGGAGTCGAGGCGTTGGTCTTCGTCCGCAGTGGCGGGAACTCGAAGGACCCGAAGGCTGTGTGGTCTGGCGCAGCACTGTTCAGCGAAGCTGACAAAGGCTTGCGGGGTGCGCCCCCGGCGTCGAGGCTGAAGTTGATGCGGTGCAAGAATGCTGGGAGATTTTCACCTTGATGCGGGTCAGCCACAGCTGTTCTTCGGAGCTCCGGCATGCTCATGATGGACGGTGGTGTTGAAGTGCCGCTCACAAGCAAAACAAGAGTTGAAGGTGGCGCGTGTAGATGGATAGGACGAGACTTACCACAAAAGCGCGATCGCGTTCTTCACTGGACCGTTTTAGTGGAGGAGGAAAGGACGACGGTGGCGACAGCGAAGATGGCGGGTTATCTACTTGGCGTGCCTGCTACATCGGGCAGGCATGGGGACGGCGAGGCAGAAACAGCAGGCACGTCCAGGGCGCGTTTCTCCTGCAACAGGACTGCGAGACAGCAGCGAACAGAAATAGTAGGCACTTGCGTCGCCATCGCGGTACTTGTGCTGAATCCGCTGGCAACTGTAAACATTCCGGCAAAAGTGGTCACTATAATCGAGAGAGCCACCACAAAAAGCAAGCCACAACTAAGGGCAGAAAGTACCCGTGCGATTCTCGTCTCTTTTTTTTTCTTTCACTTCGCGGTTGGATCTCTGATGACAGTCCCTGCGGAAAATGGGTGTTCTTTATATGGTGGGAAGTTCATCGGGTTCTCCCCGTCTTGGCCAATTCTGCAGGCGTCACTGTGGCTTAGCTTATTCGTTGATGTAGACCAATGTTGCGTAGGCATCCATAGTCGACGACAAAATAAGTTACCTTTCTCAAAGTAGAAGCCTCGGGATTCATTTTCGCTGGCGGTTGAAGTACGCGTCAGTATACGTCTGTACGGTTCCAATGTCTGCGATACCGTCTGGGCATTTTCTTCAGTTAAGCGCGTAGGAAGAGTCTAATGCTCCTTGTAAACATGATGAGTAAGACCTTTCAATCCCGCCGTGTAGCAAGTGTATTCACATGCTGCGCAGTTGGACGACACAGAAGCAAGTTTGGTCCCCAATGAGAACCGTGTGTTGTGCTTCTCACCCTATCGCTTGTGTCAGAAAATCAGGGAACACGGAATGGCCCCTGCCTGGACGCATCGACAAGATCCGCACCGCAAGTGATCACGAGTGGCTCCAGGGTCACTAAGCATTCTCCTGGCCAGCTTGTCGTCTTTATCGATAGCGGCTGCTCCATTCAGCCGTACGTCGAAGTACGCGTATTCGTAAAGCGACGAGCGTCCTCGTCGGAAGTCAAAACAAGCTCAGTCAAAGCAAAAGAGCGGCCTCCTGGGAAACGAATACGACTCAGAAGCAGGTGAGAGGTCATGCTGTTCCCCTTTCACAGACCCACGCACTAATACGGACTTTTCCTGTACTGCTGAAGTCGGTCATGCTTGCGGTGAGCGGGCCCTACCCACGGTGCGCCCAAGCGCGGACTGAGAGGTGGCGCGAGGCATCTGGGCTCCGCCCCGACACGGCCACCATCAGAACGGCGCCGGTTGCAGATGACCACAGCTCAGCGCGTAGCTCTTCGCGGCACAGTAGTTGGCAAGGACGGACGGAGTCGGTGACACGGCGTAAGGTGAAGTTGGCTGCGGGGGCGGTTTAGAGGCACGCCGGGGCCATTTTCGTGCTCGGCTCCCCGTAGTGCAGCATCTCCATTCCACCGCACTCCCCTACGGAGTAATCAGCTGCAGCGCTCGGTCCTCGGCTGGGCCAGCCGGGGGCAGCTGAGGCCCTTGAAACCCGTCCCAAGGCTCGATCGGTCACGGCAAGCGGCCGTCGCAATCTTAAAGCCCTAGATCCATTTGAGACGACCCCCTGCCATCAGCGACTCGCGGGCTGCACAATTTCGCGCACCGCTCGTCATTCCAGCCAATGCGGTGCATGGCTGCGCTCACAAGGGGCTGCGCGCTGCGCGCTGCTCCAATCTCCGCACACCTGGTTGGGACGCTTACCGGACGCGCAACGCTGCGCACTGCCACCATCACTGCGCATCACCCTCCGCCCTCCGCCGCCTTGCGCGGCCGTGTCGCTCTCTCGCCAAGTTTGCCTAGGCCCCCAGCCCGCCGGCTTCTCCCTCTTATTGCTGTCGTCCTCCGTCTTCTTTGCCTTTCGCCTTTTACTGCCGCGGCTCGCGCCTAAACCCTCCTGTATCTAATCGCTGCCGCGCGGATGCTTCAGCGCCAAGCATAACATGCCCTTCAACCTCTCTCTATCCCGCGCGCGCGCGCCACGCTACGCGCCCCTTCGTCCGTCTTCCTCGCACTCTGAAGACTCGGAGCGCTCGTTCCCCGACGCCTACTGCGACTCGCCCAAATCCGAGGACATCGCCGACATTGCGGACAGGACATCACGATGGGTTCCTCTCCAGTACATGCCTGCCATCGGGGGCAGCCACTTCGACGATGTCTACCGCTACAGGAACATGGCTTCGCTACGCAGACCGCGACGGACGATCATGCGGTGCATCCTCTGGTCCCTAGTCCTGTTTCCTTATGTTGTGTGTCTCCTTGTTGTCACCACTATGGTCTTCATGCCCTCCTACACACGCGCACCGGCGCATTACGATGATCTTCGAGAACGAGCCACGCAATCTTTGGCCCCCGGCCGCGGCAACATCAACAATGAGAAGGTGTTCATAGCGTCCAGCATCTATGACGACGAGGGGCTGTTGGTTGGTGGGGCGTGGGGCAAGGCTGTGCTGGATTTGGTGGACCTGCTCGGCCCGGACAACGTCTATTTGAGTATCTACGAGAACGATCCCGCGCCGGCAGCCAACGATGCCCTGGAGCAGTTCAGGGAGAGGGTGACCTGTAAGTAACGGGCATTAATTGGAAAGACGCCCGAAGGCGAAGCTAATTTTGTCAGGCAACTCCTCGATTGTTGCAGAGCATCTTCCCCTGGATGAGGTCCGCCGAGTCACCGTGCCGAATGGCGAGAGGCGGATCAAACGGATTGCATACCTCGCCGAAGTTCGAAACAGGGCCTTGCGTCCGCTGGAGAGCGCCGACGTCACCTTTGACAAGGTGCTCTTCCTCAACGACGTGTTCTTCGACCCCGTGGATGCGGCGCAGCTGCTCTTCTCCACCAACATGGACGAAAACGGTCGCACCGATTATCGCGCTGCCTGCGCCGTCGACTTCATCAACCCCTTCAAGTTTTACGACACGTTCGCGTCCCGAGACTTGGAGGGCAACAGCATGGGGATACCGTTCTTCCCGTGGTTCCCTAGCGCGGGACACGACGCTACCAGGAACGACGTGCTCGGCCAGAAAGACGCGGTGCGTGTTCGCAGCTGCTGGGGTGGTATGATTAGCTACGAAGCCAAGTGGTTCCAGTCTACCAAGGCGCTCGCTTCAACCGATCCTTTCGAGGGCACGGCCTGGGGTGTAGCCACAGCCGCTGGACATGAGGACGCACAGATCCCCGCAAACAGCTCCGCTATCCGCTTTCGCTTTGAGGATCGCACGTACTGGGACGCTTCTGAATGCTGCCTTGTCAATGCGGACATCCAGAAGCCGCGGCAGCCTGGGGACCCGTACTCTCCCAGCGGCATTTACATGAACCCCTACATCCGCACCGCTTACGACGAGCGCACCCTTTCGTGGTTGTGGCTGACTCGCCGCCCGGAGCGTCTTTACTCGCCGATCCACAACATCCTGAACTGGTTCGTTGGCTTGCCTGGCCTCAACCCGCGTCGCTTGCTGGAGCCCGGCCAGGAAATTACGGAGAAGGTGTGGGAGTACAACTCGCCGTACGAAGAGGGCAAGGACATGACGGGCCAGTGGAAAGAGGTGGAAACCATTGCTCCTCCGGGGTTCTTCTGCGGGAGCCGGAAGCTGCTCGTTCTTGGAGAGAAGGAGGACGAGCCGAAGTGGATGAACCTTCCGACACCGTTGGACATGATCGTCTGATTTCTCCGTTTCTACACTTTAATTCTTTTTATCGTTTCACTCTCCCTTGGCGTTTGACCGGCCAGATTGAATGGCTCGGGTTGCATAGCGGAGGCGTTCTTTACGGGAAAACTTGGAACAGCAACGAGGCACCGCATGCGGCTGCTATAGACTATTGGGAAACTAGAAGGAATCCGTATCAGAGATACCAGGGCTCGCATGGATTGATGAGGCGGCCCACGACCAACAAGAACAGTTCTTTCGTTGGATTATTATCAGCTTGTAATACGTCAAGACCACCCAAAATCTATTCTTTCTTCACGCCATGCAGGAACCGCAAGAATTGTGAAACGCTTAGCTTCGACAGTGCCACACGTGTGCACCGCCACGGCCACGGAATTCGGCTTGTCAACAGTCACGTGGACCGTCCCAACGCGTGTCAGAGGCGGCGGTGCAACGCAAGACGTCACCGTGAAGCAGCTGCGCGAAACTCAATGTGTCCCGGCAGCTCCACCGGATTCAAGCGGTGGAAAGAGGCTTACATTGGCAGGACCCTGCAGCTTCCAATTCCCAGCCGCGCCGGGGCACCTGTTGGGACGGGCTTAGCTTTCCGGCGTTCGTATCGTCGCGTCGTGCTCACATCATGATACCAACGACTTTCACGTGCCAATTCCCCTCCAACTCCGTTCCTTTTGCTCTCCCTTTCCTCTCTGGCCTTTGGGTAGTCTGATCCGTCGCGCTGGTCTGTCTTTGCCGCTGTTATGGAGAGATAACGATGGATTCGCCTGATTTTTCCGCGCACCCTTCCCTCATCCTTGCAGCAGCGCTGCTGGTGGCGTACCTGGCTTACGGCGCTGTCTATCGTCTCTACCTGAGCCCAATCGCGCACTTCCCCGGCCCGCGTCTTGCAGCGTTGACGTTTTGGTATGAATTCTACTACGATGTAGTGCGCTCTGGGCGGTACACATGGCGAATCGCCGACATGCACGCGCAATATGGTAAACAACAATTCAAGATCTGGTTCTGCTTTGGCTGAAACAGCTACGCCAGGGCCTGTGGTGCGCATCAACCCGTACGAACTCCACGTCAACGTCCCAGGCTTCTACGACACGCTGTACGCCTCGGCAGCCAGCGGCCGGCGCACGGAGAAATGGACGTGGTCGGCCAAGATGTTTGGCACCACGCAAGCCGCTGTGGGCACAGCTTCGCACGAGCTGCATCGCATACGCCGCGCTGCATTGAACCCGTTCTTTTCCCGGAGAAGCGTCGTCCGTCTTGCGCCGGTCATCCAGCTTCACGTCGATAAGCTGAGAGCCCGGCTCGAGCATTCCGCTGACTCTGGGGAGCCGGTGAATCTGACTGACGCGTTCACGGCATTGAGCGCCGATGTCATTGGTGATTTTGCGTTTGGAAAACGCTACGGCTTCTTGGATGCGGCGGACTTCAATCCAGGATGGCATAAGCTGATGCTTGTGAGTTCTGCCGACGATTGGAAGGAACTGCATACTTACAAACCGTCACTTCTAAGGATCTCAGCCGAGGCACACACTTGATGAAGCAGTTCGGATGGCTCTACACCGTCCTGACCTGCATTCCGCAAAAGCTCGTCTCCATCATTCACCCCCTCACCAGAGAACTCTTCGACGTGCAAAACAGCATCACCGCCCAAATTGAAGAGATCAAAGCCAGCAACACCAAGCCCCCGGAGGCCCGTCCAACCATCCTCCACGACCTTGTCGTCAATCCCAACAACCATCTCCCCCCTTCCGAACTCGCCACCCCGCGTCTCACTGAAGAAGCCTTCACCCTACTCGGCGCCGGCACCGTCACGACTGCCCACACGCTCGCCACCACCCTCTACCATCTCCTCGCCAACCCCTCCAAACTCACCCGTCTGCGATCCGAACTCGCTCCTCTCTACTCCAGCTCCCCCGCTGAACCAACTTGGACCGACCTCGAGCACCTCCCCTACCTCTCCGCCGTGCTGACCGAAGGCCTCCGCCTCAGCTACGGCGTCAGTCACCGCCTGCCGCGCGTCTCGCCCGACGCCGCGCTGCGCGTGCCCGACGCGCCCGAGCCTGTGGCCACCATCCCGCCCGCCACGCCCGTCAGCATGACCCAGATGTTCCTGCACGACGACGCGCGCATCTTCCCCGAGCCGGCGGCTTTCAAGCCCGAGCGGTGGCTCTTGGAGGGGCAGCGAGACGAAGAGGGAGAAGGGAACGACGACGGGGCCAGGGCGGAGCAGCGGCTGGCGCGCATGCGGCGCTTCTTGGTGCCGTTCAGCAAGGGGACGAGGCAGTGCGTTGGGATGAACTTGGCGTACGCTGAGATGTATTTGGCTTTGGCGGCGCTGTTGAGGCCGGGGTTGGAGCTGGAGCTGTGGAAGACGGCTGTAGAGGATGTGCGGGTGGCGCATGATTGGTTCAATCCGGCGCCGAGAGTGGGGAGTAAGGGGGTGAGGGTTCTGGTGGGGAGAGACAAGTGAGAGAGAAGAGATAAGTGTGTATTAATAGACACTGTTGTGTCGGAGGTGGAAGTTGTATGTGACACGGATTAGGTACGTATCATGGCATAAGAAAAGTCGTATATCGAATTAAGGTCTTAATCTCAACTGTAGGTTAAGACCCTCTTACAATAGGTCGAAGATTTGAGCCTTTCGTGCTCCATGAAAGATGCTGCACTTTTCCTTCGTCGACAGCTGAAGCGAATACCCGGACGTAACTGTAAGACTTGCTTGGTACAAATAGATCTAGAAATGGAGTTAAATTATCTACGTGACCGAGTATTCGAATGCGAAGATCTTGTCGAAAGTTCAACTAGCTGTGTTACTAAAGAGTGCATCAAAGACCACTAGTAGCCAAAATACGTCATGGGAACTCAATCCAATCAAAAACTATCCCATTTGATAGCATTTAGGAGATGATTCATATCTAGACGTTCGAAGTTGCGCATCTGCGTCCACATTGAATCATGTGCAAAAACTTTGAAGACCCTGGACCATTTCTCGTGTAACAATAGGCTATACCTCTGAGTAAAAATGGTTTCAGAGAAGTCGAACTCATTTATCCTGCGCTCTACCAACACAAGCTGTGTGTCAAGTCACATCGGCTGAGGCTTTTGGCCAACCCACATTCGTTAACATGCAGGCAGGCAGGCATGCAAATACCACACCGGCCACCGTGGGAGAATATTTATCATATCCGCAATAGCATGCATGGATCTAGCGTAACCGTAAGTGAGTCCGAGAGGCTTTCCAATCCTATGATGATGAAACTCACGAAGTCAGCTGTATACTAGATGAATCCTAAAAAGGGCCCTTCTTCAATGATTCTGAAACCACGTCTGACTTCTTGGCGAAGAATCTGGGGTAAAGATAGCCTTTATCTCGATCCTCAGAGGAGCAATTCGCGTTTCTGCGCGGGCCGTGGGTTTGTATTCTGTCTTTCGCAGACTTATCGTGGAAGCATCTGTATCTTTGCAATGCCATAGTGGTATCTTCGTCCAGCAGCACCCAGACGAAGCTACCGCATTGCAGGGCAGCGTGATCTGTATGTATTGAGGCAGCAGTTCTTGCATACTTTGGCACCACAGCGCTTGCAGAGCGTTCCACCGCATCTAAGGCACCATTCGCGAAGGTAGATCCCGAGTTCCGCATCTTCTTTTCCGAGGGGAACGCGATATCGCCCTTCAAAACTACCCCTCACATATGGTGTGCTTCTTAAGGCTGGCGAACATCTCCGGCCGTGTGCCCACAGTGCTATCGTAACCTTCCTTGGATATGCAAGCAATAACATGGAGTTTTCGCGTAGTAAGGTGCTTAGTGATACTGCATCGTATAGGGTAATGGCTGACTGGATCGGAGAGTTAAGGCACCATTACAACAAGCAAGATAGGGCAAGCTAAAGATCCTTATAGTGCTAAAAGGTCGCAGTTGTTGCTTAAAGGAATAAATGGGATTTTTATTTACGTAGAGTTTTCTGATGCCAAGTTGAGTAGTATCAATTTCTGTCGTTTAATTTATACGGAGTTTTTGTAGGGCGGGAGCATGCAGCATGCTAACAGGAGAAGTGGTTGGAACCTGAATACGCTAGGCTTTCACAGCTTAAAGGGGATAAACGTTTAGAATAACGCGAGTTGAGCCTTCGTTGTCCTTCGAATTATATGGATTAGTCCTTGTGGTGGTTTTTCCTGTTTCTTTCTTTCTCTGTACTTGTATATGGTATTTACAGGTGCGTTCTGTGGAGTGTGAATGCATTGTTGAGACGTTGACGGTCTTCAACGAAGCTTCAGACTTTGAGCAAAGTCAGCTAGTGGATTATTCTTCACTCCCGCCTAGGACTCTACAACACCCAAATGTCTTCTCTGCAGTAGCAGCACTGGCAAACTATTCTGCCAATCTGGCCGCCGCTTCGGTCTCGCCCTGTCTACTTTCCGGTTCCTAATGACCAAGGCAGGAGTGAGGCCAAGTGTGTCTTTTCTGACTCAGCAATAACTCATGTCTGTATGTGATATTAGAGTTCCTTGTAGGTTTTGTCGTATCGTCACCCTTGTATTCTAAATCGATGTCAATGATATAAACGGCTTCCATCTCTCCACGCTCATCAAAGTACGTGTATAATACCCAAAGGAAAGACGTTGATTATTCGGAAATTCAGTCATAAGCCTTTTTGCTTCAGCGACAATGCAACTCATGCACTGTACAACGCGGCCCTTCCCCATGAAGCCGGTGGTGACGGTAACACGGAGATTTTTGGGGATGGTGAAAACAGTGATGATATCAAGGCACCGCCAGCGACAGTTCAATAGAAAAGTCAGCTTCAAATTCGCATTTTATCGTTGGAGACTACTGACTACACATGTTTTGCGGTTACAGAAACGGCAAAAGGCTGTACTGTTTGTCTTGCAATCGCGGACGACGGTGAATGCCAAGTCGAACGTCGTTCCCCACAGCACAACTTGTCCCTTGAGAGGCGGATGCGCCTCGCATGCGGTAAGGCGTTGAATGTTGTTCTTGTACTTCTCCGTGGGTCCGGTGATGCAACCATAGAGTTCTTTTGAAGCCAATGCGATATGGATAAGGTCTTGCGTGGTGAGGCTTGATACTACGGCGCAGAGGATGGGATACTGTCCAAGTAGGTCCGACAGCTGGGGTGCCATTGTCGTATGTGGTCTTCGGACAAAGTTGAGTCGGTGTTGGTGTTCGGTGTTCTCAATGCTAGAAGAAAAGGCTGGGAAGCGAGGATGGCCGGGCGCTTTCTCCGTCATGGCAGATTATATATTGCAGGATAGTGGATGCGTAGCGCTTTGGAAGGTGAGGGCGTACCAAGGATCACACGTACGGGGTCTTTGAGAAGCGTGTTGGTGCAGGCTCAGGCGTACAATTGCTCATACTAGTCACCCCAACAAAAAAAAAGGGTCCTCTGAGAAGCCGTGGTGCGCAGCCAACTGGTGTTTGCAACGTCATCCTACCAGATACAAATCAAAGCGATTTCCAAACCAAAGTTCTTGTGGGCAGTCTCTGATTTGCCCCATGCCACATATGCAAGCTCTCATTCGGGTCATAGCCGATGACAAAAGCATTGACTGCTCCGCAACTTTCTCGCTGAGGAGGAAAAAAAAAAAAAAACGTCTGCACATGTGTACTACGTATGCCTCCCAAACTCACATCAACATCTTCGTGGGGCACAGAGGCCCACTTTGGTCTGTGCCCTCGGTGGGGACGTACTTGTGGTACTCATCTCTCATCTGCTGCACGGAGCATCGCTGACGATTATCTGAGGGCCCGGACGCAGCGCAGGAGGCGGGGACTGGTCAGGGAGCACACGGGGGCGGACGAAATAGAGTCGGAGGCCAAGGTGGATGGAGGGAGCGGGGGCGCGTTCTGATTGCCTGCGACCCCTCGCACGTCATGGCGCGGCGGCAGGGGGACGTGCATTGCATTGGCCCCAGTTCTTTTCTTTCGGCGGAAAAACCACCAAAACCTTCGCATCCCCACGCTCCGCATTCTTCTCCCTGTCGCCCGCGGCATGGAAGTTTTCTGCACACAGACTTACTCGCCATACTCCTCCGAGACCCCTATCCTCTGCTACCAGTCGCCATGACTATCCAACACACCAACGGATCCTACAAGTACCGTACGCTTCTCCGGAACAGTCATCCCATGTCAGTCGCGAGAGCATTGCGATAGGAGGGCAACACGGCTGCTCTGACCTTCGGAAAACATTGCGGGCTCCCGCCGTGCCATTGTCGGTGTACGGCTGTATGCGAATGGTCTTCAGCCCCCGCGTAACGAGCCTCCGGTTGCTTCTCTCGTCGCGATGACTCAATCGACCGTCCCTCTCAGACGCCGTTACTGACCCATTGGCCTCACAGAACGAGTGACTGAGCAGCCCGAAAACCCCTTTTCTAAATTCATCCCCGATCAACACTTCGCCATTGTCCCGTCCTTCACGCTCGAGTCCGGCGTCGAGCTCCGCAATGTTCCCGTCGCCTACAAAACCTACGGTTCGCTCTCGCCCGCCGCCGACAATGCCATGGTCATCTGCCATGCCCTCACCGGCAGCGCCGATGTCGGTGACTGGTGGGGGCCGCTGCTAGGCGGTCCGGGTAAGGCGTTCGATATCTCGCGCTTCTTCGTCGTGTGCCTGAACAGCCTGGGCAGTCCCTACGGCAGCGCCAGCCCTGTCACGAACAAGGACGGTGATCCGGAGCAGGGTCTCTATGGCCCCGAGTTCCCGCTGACCACGGTCCGCGACGATGTGAACCTCTTCAAGCTGATACTGGATGACCTGGGAGTGCGCCAGATCGCCGCCGTCGTCGGCGGCTCCATGGGCGGTATGCTGGTGCTGGAATTTGCCTACTTTGGTAAAGACTATGTGCGCTGCATCATTCCAATTGCGACCTCTGCACGCTACAGTGCATGGGGCATCAGCTGGGGCGAGGCCCAGCGGCAGAGTATCTACAGCGATCCCAAGTACGACGACGGCTACTACGCCTTCGAGGACCCGCCATCCACCGGCCTGGCCGCCGCGCGAATGTCCGCCCTCCTCACCTACCGTAGCCGTGACTCGTTTGAATCCCGCTTCGGCCGCAACACGCCCGATCCCTCGCGCCCGCAGAACATTAACCGCAAGCCGCACCCCTCCGGTTTGATGAACGAGCACTGGGCCATCCACAACGAGGGCCACAAGAACGCCCGCTCCCCGCGTGGCTCGCGCCCCGGCAGTGCCGTCGACCTGACCGCTGCCGCCGCCAATGCTCCCCTCCCGGCCGCCGCGAAAACCGACGTCGAGATCAGCAGGATCACCTCACCCGCCCCTCCGACCAACCTCACTGGCCCAATCCGCAACAAGGCCAAGCGCACGCCTACCTACTTCAGCGCGCAATCGTATCTGCGGTACCAGGGCGACAAGTTCATCAAGCGCTTCGACGCCAACTGCTACATCGCCATCACACGCAAGCTCGACACGCACGACGTCTCGCGCAACCGCGTCGAGGATAACGTCACCGAAAATCTTGAGTCCAGCAACGGTTCCATCTCCGCGACCTCGCTCCGCTCTGCGCTCTCGCAGATCGCCCAGCCCACGCTCATCCTCGGCATCCAGTCCGACGGCCTCTTCACCTTCGCCGAGCAGGAGGAGCTCGCCGCCGCCATCCCTAACGCCCTGCTCAAGACCATCGACTCCCCCGAGGGCCACGACGCCTTCCTGCTCGAGTTCGAGCAGGTCAACGGCCACCTGTTGGCCTTTATGAACGAGCACCTGCGTGATATCATGGAGCGCAGCCCCTCCAAGGACGTCAGCATCCAAGACGGCGAGGGTTTGGGCGTCACAAAGAGCAGCACCTTCGGCGAGGCAGAAGTGGAAGACATCACGGCGTGGTGAGCAGACGAATTCTTCTATCCGACTTATTAGTCTTCTTCTGGCCTGTTTTTTGTGTAGAGGGAAAGGCATAGTGGCTTTATTCTTGTCAGTGTCAGGGGTAGGCTCTAAGGTCTGGTGTCGTGATAAGACGTTGTCTAGAATAGATGGGAGAGGGGTTTTTTTTTTAAATTCTTGTTGGGAGGGCCCACTTGTTCCAACACGGCATAAAAAGGAAAGAAGTAGTAAAGATATTCAACTATCTGACCAATATCTCATTCTAGTTGTCCAAATCCCTCTCAACTGTGATCGCTGGAAAATGCTGGTGCTGTGATTAGGAAAAGACTTTACTGTACTCATTCATCCTTTCATGCAGATATGCCATGCTCTCGGAGAAAACAAACCAGGAAAACAAAACGTTTAGTACTAAAAATGGGGGTGTTTTAATATATCAAAACGCAGAAAAGGTTCCATCCGTCCCATCTCATCACCCATCACTCCATCCACCCACCCACCGATCGTGACCGTCCAGTATGCATACAATAACACACATCCCGATGATTCCCCCCACCTATGCCATCTAATTGCCCACAGACGGAAAGAGTATCCTTTCAATGTCATTCATCCCTTCCGTCTGCAGGCAAAAGATGTCCCTCCTTCAACCTACTACCACTTTACTCAACTCTCTTCCAATTAGAATGTCGTCGTCGCTAGCCTGCTCGCCGCATTTCTCGCGTCCACCCTGTCGTCGTCCTCATCCGCGGTCAACACACCCTTCAAGGCAGTACCAGGCTTAGCAACGCTGGCCGCACGCTTGCGGTGCAGAACCTCGCCGTCGTCGTCCTCGTCGTCCTCCTCCTCAGGCAAGGGCGGGGCATTGAAGGAGCCAGCCCCGCTGATGCTGCGGCCAAGGCCGTCGGGGCGGCGGGGGACACCGCTCCAAGCGTCGCCCTTGGGGCCCTGGGAGGACGCGAGGCTCGAGCGGCGGATGTGGGGGTGGTGAGTCTCGCGGCCGAGGCGAGAGAGGCCGCCGGAGGCGTCGATGGCGCGGATGTCCGGGCGGACCTGCTCGAGCGTGGCGAGCGTACGCCGCTCCGCCTCAATCTGGCGCAGCACGTAGTCGCGGATGGCAGTCCGCATGTCGGCCGAAGTGCGCGCGAACCACTTGCGCCGCTCCTGCACTAGGTTGGCCGTCACCCGCGCGCACTTGGTGCCCAGGTACTGCTCGTGACTGCGCGCCTCGTCGAGCGCTGAGATGGCTTCGTCGACCTTGTCGCGGCGCACGGATGAGCTGGCCTTCAGGCGGTCGGCGGCCGAGAGCTTCGAGCGAGTGGTTTGTTGAGCTTGCAGGAGCTCGCGCAGAAGGATGTGCCTGTTCGTAAGGGTCTCCTTCACAATGAAGGCGTCGTCCGAGTGGAACTTGAGCGGGTCCCCAATCGTGGTAGCTTCGGCAGTTCCTTGAGCGGCGTGGTAGTCTCCGACGGCTTGAATAACTTTCCCCATCCGGCGATATGCGTTGGCGAGGCCAGGGTGATTTTCCTGGACGTGCATTTGTGAAAGCTTGACTCCCAGATCGCCCTCGGCCAGACCAAGAGCTTCTAAGCGTTAGCGTTGGCCTCTCCAAACCACTTGACCGGTACGTACCTCTCCGATGCTTGACCACTTTGTCGACCTTCTGGCCAGACTCCATGGTGTTGAGGTAGAACAGCTTGACGATAGGTCTGGCCTCGGCCAATTCCGGCGTGTCATCGGGCGGTGGTGCGAACTGCTTGATGTATTTGCGTCGCACACCGGTGGCGGGCTGCTTGCGCCTCACGACCGGGCTGTAGCCGAAATCGCTTTCGACGAAGAAGACCATTTCTTCATCGCGAATGAGGACTTCGTTGCTGCACACGACGTTGAGCCACCGTTGTATCGAGGCCTTGACGCGCGCCTCATCCTCATCGGTGCCGACGCCAGCAGAAGTAATTGCCGGGGGAACAGCGGGGACAAAGGTCTCCGGATTGGCCGAGATCAAGTGCTCCTGGAGTTTGACAAATTCGGAGTGGAGGCGCCTGACGTCACGGAATTGAGTGGTGCGGAACTTGGGCAAGTTTGTCTGTACGGCATCATGTCACTAGTTTTGTCGCCGGCGGCAGCAGGAAGAAGTCTTACGTAGACGTCGAATCGCAGGATTGGGTCCTTCCGGCCGGTCCGCTCCAGGCCCGTCACCTTGGCGTGCAGTTTGTAGTGGGGAACGTTCTGGCGCTGGCGCTGGCTTCCGTGGTAGCGTTGAGGCTCGTGGCGGGGCTGCTGCTGGCCATGAGGCTGGTCGGGCGATTGGGCATACTGCTGCGACTGGTGGTCGGGCTGGTGTTGGCGCTGAGGAGACTGCGGGTAGTCGTGGCCCTCGGGGGGTTGGAAGCCCTCGTGGGCGAGGGTGGTCGGGCCACCCTGGCTGGGCTCGTCGGCGAAAGGCTGCTCGGTTGCGGCGGCATGGGCATCGCGGTAGGGCGACTGCGGCGGGAGGGGCTCTGAGGGCACATCGACATTCTCGCCGAAGGCGGTGCGGTGGGCCTGGGGCGACGAGGCCCAGGGCGAGTCTGACTCGGCGACCGAATAGTCCATGGGGCCGCTAGGAGATTGGGGCGGGTGCGGGTGCGGAGGGTGGGATGGATGTGCGGAGGAGTCGCAATGCTGGAGGTGCTGGAGCTGGGTCTTGGCTGACAGGCCGCAACATCGGCCCTCGCCCATCCCTGCCTAAACCGGCTTAACCTCGTCAAACGTCTTCATCCACCTCGCGCCGCATTCCAACAACATCCACCCGCTGCAGTGTCGGCCATTGTCGCTGGGATGATCTTGAATCACGCATGGCGAGCCAGCCTTCGCGTCCGTAATGTAGCTTGTGCGCGAGCCTTTCACGTCTCGGTGTCGCGCCATGCCGCCCAGCCGGGCACCGCCGCCTTGGAGAATGCTCTCCAGCGGACGAGGAATATTGGCATCATAGCCCACATTGATGCGGTACGCCTGTCAATGGCTCTTGTCTTTGCCGTATATTGATTCTGTATAGGGCAAAACAACCACTACTGAGCGCATGCTCTACTACAGTGGTTTTACCCGGCGATTGGGAGGTAGGGTATTTTTTTATTTTCCTTTAATCACCCGACAATCCCATTCTTTATCATTTGAGCCCCATATGCTTCTTTCCGATTACTCTTTATCATTTATGTCCTTTCAGCGCCAACCTACTCACTCTGTATCAAGATGTCGACGAGGGTTCGACTGTCACCGATTTTCTACCAGCTGAAAGAGCACGCGGAATCACGATCCAGTCCGCTGCCATATCATTTCACTGGCCACCGCTGAGCGCCAATCCAAATCAAGCTGCGCCTTCATCCCCCACCGGTGGCAGAGTGACGCTGCCAAGATCAAGCTCGTCGCACAACATTAACCTCATCGACACTCCTGGTCACGCGGACTTCACCTTCGAGGTCCTCCGATCTCTTCGTATCCTCGACGGCGCGGTCTGCATCCTCGATGGAGTCGCTGGTGTTGAAGCCCAAACAGAGCAAGTTTGGAAGCAGGCCAACCAGTATCAGATCCCCCGCATCATCTTTGTCAACAAGCTCGACCGCGATGGAGCGGCTTTTGAACGAACCATCAAAGAGATCGGCGTCAGACTTCACGGATGGCCTGCCGTATGCCAGATCCCTTGGTGGAAAGATGGGACTGGGAAGCTGATCGGTGTCGGAGATGCGGTACATCTGAGAGGCATGCTCTGGGAGGCAGGCGGCGACGGCAAGACCGTCAAGTTGCACTCATTGAAGGAAATGGAGGATGTCAACCCCACGCTGGCGGCCGAGCTAAAGAAGGCACGAGTTGCGCTCGTAGAGCTTCTGAGCGAGCATGACGATGAGATGGTCGAAAGGTTCCTTGAATATGAGGAGGATCATCTTGCCATACCGAGCTTGGACATGACTGAGTCTCTCAGAAGATGTACTCTTCAGAGCCCGCAGCGGGTGGTTCCCACATTCGCCGGTGCTAGCTTCCGCAACATTGGTGTCCAGCCACTCCTCGATGCTGTCGTTGACCTACTTCCGTCGCCTGAGGAGCGCCCTGATGCTGGAGTCAAGGTTGGATCCACCAGTGGAGGCTTAAACGATCTCCTGAGCGGAAAGCTTGCTGTGGCTGCCCAGAAGGGTGCACAGCAAAGTAACAAAAAGAGCGCTGCAAAAGCGAAGACGCAAGACACATTACTGATGTCCAAGCTGCAGGCGTGTGCGCTAGCCTTCAAGGTCGTCAACGACAGTAAACGGGGTGTCCTGGTCTATGTCCGCGTCTACTCTGGCACGCTCACGCGCAACACGCTCCTCTTCAACACGAATCTGAGCCTCACTGAAAAGGTACCAAGACTGCTGAAAATGTATGCTAACGACGCCGTCGAGGTCGACGAAATCCCTGCCGGCCAGATCGGTGTGATTCCAGGCCTCAAGCACGCCCGCACTGGCGACACATTAATCGTATACACTGGTGCGAATCCCAAACACGGCCCTCCGGCGCCCATAAACTCTCTCCAACTCAGGCCCATCGCCGTTCCTCCGCCCGTCTTCTTCACGAGTGTCGAGCCGCATAGCCTCTCCGAAGAGAAGCATCTCTCGGACACGCTCTCCGTCCTTCTCCGTGAAGACCCCAGCCTGTCCGTCACGCTCGACCCGGAGAGTGGGCAGACGCATCTGGCTGGCATGGGTGAGCTGCACTTGGAGATTGCGTGCGACCGGCTCCTCAACGACTTCAAGGCCAAAGCCTCGACTGGCTCAATCGAAATTAGCTACCGCGAAGCCGTCGCCACCACCTCCGGCCCCAGCACCGAATCCTTCTCGCGCGAGGTTGGCGGCAAGCTCGCGCGGGCTGGCTGCACCGCCAGCGTCTCTCCTCTCGCCTCCTCCGAAGCAGCTGTCGAAGACACTGAGGATGACCCACACACCACCGTCCTCCCGCTCGACTCTCATAACCGCCTTGTCGTCCACCATCCCACTATCGATGCTACCGGCCGATCAGTAGTACCGGAGATGCCCAATCTTCCCGACACGCTCCCGTTCAACACCATTGTCACCGCGCTGGCGACCGGGGCCTCGGCCGCGTTGGCCCGGGGCCCGACGCACCGCTTCCCCCTGCACAGCACGGCCGTCACCATCACGCTCGATCCGGCCACGCACATCACGCCCGACACGACGCCCGCCGCGCTGTCCGGCGCCGCACGGCAGGCCGTGGCGGCGGCCCTGCGCTCCGCCGCGAGCAGCAGCGGCGCCGATGGCAACGCGCT
>RHKH01000191.1:30610-54668 GCA_009829795.1 Lasiodiplodia gonubiensis | reverse complement strand
TCCGCTCTCGCTCGTTGTCTCTCTCTGTGTGTCTCTCTTACTGCCTCTTCTTTGTCGGACCGAGATAGGATGGGACGGGAGGTGGGTAGGCGGGTGGGTATGAGTGCATATGCGAGGTGTTGCAAGAGGGTCTATAGTTCAGATGCATGTTTTGTTTGAAGTTCTAAGTTGGGTGGGTTCTCTCTCTTTTACGAGGTTCGAACAAGGTGCGAGCAGGAAAAGTAAAGGTGGGGAGGGGGGCGTTTGGGCAGTAAGTATGCCGAGCGGGCGGCAGACAGGCATTCTAGCACTCACATGCAGAAATGCACATCACACACCAGAAGGAGTCAAGGAAAAAGCAGGAGAAGCAGGGAAGGGAGTGGGGGGAAGGGCGGAACGGCGCGATGCGGGCCGGGGGCGGGAGCAGATGGATGGGGCGGAGGGGGGAAGAAGCCGAAAGGACAAGAGTTGATCAAGCGAGAGTGATGACAGAGCCCCGTTTTGGGGGACGGTCTTGGACTTGGCACGTCTCACAATGGACCCATGCTCGGAGACGGAAGTGGGTGGAGCGGGAATTACGCGAACGATGGGTTGCATCAAAAAAGAACTGGATGGAAGAAGACTTCATTCGGAGCGGGTTGTCTTACTCCGCCTGGCTGGGAACACATTCGCCGCGGAGAACTGCGTACATGTATTCTCGTAGATCCGGATAAAGCGTTTTCCTTGGCTGGTCTTGTTGCAGAGATGGTCTTGGCTGCGTGGGAAAAGCTAGGCACATGCTCGTATGCACGTTCTTGAGGCCATCCTCTTCGCTGCGCATGTCTGATGGGTGGGACAGCATGAATTGGCAAGCCTCAAGTGGAAGGGACAATATGGTGTTCACGTTTCCTTGAATTTGTGTGTAGTTCAGCACAGAAGTTCGTAAAGCAGCTGCAAGCAGCTGCATTATTATTTATTTATTTTTTGACGAGACGATGTTTGTAGTTTTTCTAAGTAGTACTTCCGAAAAAGATGGAAGTGACAAAGAGTTGGTGAAGTCGGGATATCTAGTGAAATGTATCTGAAGAGAAGCAAGTAGAATATAAGAAAAGTTGCAAGAGAAGAACGCAAAACGTGATAAAAAGATGGGGGTATAATGAAATGTGTGAGTGTGAACAATAATCAAAAGACTTTTCCAACGCCGTCGCCTAATGCGCAATTTTTCTAAAGACTCTCAACGTCTAAAACCATAAAACACTCCAACGCCTGCGCTATCCACGAGTAAAATCGAGAGAGGAAACATGTCGCTTGCTTTTAGTTGATAAAGGATGAGAGATTAAGTGAAACGGAAGGATTGTCAGAGAAGTCAAGGTGCCAGCACCCTGCAGCTTTCTCGTAAGATGTTCAAAGGAACATCGCAATTTGGAAGAAGTAACCTGACAGCCAAACTTTTTTCTCAGCCATCACGAAAAGAACGTGCGACCCGGGTGAGGCATGCTGTTCCTGTCTCCGGCTCTCACTAGAGGGAAGTGAGTAGGCAGACGTGCAACAAGCAGACACCAGAAGTCGGCGTGCACAGCCTCCACTAAGGCGACTGAACTACCAAGGTAGTGCTTTGTTCTTCGCTATTGCCAACCAGCAGAAGCGGTAGAACCTTGGTCACTGGTCTCCCTGTGTACCGCATGGACCCGTGTTTCAGGGCGGAGAATTCTTCTCCAGGGTGTTTTATTCTCGGCCCAAACAATGACCAAAAGTGTTGACTCAATCACCCCAGACGATCTGAGTCAAGCTCACAGAGCTCTCGGCCATCTCGGACGATCCAGGCTTCTTATTGACGCCACGGTTGCAAAGGAACATGAAGGTGACGACGGCCTTGCAGATGGCGACGAGGAGCAGCGAAAGAGCCGAGTGCGCGAAGCGATTCGCAATGGCACCGAGGAACGAACCGCCAAGGATACTGCCGATGAAGAACAGTTTGCGGTTGCGGCCCGCGTTGTGTTTGTGGAGAATCTTTTGGTCGTGGGAGAGCATGACCAAAGCGCCAGTAATCTACTCAACAAAGTTAGAAAAGGACCGGTTGTGGATATTCATCAGCACGTACCATTGTAGTGTTCACCTCAGCCATGCCGACTGACAGGGCGAGCGAAATTTGGCCACCAGATGCGAAACCAAGCAGAGAAATGGCAGCGATAGCAAAGGGGTCAGGACCGGATTGTTCTCCGTCGATGCCATATTTGTCTACCGAGAACTTTCTAATGACACAGGCGGCGATGACCAGAATCGTTTGCAAGGCGTTGACAAAGATCAACCAGCCACGTCGCTTTTTCCCGATGAAGTTGTTGAAGTGACCAAACAGAGAAGCACCGGTGATGAAGGAGACGAAAGAACAAGCAATGTGGCTCTCGGTCTGGACCACAGCATCTGAGTCCAAAGCAGAGAGGGCAATGGTAACGAGGTTTCCGGTTTGCTTGGAGCAAAAGACGCCGTAGAAGGCGAAGGTCATGGCATCCTGGATACCGGTAGCGAAACTCAACATGTAGAGCTCAAGCTCCAGAAGAGTATCGACGGCGATCTGCTGGTTGAGGTAGGCCATCCAGCGCTTCGTAGGAGGAAGAGTGAGGAGTTCAGCATCAGGGTCAAGCATGCTTTCACCCTGAGCCTCAAGTGAGGCAGGCGTAATGGCTCGACTCAAGCCTATGGCACATGTCAGCATGTTTGCGCAGACAAGTTGGCTCAGGACACTGACCAAAGTCGGGCGTTGTGATTTTCTCCTTCTCGATCTCAATAGTACCAGAGGTCGAAGGCCTGCGAGAGTCGCAGCAAGTGGGCGAGATGTTGTCGGCCATCTTGTGTTCGCATAATTTGGCGACACTACGAGGTCGCAAAGAAGAGAAAATCTAGCAAAGGTAGAAGGCGGCAGATAGACCCTGGGCCTGGGCTCTTGACGGACCTTGATCCTTTAAGGACGCCAGCTGGACCCTCCACGGACAAGTTGGGTGAAAGTGCAGCAGCGATCTCCTGGCGCGGATCCACGGTCGTGCCCAAAAAACAAGCATGGAATACGCTAGGGTGTGGTCAAAGTTCCAAACAACCAAGCTTCCATGCCCGGGAGTGGCGCACGCGGCAGCGGCACTGCGACTTGTTTGCTTGGCGAGATAAGGGCACGCATTGCTGAGCGCCGATCGTAAAGAGTCATGGTGGACGTGCGGCATATGGTTGGAAGTAAGGGGAGAAGGTTTGCCGCTGAGTGTAGAGGGACCCACGGGAGCACACAAGGCGCACCCTCGCACCGAAACTCCATTTGGCAGTCTGTCGATGGCACAATCGACGCGGGAGGCGGGTAGGGTGGTGTTGTGGAGCGGCGGAAGCGGGAGCGGTAGGCTGGCCGGTACTGCCGGTGGGCGGAGTCCGCGCATGCGTGGCGGAGGCTCAAATTAGGGCACTAAAAACGTCGTCTTCTCGGCGGGACTACGCTGCCACATAGGCTGGTCTGTGAAGCGATCGGCTCCCGCTTGTTTCCCGCCATGTTCGAAAGGGGCAGGAGATGCAGCAGGGGGTGGAGAAGCAGCATGTCGCAAATGAACGAAACACATGTATCGCCCTCTACAGGCGGCTTGGCAGCCACACATCTGATGCCAAGAGGTTCCGCTGGTGTTGCGCGTTCGTGCATCACCGTATCCACAGGCAGCTCTTGGCAGGCGTCGGTGTGCAGAGTCCAGTCCGTGTCGCCTGAAGCGTGACGTTTCATTCAGGCCTCGGCGAACGCGGTGGGCCCGAGCTGCACTGCCTCATGCGTTGATGGGTATACCTTGGTGGTGGTGTTGGAAGCTGGCGCCGATCGCTTGTCGACAGGCGGGCGGCAGATCCGCACGGGACTCCCCCTCGCCCTGCCCGGGCCGCATCTTCATCACTCTTTTCATCATCCGCATTCCCCGTCACGCAAGACCTTCTATTCCTGTGCGGTGCCAGAAATCTTGCAACACGAGCCGAGGGCAGCTTCTGGGCCACCCACTGCACACCTTCCCTACCAGCAGGCGTAAGCTCATTAAAGCGCTGGACCGATCTTCAATGCCCAACCTCGCTTTCCATTGTGCAGGTACCGCCCCCTTTCCGGTGCTGTGGTTAGCATGCTTAGAGCGGCCCTGTGCAGGATGCCCTCAAATCTCTGGGCATGGTGATCGCTTCGCCCAACTAAAACCTCGAGTCTTTGGTGTAGCAGCCTTTCTCGACCCACATTGCCAAGTCGGAAGCATGCCGCTGTATCAGAATGCACACTTTCTGCGCCGCTGCAAGCTGCGCCTCGCAGAGATAGCGCCTTCTTGGCTCGCGAGCATCGAGTCTCGGCCTGCGGAACCTGTGCACAGTCGCGTCAGTGCCTCTAGCTAGGCGGGCCGCGTTTCCACCAGTTGTGGCGAACAGCATGCTGGTGGGAAACTTGTCTTCCGCTATTTCCGGTAGCCCCGGGTGTTCGGAAGGATGAGCTTCCAAAAAGTCGAGGCTGTTGCTGCTACGCTTGGATGGACGTCATGCTCGTGCGCTCGCAGTACGTCAACCCGTACTACCCGAATCTGGCGGCGGTGATGAAATAGTCCACACGAAACAGATCGAGACACATCGGCGTCTAGAGCCGTCAGGTGATCTACCGAAAATCGTAATTGTTTCTGACGGCCCGTTTCCTCCTCTTCCCCAAGGGGATGTGCTGGATCGGCCGTTTCCACGTGGGTGCCGAACTGCCATAAAACACATCAAGCTCCTCTTCCCCGCTCTTCTCAGCATTGACAGGCTCCATTCCAAATCGTGAAGCCGGCGTTGGATGACTGGACCCCACAGTCGAGCTCGGAGCAGAGCTGCTTTGCCATGTGGGGAAACCAATAAAGGCCATGCGGAGGGTGCAATCAGGGGCCAGTCGTGCGCATACCTCAACTTCTGAGCTCAGAAGGCTGACATACCACATGAAGGAGGGGCTCGCAATTAGTTCGGAGCAGCTGTAGCGTGCAGCGTTGCTGGGCCATCAGGAATCTCGTTGACAATGTCTTGCTTGCACGAGCGTGACTGGTAGGGCGGAGCCAGGGCAACGATGGTTGGAGATGGTTCGAAGTTGGATGTGGTGGGAGGAAGTGTCAAGGAAAGAAGGTGCGGCGTTCCTACGCCGCAGCGGGAGCTAGCCCAAAGCGGAGCACAGATATCAGCAAACGGAAGGCGCCCTTCGAATCGAGACAGCGCGAGCACGCGATACATCATCTCCTCTGGCCTCTTGAGTTCGACACACCTACGCCGGATGCTGCGGACGCAATGCTCTCCGGGCGTTGCGCAGCGACGTGCCACCGCCCGAACACACACCCTACCGCATGCCGCTCCAGTCTCGGGCAAAGAAACTCTTCCAATTACCTCGCCCCTATGCCAGCCTCACGTTCAGATATCACTGTGCCTCTATTCCCTCTCGCAATCCTCTCCCCCCTTTTCCATCCAATCAGCGCAGCAGCCTCTCTGCCCCACCCACCACCTCCTTTCTCTCTCTATCCAGCTCCTCTTGCGCCCTATGCTCCGCACAGTTCTCTCATCCAATCGTGTCCGGTGACACTGCTCCCTCCAAGCTCTCTACAGTCATACCTATCTTCTTCCCCTGTCACCACATGAATTGGTCCGTCAACGAGCTAATCTGCTGCCGCTCACTTACCTGACCACAATGCTCCACCTTCCACTACAAGTTTTCATACTCTATAGGGGAGTAACACCATTGCCTATTCTACCATGAGTCGTGCGGAGCCGTGCTACAATGCAATTCTGCTGCTGCTGCGAGGGATAGGGAGTTGAAGCCACCATCTGGACTTGAATGTAAAGCCATTAATTCCGCATTTACGCTCACCAAAACTAAGTTCGAAGATCACAAATGCATAACAAGAATCAGTCTGTCCTAATGTCTTTCAATTTGAGATTTGAGTGCTACCCATCTGACGAACAGGGCGAGCCAGCTAATTTTCCCTTTCTTCCCTTGTCTCCCCGAAGCCCATCAACCGTCTCGTCATATATCCGTACCAACCCTTTACCAAGATCAAGACTTCTTTAGACACTATCCTTTTCCAATATATGAAAACCGAGCCGAGTCATCGATTAGAGGGAAGACTCCAGAAGAGGGGAGAGTAGAGAGAGAGAGAGAGAGAGAGAAGTGGGAAAAAAGGAATGAACCGTTGGGGAAGGGGGAAATCCCCACCCATCTTTCACTCCAACACCAGCCGTACTTTCCCATGCTCGCTGGACGATAAGGGAAAGAAAAGAGATGGAAGAAGAAAAAAACCGAATACCGTATGGGAGGAGACGAAAAGAAAGGTAGCAGAAAGTGAAAGAGGAGAACCCCAAATCAAGTATAACTCCTCATGGCATCCTCGTACCCTGTGCCGCCCTTGAGGTCGCGCTCGAAGCTCTCGGCCACGGCCAGCACGCGCTTGATGTGCTCCATGCTGAGCTTCTCGCCCATGTTGACGGCGAGCGCCTGCGCCGTGCGCACCGCGTTCTTGATCTGGCGCCCGTTGAGGTCGTTGCGCGCGAGCGTGTTGTAGTCGTCGTCGGAAAAGTCGGCCATCTCGGCCTTGTCCATCTCGCGCACGCGCTTCAGGAAAATCTGCCAGATGCCGCGCTTGGCCTTGTGGCCCAGCTCCTCGTAGCGTAGACCCATGTGGATGCGGCTCTGGAACGCGTCGTCGAACGTCTCGACCCGGTTCGTCGTCAGGAAGAGTATGCCCTGGAAGTACTCGAGCAGGCGGAGGAAGATCGACACCAGGGCGTTGCGGTGGATGTCGTGGACCTGGCGACGCTCGAGGAAGACGTCTGCTTCGTCGAGTAGGAGGATGGCTCCCCAGCTGTGGGCGATGTCCATGATCTTCTGCAGCTCCTGCTCCAGGCGCCAACTGTCAGTGCCCAGCTCGCCGGCGCTGACTGCGTAGAGGGGGCATTTGAGGTAGTCGGCGATGCCCTCTGCAGTGAGCGTCTTTCCCACTCCAGGCGGGCCGTGCAGCACGAAGACCAAACCCTTGCCCTTGCCTTGAACGACATCGTCGATCGTCTGTGCAGCATGGAACTTGTGACTCGACACAAGAGCTTTGACAATGGACTTCTGGTTCTCTGGGAGAACGAGAGACTCGAAAGCACCTTCGTTCCACTCAATGTCTCGAACCGCCGAGAGCGAGAACTCCATCCAGCGCTTCTCGGAGAAAGCGAATCCCAGGACTACGGGCGAAGCAATCAAGAGCTCCTCCTCGGTGAACTCCTGCTTCTTCTTGTTTTCATCATTGGCATCCTCAGCTTCCTCCGGCAGCTTCTCTAGATTCTCCGTCTGGATCTCGTTGCCGTCGTCGTCGACGGGGACTTGTACCAAGTGTGCTTCCTTCTTCTCGTCGTACACGACCTTGAACCTGTATCTCTGCCGCTCCTCCCCGTCTTCGCCGTAGTTCTGAGGGCCCTCGTACGGCCTGTTCTCGTCATCAGAGTCGTCATCGCTGCATCCGCAGCTGGCGAAGTCGTACAAATCATCCTGGTCCTTGGGCTTGATCACCGAAATGGGGTAGTTGGGGTTGATGCGGCGGAAGATTGCAGGGTCGATCATGACGCGCCCGTTGATGTTGTGCTTCAGAACCATCTTTTTACGCTTCTCGAACGCCAGGCCCTTGTGGAAGCGGTAGTTCATGCCGGTCATGGTGACGAAGCGCTTGCCGCGCTCGATAAGCTGCGTTCTAATGCCATCCGGATCCTTGTGGTAGCGCAGCGGGTAGGTAGACAGACTCGTGATCTTCCGAGGGCCCTTGAAGGAATCGACGTTGATCTCAAGCTCTCCCAATCCGAAGGTCTTGCCGTCGTACTCGAGGTAACGCCCCTCGATGGAATACCAGTCTCCACGAATGAACGAAGACTCTTTAGTGGCGTAGTCAACCTTGAAGCATCGCGGATGCTCGACAGCTCCGTATGTCGTGGTGTAAGCGATAGTGTTTGGCTTGAAAAGTGCCCACAGAAGATCGAAAGTGATGTTCCCGGCCTCAAGCATGGGGTAGAGTGTCTTTTTGGTCTCGTCGTAGTCCTCGTCTAGATAACTGATCATGATCTTGCAGTGGGCAATCATCGTCTTAATCTTCCGCTTAGTCTTCTTTTTCTTCTGCTTTTTTGCCCTTGCCTTCAACGTCTTTTTGCTGAAACGGCGAAGCTCCTCAAGGTAGAGGAACAGCATGTTCGGATCTATGCAAGGCTGCTCTTCTACGAGTGAGACGCCCTTCACATCCTTCATGACCTCTTGCAGCGCTTCTTTCAGGAGCTTGGACTTGATGTCAACCACAGTGTTCCTGTACTTGTTCTCCCAATCGAACCTCCTGCGCACGGTGAAAATGTAGGCGTTGAACTCGTCTGCAGGATCTTCGGCGCTCTCGGTGAGCTTGTAGTTGTGGATCTTGCTGTCCCACAGCTCGTCCACGCGCTTGAACTCCAGGGTGCTGGCACGCTTGCTGGACGAAGAGGACTTCCTCCCCTTCTTCTTGCCCTCCTTGTTCTTCTTCTTAAGCTTCTCCAGCGCCTTGAGGCCGCTGGTGAATTTCTGCAGACGCGAAAAGTCCGGAAGTTCAAGGGGGTCCGGCGGGGCCAGTGCTCTTCTACGCTGCTGTTGCGCCTGCAGCTCTTGCTTCAGAAGCAACAGCTGGTTCTGGTCTTGGGGCGACAAGTCGTCCGTCTGGGCCGATCCGTCCTCCGAGCCCTCCTCCGCCGTCACCGAGGCGTCCGACTCGTCCGCCGCCTCCCTCGCAGCACGGCGCGCCTTCGCGGCCTTGTGGCGCCGGCGCGAGCGGCGCTTGGTCGTCTCCCTCTCCGACTCGGACTCGGACTCGGAGCTGGACGAGCTCGAGTCGCTGTCAGAATCCGACTCGCTCGAAGACGAATCACCGGACGACGATGACGATGACGACGACGACGAAGAAGAAGACGAGACGTACTTCTTCGACTTCTTCCCGTGCTTCTTGGCCTTCTTCTTGCTCTTGCTCTTCGCCTTCGCCTTCCGCGCCTTCAAGGCCGCCTTCTTCCCCGCCTTTTTTCTCGACTTCAGGTGGTGCTGCTGCTGCTCATCCTCGTCGTCGCTGCTCTCGCCCGTCGACGACGCCGTCGACTCCCCCTCGTCGTCGGAGTCCTCGTCATCACTGTCGGCCGACTCCGACTCGTCATCGTCGCTGACGTACTTCTTCTTGCCGTGATGCTTGCTCCGCTTCTTCGTCCCGTGATGCTTGGTATAGCGGCAGCAAGCGGCCTTCTTCTTCTTCGCCGCCGCCGACTTTCCTTTCTTTCCCTTAGCCGCGGCCGCAGCCGACTTGTTGCCGCCCTCCTTGGTATTCTTCGAGCCGGGGTCGGCAACGCCTCCGCCGCCGCCGGCGTTCAGCTCGGCTGAAGAAGCAGGGGGCTGGGACGACGAAGACGGAGTGGCCGGCTCGGCCGAGGGCGATTTGATGTCCACGACGACGTTCTCGTCGGCGCTCTTGTCTCGCGCGCTGTCCATGGTGGTGAGAGTCGACGGGTAGGTGTGGCGTGGACCGTTGCGCACTGGTCAAAGAATGATCCGGGCAACCCGCGGCCTAAGATAACCTTCCCGGGTGGCGGTTGGCGGGGCGGGCGCGCGGGTCGGGATTGATGATCGCTTGTGAATGTGTGGGGAAAAGCGTGGATGGAATTCGACCGAGTGGCGGGACGGGAAAATTCGTATCAAGGATTGGGAGGACCCTGAACGGGGGAAAGGGAGAGTGGGAAGAAGGGAAAAAGCGAAAGTCTTTTTTTAGAGCAGCGATGAACGTGGCTCACGCGCTTTCTTATTACGTTGGGGGAAAAAAGCCTCCAATAATGGTAGGATGACTGGAAGCGGGTTTGCTCAAGTCATCAGACCAGGCGCGTGCAGGGTGGGTTGCGGCAGGGCTGCGGCAGTGGCTGCTGACAGAGAAAACAACAATGATGTTGAATGCAAGAACCAAAGCTGGCCAGGTGATCCGATCAAGGGAAAGAACGAAAAGGGTGCCGGCGATAATGCAAGAAAGCTTGCTGGGGACCCCCGCCGCTGGGAAAGAGGGTTTGTGCAACCCGCGAGTGACGGAGCTTGGCTTGCTGCGCTGGCTCCTGTAGTGCTTCGGAAACGGCTGGGTACTGCATGAGCTTTGCGTGCTCAGGTAACGGTGCTGCGAAAAGGCCGCCGCCGTGGTTAAATACATGCTAACGAGCGCGGTACAGGGCTGGCTGCTGCCTCGTGCCGACGCCGCACTCGACCGCTGCCTCCCGCGGCGTGCGTATGCATCGAGAGAGTTTCGCGGCCTGGCCAATCGCCGCCTGCTTACCGAGTGCAG
Organism: Lasiodiplodia gonubiensis; assembly: GCA_009829795.1. Taxonomy (NCBI): domain Eukaryota; kingdom Fungi; phylum Ascomycota; class Dothideomycetes; order Botryosphaeriales; family Botryosphaeriaceae; genus Lasiodiplodia; species Lasiodiplodia gonubiensis. Next base: position 44,358 of record RHKH01000191.1, on the reverse strand, counting down.
CCTTCCTGTCATCCCAGCCTCTTGACTCGACCTCTTCTCTCAGCCTCACCGACAACGCCGTAATATTGCCACTTGTAAGGCTGCCCGCGCGGCCTCTCCGATCGATTTATCACATATTGCCGTGCACTTTGCCTGTCCACTTGCCTTGACTCTCCACTCAGCGCTTGTTACAGATGCATATGCAACTACCTTGAGTGCTGCAGTCAGAGATCGCCATTGAACGAGAGATACATCTCCGAACCGTTCTAGCCCAAGTCGAGCCGATCAAGCTAGTCTCCAATTTGCCATCCATTCAGAGCAACAAACACTGTCACACTCCACTCAATGCTTCGCTTGCTGGAACCAACCGGGGTCATTACTTCCCTTGCTTAAGCGCTTGCTTGATCGAGCAAGCGAGCGCGCGTAGAGAAAAAGAAATAAACTAACGGGGGGCCTGCATTGGCACCATCTACTGTTTCCAATCGTCCCGACGTGCAGCTACATGCCGCTGCCGCGCCTCCCCGTGCCGCTCCTCCGCATATCCCTCCGTCTAATTTGACAGGGCCCCCCCTCTACCGCGCCTCACGAGCTTGTCTGGGAATCTTTCTTGGACTTCATGTGGCCCAGTGCGTGCGGATGTGCCGTCCTCATCTCTTCTTCAGGCACTCCTCCTGGCAACGAGCCTGTCGAAACGTGCTCTTTTCCCTGGACGACTCCGGCCGTCGGGTTTGTAGACGGCTCGGCTGCCTGATCCTTGGCGGCGATCCCATTGCTCGCGAGCTCAGGGTTCGAGATGGTCGGAACTGCCTGCGGCTTCTCAGTCCTGATAGGCGACGACTCTTCCGAGCTGCTGCTAGTAGCTTGGATGATCTGCTCGCCATCACGCCCATGCGCCTTCAAGCCCATGGTCTCGTTGATCGTGTCTTCCGTAGATACCATGCCTGAATTGTTTGCACTGTTCTGAGTCCTCACGCTGCTCGCCTTCGAGAGGTTAGGACTGCCGCCAGGAGGCGTCTCCGTGCGCAAGCCCAGCTCTCCAGTACGCTCTGGGGGCTCCCCTCCTTTCCAGTCGGCGGGCTTGGACTGTGGCACTTCCTCACCTATCTTGGGCTCCGTGATAACGACATCGGGGCGGCCCGCTTCCGAATCGGGGATTGCTCTCCAAACAACCGCCACCTTATCGAATGCTCTCGTGCCTTTGCGGCTACTGCCCTTAATACCATCCATCTTGCTCCACTCGAGTTCGAATGTGCCGGAATCATCTGCTTTTCCTTTCTGCTCCGGGCCGTTGCCTTCAAAGAACGTGTTGAACCAAACGTGGGCCACCGAAGTGACCATGGTGTAGCCGTACATGGCCTTGTTCCGACGTTCGAAATCGATGTTGATATCACTGGTCGGGAGCACGACTCGCTTGGACGGTTTGAATATGACATCGCCATATTCTGACGGGCTGTCGTCGGCGCCGCTCTCCTGCTCTTCCGGACTCAGCGGTAATTCCTTGTTGGCCTTGCGCTCTACCGGAGTGGACGACCCTGACGACGATTGGTCTTCCTTGACAATCTTCTCCAGCCTCCGCTGAGCGAGGACCTCGTTGACGACGTCGGCGAGGCCGCCGCTGTCCTTGACGGTGCCGCGGACGACCTGCCGCTCCGCACGGCTGAACGTGTGGAATGTCTTGATCACCTTTCCCTCATCAGCGAAACCGTCGATGCTGATGCGAACGCCGTTCCGGATGCCCCAGGCGTGGACCTCGAGGATCTCGATCTGGCGCTCAACGTAGACCTTGCCGCCCCTGGTCCAGCGATCGACATAGCCCACCCAGCGCAGCTGGCTAGGAATCGACACGCCGGGGCCGAAGCTGGGGCGCATGCGGCGCTCGGTGAAGCGCTTCAGCGCGTCCTCGACTTTCCAGCCCTCCTCAGCAATAAGGTAGGAGCAGGAGACGGTGCCAGAGCGGCCCTTGCCGGCCTTGCAATGCACGACGGCCACGTTGTCCTTGTCGGCGCGCAGCCAGTTGCGCATGCTGGCCACGATGCGCGGCACCAGCGCGAACGGCGGCGGGTGGTGGTCCGGCCATGGGTAGTGCCAGATGCGGCCGTACACCTCCTCATCCGGGTACCCCGTCCCCTCGGCGCGGAACTCCCAGATCGCCCACCGCTGCCCGTGATGCTTATCCAGGAACTTGACCAGCTGGTCCAGCGGGTTGCGGTACGCCCGTTGCGGGTACGTCCCCGAGGGCCCCGACGTCGCGATGATCGAATCCGTCACGTAGCACAGGTCGAGCCCGGCTTCCGGGTGCCGCGCGCGCGGGCCCGCGACGATTTGGCGGAGGAGAGAGGCCTGTTCGTTTCGCCGTGTTAGACTCTGAGGGAACCGATGCCGGGGGTTGAGGGCTGAAGGCCGAGGCTACGCACCATGACGCGGTCAAGAGCAAGGTGTAATTCTTAAAGCTGGAACCGGAGGTTTGGTGGAAGTCACGCCGCGCGGCGTAGCTGATTTGGTATGAAAATGCGCGCGGGCGGGCTCATGGCTCGGATGTATTGTAGAATGCTGAGAGTCGCAGGCGTGGTCGACCGGAGCTTGTTTGATAGGCGATGCGCCGCTCGGTACGTCATAACACCGGCCATCCATGTCATCAACACCACATCAAGCCGTGCCAAGACAGTAGTAAATCTGCATTCCGTGCTTGTTGCCTCGTCCACATCATCTATCCTGCAGCGTCATGCAATGTTGGGACAAGTCATCGCAGGGGTCAAGTTCCGTCTTCATTGGTAGCTCCCTGCATCCATGTCTCAAACCCCCCTATCGCGTGAGCTCCGCGTCCTTCTCCGACGCCTGACCCCAATTCCTACTCAGCCAATCCTTCAACACCTTGATGCTGTTCGAATCCACTTTGCACTGGCTCATCTCCTCGACCACTTCCCACGCCCGTGCATCGTGCGCTCGTGCACACCGACGCCCCATTGCAATAAATGTACCGGCTCGAGGTATCCACCCTCGGTTGCGCATCTCTTCGTAGTACCGGAATGCATCGTCGTAGTTGTCTGGCTCCGTGAGACAGATCAATAAGAGCCGATCGTACGTCAAAGCGTCCGGTTCTACTTTCCTCTCCACCATCTCGGCCGCCAGAAACATGGCCAGGTCCTTGCGCTGACGGCATCCTCGGAGGAGAGTGTTGAAAGTTGATGTCGAAGGTCCGTCCTCGCATAACGTATGCAGAGCCTTGTATATGTCGATGGCCGTGTCGAAATCGTCGCGGAAAATCGCCGCTTCGATCAACACGTTGATTGCCGCGAGGGGAATCGTATGGCCCTCATCCTTCAATTTTCGTAGCTGTTCAAAAAGTTGGACTGGACGTTCAGCCTCGGCGCGCGTCCACTGGAAAAATTTCCTCGTCGAGTAGTCGTCGGGCGGCGCGCCACTGGTCTGCATGATACACAACACCGAAAGAGCTGTTTGCATGTCGCCAGCTTGAATGTACGTGTCCACGAGCATTTCGTAGTGTTGCTGTGTAAACACCTCTTTCCGCTCGCTCAACACACGAAATACGTCTGTTGCCAGGTCGACATCCCCAACTCGCGTAGCGGCAGCAAGAATGTTAAAACAGACGCCGGATGATGGTCTGAGATGCCCGGGGCCAACCTGGCGTTTCCAAACATATTCTATTGCCGCAAGCTAGCAAACTGTCAGTTGAGAAATCCGCATCAGTGTCGAAGGGCGAGCTCACATTTTGTACACTGCTAGCAGCATCAAGCAAGCTATACCACACCGGCTTTGCGATATTCTGCTCGCCAGACTCGACTCGTCGCTTCATAAGTTTGAATGCTTCATCCACCTCTTCAACGTCACAGAGCATGTAAATCGCCATGTCGTATAACCAGCTCTTGATCTGAACCCCTTCAGAGACCATGGTATCCATGTAATTCAGCGCCAGTTCCAATTGTGATTCTCGAAGAAGGCCCACGGCTATATCATGGCGGCCGTCTTCGGTAATATTGAACCATCTCTGGCGCATGTACTCGGTGATTGCGTCTCTGAGGAGATAGTCCGGATGGGCAGCCACGACCTGTTTAAAATTAGTTATGTAGGGAACGATGTCCATGAGTAGTACCCGCACGTACCTTGAGCATGGCGTGGCATGTTTCCGCTGTTGGCTCCAGTCCGTTCTCTCCCATCTCCCTCAGCAGCACGGTAGCTCTCGCCGCCGAGCCCTTTTCCGCAGATACATTCGACAGAATGGCAGCAGAGTAAAGGGCTACGTTCGGCTCCTCCCCTCTCTTTTGCAGTAGATACTGTATGATGTGCTCGGCCGTGTCAATATTTCCCTCTGCCGCCAGTCGACGCAGACGATGGTAGATCTGCGCCGTTTCGACGTTATCGAGCTCATCACCCCCGGTCGACCCTAGCCTCTTTTCATATCTCCGTTTCTGCTTCGATGCTAAAACTTCTCCGCCTTTGCTGGATTCGCTCCCGGGTGCAACAAATCGAACGGGGGTCCCGGTGGTGCTCGAGTGTCGGGCGCATTGTGTCGGCAAAGAAACATTTCTCGGGCGAAGAACGCTAGGGTGTTGGGTCGAAGCCCTCAAAAGGGCACGCCGGGTGCTGGTGGAGATGCGCGCATATGCGGGGCAAAGTGAGTGCCACAGCCGGTCAGCAATGAATGGTGGCGTGGTCATTGGTCAGGTTGTCTGTGGTGTTGTTGAAGCGCTCGAAGTCTAGAGTTTGCGGAACATGGCGCGGAAGCTCTCCGCCCGCAGCACTAGCTGCCGGCGACAAGCACTCGATCGACAGGTACGTTCCAATGTGCTCATTGGCATGCGGCATAATTTCAAGACCAGTCGATCTTGAAAGCTAGCGGTGTTGCGACAATGCGCGCATTATGGTATTGCAAAACTTCGTGACGACATTAACGGCTTTGAGATATGTGCGCCGAAACGTCTACGATTTTTCCTCCCCGCTCAGCTCCTCGATGCTAGCTAAATCCAAGGCCGTGAATAAGATTTTGCGCATGTGCGCATCCGCCATGTCTCTTTCATGATCATTCAGGTCTCATTGACGCCAGCCCTTCCCACCAGTAGGGCCCCTGTGGTATACACGAACGCCCAACCCATGATGTTTCACAAGCTCCCTGCGCCCCAGCGTCCTGTTTTTCAAGGCCGGCTCGGAGATATCTTCCTATTGACTGCACTCAGAGAGCGGTCATGCGCCACGGCCGCGGCCACGGCCACCACGACCTCCGCGGCCCATTCCGCGACCCCTATCGCCCCGTCCGCTGTGATCTCCGCGTTGGTGGCCGCCGCCACGGCCGCCGCGGTTGGCCTGGTCGCGCTGCTGCTGCTCCTTCACCAAGTCGATGATCTCGTCGGGCACGCGCAGGTACTTGATCTATTTCCAGGTTAGCGGCAGCCAAGCGGACAATCGGGTTTCAGAACAGCGTACGTTGTTGCCGCGGATGTAGACTTCGGGTAGCCGCCAGAAGCGGTCGCCGTCGGGGCTCGTTTGCACAACCTCCTTCAGAGTCAAGTTCATCCAGTTGTCGCAGTTGACCAGATGGCCATTTAGCGTCTCGCCGTTCTTGAGCTCGACGAGCATTGGGTGGCCCTGGGCGGCATTGAGAAGGCCTAGAGGCAGCTTGAAGACGTCAAGTCAGCGCCTGCATGTCCGCGTCATTCAATAGCAAGCTCGGCGGTGGCAGCTGCGGGGATGGGCTCACCATTGCGAAGGGTGCGCTGGCGGGGTGCGGGTGGGCGTATCAGAAGAGGTTCGACGTGGGCGGCGGCAGCTGTGACGGCCGCGTGTGGGGAACGGTTGCGTAGGTCAGCGGGGGTGGAAGATTAGCGTGGTGGTGAATGGGCTTCAAAGTGCTGTACACAAGCAGCGCGCCCGCGTCACAGCTAGCTCGCGGCTTGGCGGCCGATGATGAGCCTGCGGGCCGACGAGCTCCGGCGGCCAGGGCGGTGCAGGTGGTGCCGGCGCCCATCTGCCGGCGAAGAATCTCACCGTTGACAAGGTTCTCACGTGCGCTGGGGGCCAGGGCGTCCATTCATCAGCTACGATCCCCTGGCTGCGCTGCTGCTCGCACTCGCAGCGCTCCTGCAGGCACCACGCTGCTCGTCGCGCGACACTGCAACGAGCGACCATTTCCGCGACGCAACACGCGTGGCTCGCGCTCTGCGCTGGGCGTTCGGGGCGCATCGTCTGGCCGGCAGTGCTCGCAGCGCCGGTGGCCCGAGCGCTAAGGGCCTCTTGCAACAGCGCCTCGCCCCCCGAGGCTGACGCGGCATCTGGCGTTAAAAAGTGACAGCCCTACCCCGTGGAATCCTGCTGCCTGCTGCTCGACCGTCCGCTCCCTCAGCTCCACTTGGCCTGTCACTGTGCTACCGTTCGTGTGTTGGTTGTCTTTTGCGCCTTGGTTCAAATCTTCCCCGTGCCGGCAACCGCTCTCCACTGCGCGGGGATATCTTCCCTTCTGCCATGCGCGCTTCGTTCAAGCACGCTGTCGCCCTGCTGCCGGCCCTCGCCGCAGCCGCAGTGCTCCCACACCACCAACGCTCTCCCTCGCTCGATGACGTGAAGCCCGTCGTGCTCGAGCTCGGTATGCTCCCTTCTCCGCCCAGCTCCACGATGCGCCTGCTTATGATCGCCAGATGCTCAAAACGCTCAGGCAACGTTCAGCGTACCGTGCCAAGGCTGCCTTGGCGCCTCCGATGACGAATCTCTCGTATGCTGCGCGCGCTCTTAAAACACGCCGTCGCCCTCGCTGACACGCGCCTTAGGTTTTCGACTTCCAAGTCTTTCCCTCCGACCAGCCGTGCGGTGAAGCAAACATCACTCTGAATGGCCACCAACTGATCCAGGAGTGGAATGGAATTCGCGCTGAAGGCAACGGCTCCATCTCGAGTGCTAACAAGGCCACTGCCGAACATGAGCCTGACCACGACATCACCTTATCTTGGGAAACTGCCTGTCTGTTTGAATCTCTTTCGGATCCCGACGCGAGCGAATACGGAGACGATGTCGCTCAACTCTTGACCGTGAACATCCAGAAGGTCGACGACAAAGCTGTCCACCATTCTGCCGGTTTCTCCGTCTCCTTTAAGCAAGCTGCTCGCAAGGTTGAGCTTCTGAGGCTTGCCACCAACCCCGTCCCCCTCCCCGACGCTCTTGACGGCCAGGACTGGCGCGACCCGCCCGCCGATCTTAGGCTTGTGTCTGTCGACTTCGAAGACCTCCCCGAAGGTTTCTTCCGCCAGAGCGCTTCCATCGAGGACGAGATTGAGATCCTCCGTCAGCTCGAGGCTGAGGAAAAGCGGATACAGGAGCGCATCCGGGAACAGAAAGACGTCATCCACCGGCACATGAGAGATCATGCACACTCGCTGAAGGACGAACTGAAGACTTGCAATAACCTTTCTTGCATCTTCAGTGCTTTCCTCCACAAGGCTCACGGCGCTGTACGCGTTATTTACATCCACCTGCGCCCCGGTCCTCACCATCACGACGAAGATATGGACCGCCCGCATTTCCCTTATCACCACGGCCATCACGACCAAGCTTTCGCTGACATTGACGCTGTTCACGGCCCGCCTCACCCTGGACCCCTCGCGATGAAGTTCGACCACCACTCCCACGGACCGCCGCCTTTCGGCGGGCCTGGAGGCTATGGCCCGCCCCCTCCTCCTCCACCCTTCGGTGGCCCACATGGACAGGGCCCTCCTCCTCCTCCGCCGCCGCCACCGCCTCATGGTTTCAACGGCCCCCCTCCGCCCCCTCCGCCGCCTCCTTTCCCTCCGCCTCCTTTCGATGGTCCAGGTGGTCGCGGACCGCCCCCTCCTCCGCCTCCGCCACCTCACCACCATCATGGACCTCGTCCCGTCCACGGCGTTCTGATGGCTTTCGCTTCTTTGACTGGCCTGGCCTGTATTTTCAGCTTCATCCGCCGCAACTGCTGCTCCCTGCGCCAGCGCACTGAACGTCGTGCTACTCGCGAGGAGCGCCGCACCGCCAGGCAATACCGTCGCCTTGCTCGCCGCCACGCCTGGAAGAAGTGGTGGAACGGAAGCGAGGAGGACTGGGACCGCAGGGCTGACTACGAAGAAAAGAGGGCCCTGATTCTAGACCAGGAGGATAGGCTCGAGGAGGCCATGCAGGAGGAAATCAGAAACCTGAGGACTGCTCACGAGCTTGCTCATGACATTGTCCAGGCTGAGCAGGGAAGAGCTTCTCCGGCTTCCCCAGGCCCATCGACTTGTCCTTGTGTCAATGCTCACTCCCACACTCACGTCCATGCTCACCCTCCGATGCAACAATACCCGGCTCCTCACATGCAGCCGATGCCTCAACCTCACCACATGGGCCACGGAATGTACACTCCGCCCCCGCCGCTCGACATGTCCCGCACGAGCAGCCTTCCTTCGTATAAGTCGGATCTTGGAAGCGTGGACACGGACGATGCTCCTCCGGCATACGAAGAGGATGCCGACAACAGCGACATTGTCGTCGATGGATTCCGCGAGTACACCCCTTCCGTCACCACCGTCTTCACTCCTGAAAGCAGCATTCCGGACGTCTCTCCTCGCCCGAGCTTCGACACTATGAGGGAGCCCGTGGAGCCCGACACTGCCGAGTCTGCTGGTTTGGACCGTGACAGGAAGAACTAAGCCCTTCTCGCTTCAACCCAAAAGTATCCTCGAGAAACCGAGATACTCGAGGGTCGTTTCGGCCGACGAAGGCGATTCTCTGAAAAGTCTTACCACTTCATCATACACGTTTCAAGACGGGGGCGCATATTAGCATCACGGCGGAAAAGAGGAGAGACGCCTAAGAGAGCCGGATATGGTCCGCATCAGAGGCGACTGTGCAGTTCACGAGAACAATTGACGACTTGATTTCATGCACAAAATTTTTTCTACTTTTCATTCGAACGCTTCGTCCGCAAACACACGTATGCGCGGAATCGGTAAGTATGTCTGTATGTTTGGGACACGGATTTAAACGTTATGGCTTTCTTTCACGGAGTTTCATGAATTTGGGTGTGGCGTTATCTGGGGTGGGTATTGGAAGGCCGCGTAAGCCTCGTTTCAAAGAGCAACAATCCACCAAGAGCTCTTCAGCCACAGAAAACGCGCAGATGCATACGCGCCGGTGGCATAGCCATGGTTTTCTCTTCAGTCATCTTCTTTCGTAACCTTGCAATAGCAGCAAGTAGCAATTGGCACGTAAAGTAAGATACAGACACACGACCCCTACATGCCTCGGCATGCGAGGTAGTCAGCTAATATCATGAGCAATCATTACGTTTGCACCACACAACTGCGTTTGACTATGACCCAGTGCATTACCGTACCTTCCGCGGCCGTGGCCTTCCCCTGATCTAGGTAAATTATGCTCTCCTTTCATTGCCTGCACAATAGTGCTGGTTCCCTTACCCTTTCCCCAAAGCGTCCAAAACGTTCATCATTGTACACATACGGGCCTGTGTGATCCCATCCTCCCTCAAACCCGGCCCGCGATCTCTTCTCGAAAGGGAAACAAAACCAATAACAGATCCCTTCCAAAACAAACCTAAAACCAAACAATTCCTTCTCCTCTTTCCCCACCTGCGCTTACTGCTGCTGCGCCTCTCTTCCCAAAACCTCGGGAACTCCACCAGCCAGACCACGACCAAACGGCCTCGGCCTCAAATCCTCCTCTCGTGACCCAGCCCATCCATCCCCAACCACCCCCAATCCAATCCAATCCCACCTACCCCCCCTGTGCTGTGGAAGGCCTTACCGGCCCGGAAGTGGGCTAACGAAGCAAGCTAAGCCTCCCTCCTTGGCGTCATCAAGCATGAGAAGTACGTGGCCTACAGCGCCCTTGAGGCGTTTTGGGGGGATGCGCGGCCGTCTTTCGGGGCATAGCGCCGCTTACTTGCGACTAGGTACTGCTACTGCGCCGGGCTTCTAGAACGCAGTACAATACTAGTCTACTAGTGCTACTCCCACTCATCATCCGATGTCGACAGTTAATTTATCCCCGAACGTCCGAAGCTTGTGTGTGTCGCCGCCGGCGCCGCCGGCCCTACTGGTATTGCGACTCGCTCGTAATGCAGGCGCTACATACATAAGTCCGAGGAGGGGACGCTAAACATAGTACTAGTGTGATAATCGTCGTGCTTGTTTTTATCGATTATTGGCAAAGAGAAGCTTGCAGGGGTGGGTGGTGGGTTTGGGGACGAAACTAGTCGCGCGGACACGTCGGAGAGATTTCATGGTTGCTGATCTTGTTTGGCTGGGGATGAGCGCACGACGACGACGACGACGATGTAGATCCGTATCGTCAGCCTTTCGGTTCGACATGCCATATTTACGTGCAACCTCAATTGCCTTGCCTCATAGGTGAATGTGTGAGAGAGAGAGATAGATCGTGTATGTAGTCATTTACTCGGATATTTCGTCATCATCATCAACAACAACAACAGAAAGCAGCGCGCGTTCTCTCGGGTTCCACTTTCCTTCGACCAAAGCATGCCTGTTATCCACTTCCCATCCATCCAAACCCTCCCCCAGATCATCCAATGGCAAAGAGCTAGCCACGAGCACACACCCCCTCCCCTCCTCCAGCCACCTCACAAATCCAATCAAGCCCCCAAATCCGTAGTGACAGGTGCGGCGTAATACCCGTTCATCTCGAGCTTCAACAGCAGCCTATCGATCGAGTTCTCCTGCTGCTCGACCGCATCACGCGCCCCGAGAAGCACGCTGCCGCCAAACTTCCTCGAGGATGAAGCGTTGTCCCCACTGCCGTACGCGCCGCGCTTGGCCGTCAGCCCGCGACAGACGGTCATGAAGACGTTGACCTTGCTGCGGAACAGCATGTACATCTCGCGCACCTCGCGCGCTTCTTCCGCAGAGACGGCCGTGCTGCTGCTGCTGCTGCTATTCGCAGCAGCATGCCCGCTCGCGCGCGTCGCGAACGCCAGCACCGTCTCGAAAATCTCCTCGAGCAGCCGCATGACCTGGGCCTGGCGGCGGCGCAGCAGCAGCGCGAACAGGACGCGATCGAGGCAGTCCTCGTGCGCCGCGCGCACGCTCTCCAGGCCCTCTGCCACCAGCCTGCCGAAAGGAGAAGACGACGAAGACGACTCATCATCATCATCACCAGCACCAACACCGTACTCGTCCTCCGCCCGCATCCGCCGCTCCAGCCCGTCCAGCTGCGCCTCAAACGCGCGCCACGTCTCGCCGATGGCTTCGTCGAAGAAGTATGAGGCGACGGCGCTGACGAAGTGGTGGGCCTCGTTGCGGAAGGCCCTGCTCTCCCACACGCCCGGGATGGCGTTTTCGCGGGGCAGCTGGTGGTTGACGACGAACAACATGCGGGCGATGCGCAGCAGCAGGCGGAAGGCACGGTCGTACTTGTCGAGCGCGGCCGAGGTGATGACCAGGTGCAGCGGCGGCGGCGGCGCGTACTGCAGCCGCAAAAAGTCGAGCGCGGCCAGCGAGTTCGGATCCATGCATTGCTCGATCTCGGCGTTGGAGAGGACGCGGATCGAAAAGCTGAGGTTGCCCGGGAGGTCGGGCGTCTCGCGTAGGCGCTTGTTGTCTTGTCGTTTCCGGTGCGTCGAAGAGGCGTGTTTCTTATAGAGCCGGGATGAGTGGTAGCTCTCGCTGAGGATGCCCATGAGTGCGAGACGCAGCTCGGAGCTCGCCGGCGGCCATGTCGACCGCGAGCCCAGCTTTAGTCCCATGGGAGCGCCTGTCCGCACGGTTCCGCGCCTTCGCTCTGCTGTCTCGAGTTCCGGGCTAAACAAGGCTGAAGTCAGGCGATACATGAACATCCCATCGCCCAGGAGCTGGTATTGCCGTTGCACGGAAAGATGGAGACGTATGTCGTGTGATCGGAAGAAGAGCCGAAGCGTTGTTGCGTTGACGAGACGGGCTTGTGCAAGAAACAATGGCGTCAGAGAAAGCGTTGGAGTCAGCGCTATTGGTGGAGCGAATGTATAGAGATCCCCGTCCGAACTTTGTGGGGATATGGATGAAAGTACGAGCGAATGTAGCGTCGTTGCTGATCCACTCTCCTCGCTGGCGGGGATCTGGTCGAAAAGCTCAACCGTATCGTAAATGTTGCGCTCATAATTTGCCGGTTCCACGTCTGGCCCAACGCCAATACCAACATCCGAAGACCTCCTGCCGACTTGGTCGTCATCTACTGAAGTATGCTTGTACTTCCTGATGGCCTCGGCCAAACTTCTTTCGTATTGCTTGGCTTTAGTGGCAATGCTTTCCATGTCTTCCCAACCAAACCTCCAATCCAGCGACGGTGCTTGCAAGCCCACTTTATGAGGTGCACACAGAGGATGGCTAGGATGGTGGACTTCGAGGAAGCGCAAGCTTTTTCCAGTTTCGAAGATAGTATTGCCGTCCTCCTCGGGCATGAACGATGGCATGTTCTCCGGCCTGTAGAAGGGTTCTGGTAGCGGGCGGGATTCATTCTGATCTTCGGGTGCCTCTTCGATGCCAACGAATGTGTGCTTGACGTCTTTGTTGGTGAATCCAGTCCGGAAACCGCAACGAAGCCCGGTCCATTCAGCAGCAAATTCGAGCCAGGGGTTGCTGGCGCTCTTGAGGATGTCCAGGAAGACGGACCTCAACCACATGTCCTCTTGTTCCATGTCATGAACGTGCATGTACAGCATAGTGATTAGGTCCTCGTTCGTGGACAGAGACTTCACCCCCTCGGCAACGGCTTTGACCTTGAACAGTATATGATGAGGCCTACGAAACAGCTGCTGAAGCTGCAGTAGGGTCGACACGGCACTCCTCTGGTTGCCAAGATGATTTTCCATAGTTGACACGATCATTCCAATTGCGGTCGCCAGGGCTACCTTGGACGGAAAAGCGTTTTCGGCTCCGCAAGTTCGATCAACAAACTCGCGAAGGGTCTTGAAAGCAGAGCCGCCGTGGATGAAGTCATGGATCAGGTTCTGGGCAGAAACCAGGGAGAAGCCAGACATTCTCTGGTCATGGATGGCCTGAGCGAAAGTGTGTTGGGTTTGCTCGTACCTGAACAGCACAGAAGAGCGACCAAGACCGAGGTTGAAGAGCGAGCCAAGCAGTATGTCCGATCTCACGATCCTGCCAGCTTCTTTGGAGGGGTCGGCCTCTTGCATTCTGAGCAGCGCGGCGTCGAAAGCTTCTGGGCCTGCCTCGGCGATGTAGGAATGGCTGGGTTCTTGAAAACCCGGCTTTTCAAACGACTCCCAAGTATGAAACCGCACACTGTCTTTGATAGGCCCCTGAGCGGCCGCATCTCTCCACAAATCGTCATCCTGGGGTTCGTTTTGAGGGTGCGATTGGGCAGGAACGGCGGAGACGGTGGACTCCTGGAGCGAGTCCAGGTCTTCAAGCGGGCCATACTGGAAGGCATCAAGGTCGGGAAGGCGTAGGTCTTGTTCGAGGCTCTTGGTCGGGGCGTAGGGATTGTCGACTTTTATGTTATTGACTTTGTCGCGTTAGGTGAGTGGCATAACGCGTCGGGCTGGGACGACTCACTGTCGAGCTCCAGCTCTGGGAAGAGGGTCGCGTCGGGTTGCAGGTTCGGGAGAGCGAAGCGTGAAGGGCGCCAGAGGTCGCGGACGGCGAAGGCATCGTTGTGCTCTTCGATGTCTATGTCCATGATTCCATGGATGCGATGACGCTGCGCTGGGGGACGCGTCCCTTGCCCGAATGCGCGCTGCGCTTGGGCCACCCGCCGGGTCTTCGCGACACCCGGTCACGCTGCAC
>RHKH01000191.1:7013-29201 GCA_009829795.1 Lasiodiplodia gonubiensis | reverse complement strand
GTTTTGCAAGAGAGAGAGAAAACCACCCCCTCCCCCCCCAACAAACGCCCAAACTAACCCCCCCTCTCCACCCCACCAGCACCGCCGCATCGACGTCAAAGCCCTGGGCGTCGACTTCTACAGCTTCTCGTGGTACAAAGTCTACGGGCCGCACATCAGCATGCTGTACGGCTCGCGCACCGCCCAAACCTCACTCACGCCCCTCTCGCACTACTTCAACCCGACCACCACCCTCACCGACAAGCTCGGCCTGGCCGCGTCGAACTACGAGCTGACCCAGACGCTCCCCGTGCTGCTCGCCTACCTGGGCGGGCCGTACGAGAGCGGGCGCGCCGCCGACGTGTCCGCCGCCATCGCCGCGCACGAGCAGCGCCTGCAGGCCGTGCTGCTCGACTACCTGGCGTCGAAGAACGACCAGATCACCATCTACGGCGAGCGCGATCCCGATGCCGCGGGCCGCGTGCCGACGGTGAGCTTCGGCGTCAAGGGCAAGACGGCGCGCGAGGTCGTCGAGGCCGTCGAGGCCGTGTCCGACTACGGCTTCCGCTGGGGCCACTTCTACAGCAAGCGCCTGTGCGACGACGTGCTGCGGCTGGGGCCCGAGGGCGTGGTGCGCGTGAGCATGGTGCACTACAACACCGAGGACGAGATCAGGGGCTTCGTCGAGACGTTTGATCGCGTCATCTTTGGTGGTTCGAAGGCGTGAAAGGAGAAGTTGTCGGGGAAATGAGAGCGGAGAAGGGATGCGGTAGATATGGCCAGCTTTTGTCTTTTATTTTCGGTTGTTTAGAAGTCAGAAAGATTCGGGTGGAAGTAACGAAATCATCCCCTTGTTGTCTTTTGAAAGGCATTTCGTGAGCATACCGAGCTTTGGCTTCGTCAAGCGTTCCAGCAAGGCATTCAGAACCCAGACCACATTAAAAAAAACTTGTTCATTACCATTTCCTCAAAGAATATTGAATACGTTTCGGAAAACATTAAAATTTAGTGTCGAGTCCCGTAAGCTCCCAGGAAAGAATCATGACTATAAGTACAGCAAGGAAGAAAACGAATGGTATGCCAAATGAAAAGCATAGGAACAATACAAGGTAAAGGGACAAGGAAAAGGAGACGTGAAAAATAAAAGGCAAAGGTCCAAGCCAAGGGAACCTCAAGAAGAACAAAGGAAAAGGAGGGGAAAAAATAGTACAGGGCAAACCCTGATCTCCTAAAACGAGAAGAATGCCTCCCAATCCAGACGTCGACTACTCACATCATCCATTAAACCGTCAAACACCGGCACCCGCAATCCAATCCAAACGCCTCATCCCTTAAGAACTGCCCACAATCCTCACCTCCTCCGCTTGCGCCAACCTCTCGCATTCCGTCTGGATGGCGAGCACCCAATGGTCTCTCTCAGCGCGGCTGCGCGCCTTGAAGACCATAGTATTACCCGGCACGCCGAGCTGGCTGACGAGCTTCCACCGGCTGCGCCTACCGCCCTCCTTCTCGAACACCTCCTTCTCCACCGCATCGTCGCCGTGTCCGCGCCGAAACAGGCTCTTCTTGCGGCCGTGCCACAGCGCGAAGCACGTCATGTAGTCCTCATCAGTACTGGTCCAGCCGTCCTCGAGGTAGATGCGCGGCAGCGCCGTGTGGCCGGGGCGATTGTTGTCGAAGGTGCGGTTCTGGTACAGCAGGTCGCCCTCGGTCAGCAGGCCCGAGTAGAGATAGCAGTCGCGCAGGTCCAGCGTCGAGATGTGCTCGTGGTGGATGTGCGCCAACTGCTTGCCCGTGCTCTTGCGCACCGAGTCCTGGAAGATGAGCAACGTGCCCGCCGACAGGATGACCGAGCAGCGTGTGAAGGTCGCGTGCCGTCGCGGCTTGCGGAAGAGGACTCCGGAAATCTGCCATGAGGTTAGGAAACGAGACGGATTCATGCCGTGGATCGGTTGGGGGTGGCGCGGCATACATGAATAGAACGACAGGCGGAAATTCCGCACATGTTGTACAGTTCGGAGCTGGCATGCGCATGCACGACCTCCCACTTTCGTGCGAACTGTCCTACGATTGCTTCCGCCTCTTCGTCGATGTTGAGAAGTTCCAGGTTGTATTTCCGGATCGTTTTGTAGAGTTGAATGTCGGTTGCTGTGCGATACTTCCAGTACTTGATAAGCTTACGGAGACGGTGCATCCATTCCTTCTTCGTCATTTTGTCAAAAGCCTGTGCTTGTCAGTAACTACAGCATGACTGAGGATTGTCAAATGCTTACTTGAAGACGAATGATAAGGCCATTCCTCAAGACCAGCTCGAATGTCCTTTCGTCATCGAATTCATGAGTGATGCCATCGTCTTCCATTGAGTCATCCACATCAACATCGAAATCAACATCAGAGCCTTCATCCATATTTTCGTCAGCCGCAGATGCACCACGGTGTACTTTGCGGACCTTCTTGATGTTGCAGAGGTTGATGTAACCATCGCATTTCAGCAACAGGTTCGTCTTCCTCTCAGCTTCATCTTCAGCGTCCCGGTCACGGTAACGAACGTTTTCTGAAGGGCTCCCATCGCCCCCTGCCAGCCATTCTATCTGTCCGTCCTTGACGGGATAAGGATTCACCTGCCTAAGATTAGAATTTATAGAGGACGCTGGAAATCTCATGAACTTACAGCATACACCAAAGGTATCGCCTCGGTGATCTCCTTTGGCGTGGGCAGTCGCGAGCTCCCAATGCGCGGTAACTTCGGTGGCGGTGGTGGAACGGCTTTGGCTGGTCTGGAGAATACCAAAAAGTTGTCGTGCGTCGAAAAATAAAGCCGTTTGAAGAACATACGGCCAAGCCTCTGATCAAGTCCCCTCTGACTTGTCAATCGGATCAAAAACCCTTCGACTGGGACAGGCTCTTCAATGATATTGTTCTTTTTGGTCCTTGCTTTGGTGGGATAATGTTCCTTGGGACGCAGCTCCAATTCGTGGGTTCGCGCCATGGCAATAGAACCGTACATTTTCTTCTCGTTGGGGCCATGTATCCACTCCAATCGGTCATATCGTTTCCAAGCTAGTCCAATTCGTTCGGATGAGGTCCATTTCTTGACAACCTCAGAATAATCTTTGGTCTGGCTCAGCATATCAATGGCTCGGTTAATGATGTTTTTAGCAACAGCTTGCTCCTGTTGGACCGCCTTCACCATTGCTTCCGTATCCCCTTTAGCGGCCTCCTGTAGCTCCTTGGATGATTCAAACTCCTGAAATGGGTTTTCCAGGCGGAGGCTCACATCCAGATCGGGCACGTTGACTTGTAGCTCCGAGGCTCGGTTCCATCCTAGGATGTTCCTGAGGAAGGTATACCACTCAGCAGCGCTGGACCCTGAACGCGGGCGCATGATGTAGATTTTCGTCCCCTTGTGCCATGGTGTCCATATGACAACCGTCTTATCCAGTGATGAATAGAGATTGACTCTAGTGTACTTAGGGCCGAGTCGAACTTCATGCTTTGCCTTCTTCTTATTCTTCGATCCTTCAACCGCGGCGATTACCTATGGCGGTGGTCAGTCAAGTTTTGAGCCAAAACGATTCTCTACGCGTGCATCAATCTGTATGGAAATCAGGGAAAGCACCTACTCGTGATTTGTACATCTGGAGTACGAAAGGAAAATCCTCATCGGCTTCATGGTTGTCACGACACACGACCATATACTCCCGCCATTTTTCACTAGTGCGTGATTCAATCTTGTGGGCCTCATTCTCGTCAAATTCTTCACCAACTTCGGACATTGTGGTGTCCACGCGCACCAGCATCTTGTCCATTTTGACTATCTGGCCGTCGCGAAGTCTGGTTTTCTTGAGGCGGCGGCCTTTTCGACCCAGGTGGTTCCGAGCAATCTGCGCCTTTGCCTGGATCTCAGCCTTCATCGAATCTTCAGGCACATCAAACTTCACCAGGCCGCGGCTGCTGTCTTGTTTGATATCGCCGGCCTCCTCTGGCTGCGTTGGCATAGGTGCTGGGGGGACGGTGTGGGCCTTTGGTAGCAATGAAGAGGTAGAACCGTCAACGCGTGGAGACGAGGGGATCTGCAGGCTGCTCTCAGCCACGGAAATGGAGCGCGGCTCGTGGATCGAAGGCGGACGCAGCTCTTCGCAGGCCGTGACATAAGAGCCTGTGTTGTCTCTCTTGAAATCTGGTCTTTTCAGTTTCGCAATGCGGCCTTTTGCGGTACTGGATCGCGACTGTGTTCTTCTGTGCCGTCCCGCCAGCTCCTCGTCGACTATCTCGGGGTCGGGTTCGCTCGCGCGCGGCACGACAACAGTGGCGCCCGTGTCGACAGCCCCATCTCCGTTGAGATGAGCATGGTCGTCCTCGTCAATGTCGGCGGGCTGTGGAAAACTCGGGCGGAATGGTCTTGAGGTGCGAGGCCCGTCGATGCCAGAGGTGCGGCGATCGTGGGTGATACGGAGGTCGGTTGAAAAGGTGGCAGCTCGCGAAGAATAGTTGATGTGCAGATGGTGTTTGTACCAATCGTGGCGGTGCGACTTAAGCCAGCCCTCAGGAATCGGGCCTATGAAGCAGCGGCGTGAGGTGAGATAGAGGTGCTCGGGGGTAGCATGTTGCTGCGCGGGGGTCAGTAAAGCGCAAAAGGCAGACACGATAGGCAACGACGGACCAGGCGCTGTGCAGTGTAGGAGTTGGGACCAAGCGCATCCGCGTCCATAACTTGGGGCGAGGAGGCAGTAAGACAGGCGCGCCGTGAGCGGCGGGGATGGAGAGATGTGGTTGGGGGGGTCGCGGGCGGTGGAAGTAAGGATGAGGGGCAAGGCACCCTACAAATCAAATCAGGCAAGCAACATGGCGACAGGAGGCATTATTAGACATTAATCAGGGCGCTCTTGCGAATTTGGAGTCGCGCACGCAGCTGCCGTGGTCGCAGACAGCAGGCTGCCGCTACGGACGCGCCGAGTTGTGGCTAATGGTCCAGAGCCAGCCCCATTCCTTGCTGAACCCCTGTGCACATCATGTCCAGAGCCGCCTATGGGTCTGTGCTGCGCGCCGCCTCTCGCATCGTTCCACTTTTTTCCTCGAGCCCTCCCGCTCTCCAGCTTGCTCTCTGCCGACGCTGACCTACTTTCTACAGCCTAATTGCGATCGGCTAGTTGGCTAGTCTGACATTCGAGGTCCAGCTCGCCGGAACCCTCGTAGCACGCCTGTACGGGCCCCTTTGGTGCCGTTTTCAACACTTTTGCATCCTCTCGTGGAATTGCTGCCCTACAGACACTTTTCAGAGCATGGACCAGGGATGATGTCAGAGCTGAGAGGCGATCATGAGGACGACCTTGGTATGACAGCAATGTCACACGTGCCGAATGCCGGATTCGACAAGATATCCTGGCGATTCTGCTGCATGATCTTCGGAAATGGCCAACCAGAAGAAGAGAATCTTGCCCCACCTGTCGTCGACTCTCTAGCTTGAGGATCTTCCTTGCATTTGCGGAAATTCGGCTTTGAAAGGAATGGTGAGATCTAGGGAAGAGTGATAAGCTAATCGATATTCTATCGACTACCGTTCTCCGAGAATCCTCTCTACAGTTGAATCTTACACCGTGCATTAGCTCAGAAATAGTCCGCAACAACACCTCGGTTGCGTGTCAATCGATGTCTTCTCCAAAGTTTCTAACCACCCAGCGGTTTACAGATGTAATCGCCGTGTGGTTTCCTCCAAAAAACACACTGTTGCTTATCTAGAGGATCGTTAACATTACTTGCAGGAAATGCAACTTTCATGTGCGCATATCTCCAAAGGCGCGTATACCCGGACAAATCTCACCTTCAAATTTAATCTAGCTTGCTATTGCTTATTACACAGAGACAATATCAAACTTCACTTCACGACATCACATTGTTCGTTTTCCTATTCGACCAGAAGAACCACCGCACCAGAATATCACATGCCACATCCTCAGCTTCGATCGCACCCGCATTGTCCAGTCATGCCTTCCTCCTACTTCCCATCGCGAATGCCCGGCCACTCCTCTTGCGCCTCACCTAACAACACTCCCACCGTCCTGATACCTCCAAACCTTACACCCCACAAAGCCTTTCAAGATGTCACTCTCAGCATCCTCAACCCTCATAAGCATGGATAGCAAAAGCACCAGCGCCCGCTCCACCGTCGCCGTCGAGCTGCGCCTATGGGACAACGCGACCACCACCACCACTACCGCCACGAGCACCACCCCGCGCACCCGTCACCTCAGCGGCGACACCAGCTGGGAGGTGCGTAAACTTCACTACCTACCCGCAAGCAAGCAAGCAAAACCAAAAAAACGGAAACAACCCAACTAACCACTCCACCAACAGAAACTCCACCAAATCGCCTTCACGACCTTCAGCGTCGACCGCGCCTCGCACACCGTCCACTTCCACCGCGACTCCTTCAGAGAGACCCAAACGAGCAGCAACAAGCCGCGTCTGAAGATGGGCCTCTGGGTCGCCGGCGTCTACCACGGCGTCGCGCTGCGCATCCGCGGCGACCGCAAGTTCGTTATTTACGCCCACTTCGTCAAGAAGGACGAGTATTGCAAGTGAGGGAGAGAAGGGAGAGAATGGTGTTTGGCAAAGATGGAAACGAGGAAAGTGGTGAGGGGTTTGGCATAGTCCGGCCTTCAATGCTTCCTCTTAGACGTTATGGGAATTTGGACGTCCCTTGGGACAGACTGCATTCAGAAGCATTCGGAGGGAAACGTGAATTGGTTAAAAGCAGCAGGAATTGGCGTTTTGGAAATAATAGTTGATCGGGATCATTGGTCTTTCATGGGAAAACGGAAGTCATGGCATTCAATGCTCTGGAATCAGAATCAGCGCAGCGAGGGTATCAAGCTGTATCGAAGAAAGGGAATCCACAGCGGAACACACGTGGTAAAGAAATCAAATAAATTTTACCCTCAGAAAGGGCACTTCCAAAAGACCTTGGCCCTGGTATAAAAAGCGGGCAAAAAGAACCCACCATCACAAACGCACAAAACGCCGCACCCCGTCTGAAGCCCATGCAGCATGCCTCCATGAGAACTAACCATTCCCCCCATCTACTGGTTCTTCTTGTTCACATTGAACGGGCTCTCCCTCGCCGCCGCGAAGGCATCGAACGAGAGCAGCGTCGTGATGTACAGCCCCAAGAACCGCACCACCGTATCCAACACACCGCCGCGCCTCTGCGTCAGGTTCCACGCCCAGTCTCCCGTCGTCGCCGACGACGACGACGATGCGCCGCCACCGCCGCTGCCGAGCACGTGTCCCTTCGACTGGAAAGCCGTGCTGGCGCCCGCGGGGCCCTTTGCCGCATCGGCGGCGGCCTTGGTGACGGCGGCGCGCAGAGCGGCCGTGTTGGCGCCGCGGATAGTCTCGGTGACGGAGCCGTTCTTGAAGACGAGGAAAGTAGGCATGCTGAAATCGCAATATCTCAATTAGCTTCCGAAATCCTCAACCCGTTCGAGAGAAAATGGGGAAGGAAGGGGGCTTGGGGGGCGAAAAGGCGACGGGAAAGGGGAGACACGTACGCAGAAACGCCGTATTTACCGGCAACGCCCTGCTGGGCGTCGACGTCGACCTTGACGAACGATAGGCGGCCGGGCTTGGCCTCCTGCTGCGCCAGCTGTTCGAAGACGGGCGCAATCGCCTTGCACGGCCCGCACCAGTCGGCGTAGAAGTCGGCCACGACGTACGTGTTGGAAGACAGGATGCTGTTCCACTGCGGCATGCCGCTGATGTGCGTGATCTTCGACATGGTGGGTGGAGTTGGGCGGGACAACAGGGCGGATGGCGGCGGTAGCGGCGGTCGTCGCGATGCAACAAACTGAGACGATTGAGGGACCGAGTGTCAGTGGTCAGCGAGAGATGGTTAGTCTGGCAGATTCTTGCGCGGCGAAAGGAATGGATTGTTCCCAGCTGACGGACGTTAGGCAGCTGTTGCGGCGGAAACGAGGTGAAGTTGAAGGAAGGAAGGCGCAAGCTGGCTGGAGCTCATGCCCGCGCCGCACCGCCTCAGCCCTATGCCGAAACCCTTGCAAGGATCGCCGTTGTGTCCCCCACCATTCTCTGCCAACACTAACACGTTCAAATGTACCTCGGAAAGTGTTCTCTTTGCTAGCTTTTGCAATCTTCTCAGGCTACGGGGAAAAAGGATAACACTGGACTCGGACGGTCCCAATAGCCATGAGAATCAGACAAGTATGTATTCTTCCTTATAAAAAAAAATAGCTAGCAAACCCTGGACTACATAACGATGAACTACGATGCTTTTTTTTTTCTGGGTACTCCTTACCCCCACAAATATCCACGCCCCCTTACCGTGCACTCCGCCTCATATGAGCTCCATTCCATGTTTGAACATCACTGCTCTCCTCCAGAACCTCTTCCCTCCCCACAGCAGCCTTCCCACCCCCTCTCCGCTGGCTCTTCCTCCTTCGCTGCCGTCCCCTGCGCTGCCATTCATCGTCATCACTCGGCGTATCCAACAACCCCGCAAACGACGGTCGTCCGACCTGCCACTCGCCATGCCTCCCACCGTCGCGATCATCCTCCCGGAGACCACCATCGGCCTTCGAGTTCTGGCCCCTCCGACGGTATGGCCGCCTCGACCGAGATCGCGGCGCCACGGACGGTACCGTCGACGACAACTCCGAGCTGGGAGGCGCGATGATGCTACCACTACTAGCAGCCAGGTTGGCTCTGCCGCGCGGGGCGAGGTCGAGCGAGTTGACGCCGGTGCAGAGCTGGTCGATGAGGTCGGGTTCGTCTCGGACGCAAGACGGGCAAGAGCAGGACCCTCTTCTGCTGAGGATTTCCCTCTTCCATTCTTTTTGGTAGGGAAGGTCGAGGTGCGGTGGGGATGGCGGTGCAGCAGGACGATGCAGTGGCGGCATTGGCGGTGGTCGAGGCGACGGAAACGACCGGGGCGGAACGCAAGGCGAGTCAAAAAACGACCCCCTCCTGTCGCGACCACGGGCGTGGTCGCCCCCCTCCCTCGGTCTACCGCTTTCGTACGATCTGCCAAAGTCGTCCGCAGGGCCGTCATACTCGACGTATGAGTAGGGATATGCTTTCCGTCGCGTCTCCTGGTCTTTCCGCTCGCTTCGAGGAGTGCTCTGGTAGATCTGGACGCTTGGCCACAACCAGCGCCAGCGACTGCACCTGCAACTATGACTCAACGAAGGAGAGGGGGCAACGCGGCGGCGGACAATGACGAGTCGCCGGCTCCGAGTAGATTCCAAGAGGGTCTGGTGATGCGTTTGGGAAGTTTGATGGCAACCTGGATGTTCACTGCAGGGGATCAGGCATCGGCGCGTGCGCTCCCAACGGCGGTGATGATTCGGGATAGCGTGATGGTGGTGAGCAGAAAAGTCCCAATGGGGTATAGAGGACGAGTTTCGGCGGTGAAGAGTTATCGGCATGATGTTAAGGCGAGGGCCTTAAGGAGAGAAACCCGAAGTGCGAGGATACGACTTCGCCTGGGAAAAAATAAAGACAAACCCAGAAAACTAACCAGAGAGCAGACGGAAGCAATGAGATATCCAGTGAAAAACCTACCGGATATCACACCTATTTCTACCTACCGCAGCAGCTTACTGGACGCGCAAAGGGTCTGGTTTCCATGTGCGTGTGCTCGCCGTCCAAGTGTTTGTGACGAGAATGCACATAATAGTTGCCTATTTGTTATCCGGCAGATGCCTGTAGGTTTCCTTCATATCAAGCTTGGCGGTGTTGGGTCGGCATAATGTCAGTTCGCTTTGTGAAGCAAACCTGTAGTTAGCCGAATAAGGAAACCTGCAAGGACCGGAACTCAAGCCTGAAGGCCTCCAATCAATCTTCCGGAAATTACCGATGAGGCATATCCGGACCTCAAGCTGTCCTCTTCTTGTATGCCGACGCAAATCTTTGTCGATTTCCCTGGTGCACGAGCGTCCCGCCATTTCTTGGTTGTACCCACTCTCAACAACGCATTCTCACCAAAATCGGTCCGAAGACGATGATCAGGAGAAAGAAGGGAAACGAAGAAAGATATGTAGCATTCCGGGGTATAACGAACCGATTAAACAAATATAAACAAGCAAAAGAGCAAGGGTCAGCCGTCATCAGCGCGTAACCCGCTCCACAATCCGGAGCGTACTGATGGCAAAGGTTAGCAGCCATGCCACTAACGCTAATAGTAAAACGGCCGTTAGTGCTTTCTGTTGGTTGCACACGCTGGATTGGAAGCATGTTCGGACTTCTGGGTCGTCGCGCTCGGTGTTGTCCACACACGCCCAACTTGAGTCTGTTAGAGATTGAAAAGCCTGCGTCATCCGTTAATTCTGTTGTGCTCGGCATGGATGCGGGACTGTCTCACAATACTGAGGTTTGCAGAATCGAAAACAATGAAAAGTAGGTCAAGAAAGATAAGACGCAGCTTGGACTTGGGGTTGCGCAAGCCAAGCGGTTGGGCCGTATACTCGTCATAGGTGATGTAGCAAAGATAAACAATAGCAATCACATCCACGATAATGGCCATGTAGGTGGACGAGCCAGCGTCACAGTCGCTGCGGTTGGTAAGGTGGAAGATGCGGCCTGAAATCCCAAGTGCTGCAGCCGAGAAGGTGAGGACGACAAGACGGATGAAAAGCGGAATGTAGGGGTTCCGCATAAGAATACGCTGCACGCAATGTCAACAATCTGAAACACGCAGGAAGAGCCGGTCACGCAACGGCGGCGTCACACAAGTCCAAAACTAGGAGGAAGCGAGGAAACACGCGAAACGTGACGGGTGTTTGGGTCGCAGTTCGGCCCGGGGAAAGTCTCACATGGATCTTGCGGAGGCGGCTCTTCCGCTTTGCGTGGCTAAACAACCAGAATCCAGGCTGCTTTTCCAGATCCGCTTTCGTCGCCTCGTCCGGCTCCCACGGCGAGTCGAGATCGTTGAAGTTGTCGCGGATCCATTCCGGCGAGGCGACCTCGCGGTGGGCGGACGACTGGGGCGGATCGGGATATTTGGAGGCGAGCGCAAATGCGCGCCAGCGCGACGCTGTCTCGACTGGAGAAAGGTTGGGGAGTGGCGGGGCAGCCTCGCGGACGTGATCGAAGCGGCGGCCGGCGGGAGCGCCGGGGCGAGGAGAGGGGTGCGAGTTGTGTGAGGCAGGGCGGGCGGTCTGTGGCGTCTTCGGCAGCAATAGCGGCGTCACCTGGGTATCGAGGCGGAGTTCGTCGGAGGAATCATTGTGGGCAGAGCGCACCCAAGCTGAGCGGTTGAAAGTGAGCACGCGAGTGCGATCGAGGTGGAGGTGCACGGGGGCTTACGAGGAACCGTCCGGGGCGTCTCATGGTCGGTGGCCATATCTTGGGCGACCGGGAGAATAGTGAGAGCGGGCACGAGGGCGAGTCGAGCGAGCGTTGTGGTTTGAACGGCTTTTGTGGAGGGAAGGCCTCCAGCTGCCGGCGGGTGAGAAAAGACCGGCCTTGGGGAGGCTGAGGATCTCCAATAACAGGCGGCTGGTGGCCGGAGCTGGGAGGATGTTGCCTGTGCAGATCGCGCCCGGGAGATTGCCTGCCCAGTGCAGGGGCCAGGCATGCATGACGTTTTGGCACCGCCGACACTCAACGCCTGAGGCTGCTAGCTACCATGGCAAGCGAGAACGCTCCCGTTGCGCGCATCAACTAAGCCTCCAAAAAGAAATTCTCGTCCCGCCCGACACTGCACCCCACCCGCCAGCTCCACGTCCAGGTCCAACGGTCGCGGCCCGCCACCATGCGGTTATTCCTCCTTCCAATTTCCACGCGTCGCGCCCTCATCTACTGCGAACGCCGTTCCGCCGCGGCGGGAGAGAAGCCGTCAGTACTCGACAAGGTCACAAACAAGGCAAACCAGACATGGGCAGACTGGGAGAAGGTGTCGGCCGAGGTGCCCTGGTACAAAGGCGGCTGGAAAAAAACCGTCACCGTCCAGGGCAACCGCGTGCTGCGCCGGATCCCATACCAGGAATGGGGACTCAAGACGATACCTGCGCTGAGCAGTAGGCGCCGCGAGGCAGAGCTCGAGGGCAGCGAGGTGCTCGAGGTCAAGTACCCGGGCCTGTTCCTCAAGCCGGAGCGCGTGTCGCCCATTCTGCAACAGCTGGCGACGGAGCGCCAGTCGCTGCATCGCAAACGCCTGTGGTGGAGCATCATTGGCATGCCGATATCTGCACCGTTCGCCCTGGTGCCAATGTAAGTGGACCATGCGCCTGGGGATTAACCAAACTGACCCGCCTCCAGAATACCGAACATCCCCTTTTTCTACCTAGTCTTCCGCGCATATTCCCACTGGAAGGCCTTGTCCGGCTCGAAACACCTTGAGTTCCTGCTCAAGAATAATCTCATAAAGCCGAAACCGTCTCATGAGCTCGACCAAATGTACGCTGCTGGCCTCATCCATCCTACCCGACAACTGTCGCGCGATGCAGCACCGCCTTCGAAAGAGCAGGCCGAGGCGGTGGCCGAGATTGTCAGGCGCCAAACAAACAACGAAACAGAAGATGTTATGGTTTTGCAAAAGTGGAATGGCAAGCTGCTAGCCGAAAGATATCACCTGCCGGAAATGGAGATCGAAATCGAGCGGGCGGTTGAACAGATTGAAAACTCCATAAAGGCAAAAGAAGAGCTTCACGAGGAAAAGCGGGAAATCGAAAAGGCAACGGCATACCCGGAGGAACCGAAGAAATCGAAGTAATGCTGGTCGTTCCGGTATCACGGCGTCGGCGCTGGCGCAGACGAGTAGTAAACGCGATGTACGTTTGATGTTGTAAGTGTGAATGTTTCTGTGCATATGTACGACTATCCACGACTCCAAATTCCACTAAATATCAGGAGATCATATACATTCTATATCGTCATTACATCATTATAGGGTGGTTATACATAAAGCGTGAACGTGAACGTGAACAAGACAGATGCAGTCTAGAAAGTGGCGTTACCACTGTCGACCGAGACCGAGTTACCGGCCATCCAGCCGCTCTCTTCGGTGGCCAGCTGGATGACCATCTTGGCGACGTCTTCCGGCAGCTTCCCAATCGCCGCCTGCGCCTCCTCGGTCTCCACCCAGTTCTCCGGCATCGACATCTTGGTATCTGGGCGCTGTCAGTTTGGGTTGCGTACTACGAGTCGTCGAGGGCAGTGCTTACAGCCAGGGGTGATGGCGTTGACGTGGATGTCGTGGTCACGGAGCTCGTGGGAGACGGTTTGGGTCATGTCGGAGACCAGGGAGTGCTTCGAGGGAGACTCTCCCGCTGTAGGAATGTAAGTATTTGCAACACTTCTCGATGGTGGAGCCAGTGCTTACTTGAGCCGGTCTGAACGCCAGCGATGTTGATGATCCAGCCGCGGTCCATGCTGGGGAGCTTGTCCTGCTTCTTCATCTGGGCACCAGCATACTTGCAACCAAGGGAGGTGCCGCGGGCGTTGACGGCAAAATTCCTGTCCCAGGCCTCATTCGAGAGCAGGATGCTGCCATCTTGGCCGGTGACACCAGCGTTGTTGATGAAACTGTTTGTCACATGGTCAGCATGGACGATCTGATGACGACGACATCACCCGACAAGGGAATGCCAAGCAAGAGGGGGGGAGAATAGTATCGGTGAAAGCGGCCACCTCATACGGAAGGTGCTTTCGAAGGAGATGGAAGACTCACATATCAATCCTGCCGAAGTGGCTCACCGCCTCTTTGACTAGCCTCTTCACGTTGTCGGCTCTGGTCACGTCCGTCTGGACGAAGATGGCCTTGCCGCCAGTCTTGTTGATTTGCTCGTGGGTGGGGACCTCAGTGTCGTCGCTGCCCTGTCTTCTCTCCTCGAGGTCGGCGCAGACGACCTGGGCGCCCTCGCAGTGGAGGGCAAAGGCAACAGCCTGGCCGATACCGGTGGAGGAGCCGGTGACAACGGCGGTCTTGCCAGCAAGACGAGCAAAAGACATGATTGCGGATTGATGAGGGGGATGTGCGTTTAAGGTTGAGGTGATGCTGATCTTGATCCAGTCGAAGATACGCACTTGAAGCTCTGCTTCTAAAGATAGGTGATGGGAGGTGGGCAAAGAAGAAACGATGTGTGGTGATAGGAGAAGAGGGCGATAAGATGTAGCTGTTCTCACCGCAAGTTGGAGTCTGTACCTGCAGTTGGAGCTAACCTCGAGAGCTGCGAGCACCCCATTTATACGGAAGACTGAACGGCTCTAGAGCAAGTCGAGGCGGGGTGTTGGCCTTGAGAGCTAAGGCAAGCATGGCATGGGCGTTGCGCGCGGCGCCGCTCCCGCGAACGGCGCGAAACATCGACACGGATGAGCGCTTGGCCCCTTCCCAGCGCCAGTTGGATCCACGAAAGCGCTTGCGTTGCAAAGGCTCGACGCAGGGACAGAGGCCGGGTGGGATGGCAGCATCCGGACCTCACCGGTGGAGCTGGTCCCCACGGACTCGAGCGTCTAGAACGGCGCTCTCCGCTGACACGACGTGTACGAATGAAGAACGGACCCACTGCCAGCTTGCACCAGTTCCGTGGTGGGATGGCATGAGCAGGTGGGGCAGCCAGCGCTCAGGGCGGGCGGTGCAATCGCCGAGCACGAGGTGTGAGTGGCAGACGGGCGTGTGGCTCGAGGCGCTGGCCTAAAGGGGCTTGAGCAACGGTCGGTATGCCGGAACTGATGTAGGATCACCGCAAATCGGGAGCAAGCGAGTGCGGGGGACAACGCAGGGCCCGGCCAGCGAAACAGAAACACTCCGCACCTTCCTTCGCAGCCAGTCACCGGCCGGCGCGCGCCTCTGGTTTCAGGAACACGCGCCTGCCAGGCGCCCAGTCTCTGTCCTGGAAGCTCTCGAAGCTGCCGTCAGTGGCTGAGGCTGTGCCCCTTAGAGCATGGCGCTTAAGGGCCCACCCGCCGCCACGCGGGAGCGGCAGCTTGCCTTCCTCCAGGGGAACACGGCAGCTAAGCTTGTTTGCATCCTGTCCATTTGCTCATAGCATCTTGAAGCTAAACTTACAGTCATCATGCTAAGTCCGTGACCATCCTCACGCGCCTCACTTCTTGTCGCGCGTCACTGTCGCCGCCGCCACTGCCCGGTTTCCGAAATGCCCCGCCATCTTTTTTTGGTTCGCGCGCGCGACGCCGCTCCGTCATAGCCATCACACGTCAATGCCATCGACCGTCACGCCCTTGTTCCATTCATACTGCATGACGCGCGCGACCTCGATCGCCGAGTCGTGAGACACCATGGCGCCGACGAGATACAGGCTGGCGTCCAAGCCCGTCGTGATGCCGCCGCTCGTGATGACGCGCAGGCCACCCAGCCGGAGGCTCCCCCGGCGCGCGATGCTCTCGCGACGCCGGCCCTCCTTCCACGCATTGCTGCCCTTGCGCGCGATGCTCTTGCGCCGGCCGTCCGGGCGCGCCTTGAGAATGAAGGGGTTCTCGTCCTCGTTCTCGCCCAGCTCAAAGCGCGCGTTGTTGACCACGTAGCGCTCCTCCATGACGTTGGTCTGTTGCAGGTCGCCCTGCTGGGCCGCCTTCTGGCAGATGACCTCGAACTTTGTGTAGTAGTCCGGGTGAGTTGTCGCCGACAGCCCCTGGAGCACGCCGGCCTGCGCGAGAAGCAGCGAGCCCGTGCACACCGACATGAGAGTGCGCTCTTTGGTCAGGTCCTTCTGCTGCAGCTCGGCGAAAGCCTTGATGAGCTTCATCGGCTCCTCGTTCTTCTCGAGGACGGGGTCGGTGCCGCCGCCCGGGATGATGAGAACGTCGAAGTCGTTGAGGTCCTCGTGGGCATCTTCGAAGTCCATGTGCGCGCGGAAGGATGCGCCCTGCTCCGAGACCGTGTTCTCGGTGGCCGAGACAAACTTAATGCTGAAGGCTTTGCCGGCTATAGTAAGGCGACGTCATGTCAGCAGCCGCACGTGAGGGTGGGAGACGGCAGGTTCCAGTCTGGTTCGCCGTTCCCCGGTTTTCTTCAATTGGTGTATGCAGTCACTCACCAGGGTCGCTGGGGTTGTGCCTGGCCGTGTGGAGCACTTCGACGGGACCGGCGACGTCCAACGTGTCGAAACCAGGATGGAGGGCGAAGAGCACCTGGATCGGAGGCGTCGGCCCACCGCTGGTCTCTGTAATCGCACTCATCGCGACGGTTCACAGCTGATGCACTCGGTGAAATTGGGAAATTGGGCAGAGGGTGGTGGGTTCTGAGCTTTGTGGGCCTTCCTGCAAACCACGGGTGAGGGGGAAGAGGGAACAGGTGTCGAGAGCAGTGCGGGGTTTTTGTGGCATGTCAGCGCAGGAAGCCAGCCACTGCCTGTCTGGGGACAGCCTGAAAGGTCGAAGCAGCTCACCTGAGCTACCCCGCCTTCTCTTGCTAGCGCCCGTCTATCCCCCACACGCTAGCTGTTGATCAGCAGCACCAAAATGCCCCTACCCATCCTAATTGCTCCTTCTACCTTCATTTCTCGGCACATTGTGGCTGCCGAAACATCTGAGCCGTCGCATCTAATTTCTATCATTACGTAGGTGGACGTAGGTGTATGTACATTTAATAATCCTACACTCACGCCCGAATGATAGCCTCAGCTACCTACGTAAGTCGGGTGCCCTTGCTGCTTCATTCTGCCACGGTTTATCCGTTGCATCTCACACATCTGAAGTGGAAGCTGCTCATGAACACAATGCAATTTGTCTATCAACGTGCATGGGTAAAATTCTAGCTCATACTCCATTTCCTCTCTCTCGCGTTGTACCTGCTCATGAACACAATGCAATTTGTCTATCAAGGTGCATCTGGCTGCACCGGGTAAAAGTCTAGCTCATACACCATTTTCTGTCTCTCGAGTTGTACCTTACGTCGTACCGTTGAATTAGAACGAGGGCGCTGTCGTCCGAGAAGTCGTTCGTCCACGTGCGGAACGAAGTGAGTCCACAGGGGTACTATCGCGTCTCTAACCGCGAATTCCAGCACGAACTCCGTCTCAAATTGGTAGTATGCCAACGCGTATGAGCATTTTCTGCTGTAATGAAAATGGACCTTGTACTCATCGGGACTCATATGGAAGGCTTGATAAGCGAATTCTTTGACGAACTGGTTGTCACTGGTTAGCATGACAGCGGCGGAAGAATCAGCAAGAACCTCTTTACATCCAGTGACTGGCCGACGCGCAGTTTCATGAGGGGAACCTGGTTCGTTGGGTCGTCAACGTCCACCAGGATGAGGTCGACGAGTAATGAAGTGTTGGAGACGCTAGTGGAGTCGTGGTGGCTATTCTCGTTCGTAGGTTCGTCGGGAGGTGCCGAGTTGGAGACGGTGGTATGGGAGGAATTTCCGTTGTCGGTCATGGTTTGCGTCCAGTTATAAAAGATGCCGTCTGGTTCAGTTGTAGCTGTGAGTGAATGGGACAAATGCGTTCGTCGTCGTTGTATCGATAACCGTTGTGATGTGGATGCGTGATGATGGATGCGTGGTATTCGATGCGTGATGATGAATGCGTGGTGATGGATGAAAGGTGAGAAAGGAAGAGGACTTAAGAAGCACCAGGCGCAGTCTTCCTTCCACAATCGACGGCGCCATCGCAACTCCTGCCTCCCAGTTCAGGAAGTAACGGACCGAAGCAAGCCCCGTAGAATAGTCAAGGTTGTTGAGGAAATTGCGTCTGGGCCTTGTGTACGTGGTAAGGTTCTCGCTTTAGAAAGTCGCAGCCGGGCAAAAAAACATCGTCCATGAATAGATAAAGTAGGCGTGAGGCTCGCATAAAGTTCATTGTGAAGCTGGAATAGGGTTTTCGCATATTGAATGGCAATCAGGGACAAGTCAGAAATGAGAGTTGCTGGACCTTTCGGGACTTCCGCAGGCGACTAGCCTATTCATCTACTTTGAGAACCGCCCTGCCTTGCAGCTTCCCTTCAACAACGAGGTTGACGTACTTGTCAAGCTCGCTTAGCTTACCCTTCGTCAATATCGGATGTACGAACCCTCTTGCTGTGAAGTCGAGCATCTCTTCAACTTCCTTCAGCGTGCCAGTCACACTTCCCACGATGTTGAGCTACGACTTTAATTAGCCATATCCATGACAATGACGTCAAAAAAGGTCAAGAAAAAAGCATATATGGGTAGCTGAGGCTATCGCTCCGACGTGAATGTACAATGTCCGGACGATAGCCTCAGCTACCAATGGTGCCAAAAGCCGTACCTTTCTCATCGCAACCACAGTAGGCGGCGCGCCAGCTATGACCGTCGAGTCTTTAGGGAAGCCTACAGCTACCATGGTTCCACCAGGCCGCAGCAGATACGGAGCAACGTCATAGCTCTGCTTGTTGGGTGCGAACACAATGGCACCATGAGCTTTTTTCACCATCGTCAGCACGAACGTTAAATCTTGGACAAAACAGGGGATTTGTCACCTCCGTAAGTCGTAATC
Organism: Lasiodiplodia gonubiensis; assembly: GCA_009829795.1. Lineage (NCBI taxonomy): Eukaryota > Fungi > Ascomycota > Dothideomycetes > Botryosphaeriales > Botryosphaeriaceae > Lasiodiplodia > Lasiodiplodia gonubiensis. Next base: position 10,785 of record RHKH01000191.1, on the reverse strand, counting down.
TTCGTGACTTCGGCCGTCAAATCTTCGCACTTCAACGCGTCGATGTAGACCTCGGCGCCCAATTTCTTGCAGAGCTCCTCCTTCTCGGGACCCACATCAACGGCGATGCTTCGCATACCCATAACCCTGGCGTACTGCACGCCGAGCTGCAGCCAAACGTCACAGTTGTCAGCGAACCCGCACAGCCGAGATAACAGAGATGGAAAGGTATCCACCACTCACATGACCCAATCCACCGCCGGCCCCGAGATGCACAATCCACTGCCCTGGGCGGACCCCGCTTCGCTTACACGCCACATACGCCGTGACGCCGCCGCACATGAGGGGGCCGGCCTCCTCGTCGGCGACGGCGTCGGGCAGGCGCGTCGCGTAGCGGGCGTCGGTGGCGACGTACTGCTGGAAGGTGCCCGGGGTGGTCAGGCCCGAGTTGAGCTGGGCCGGGCAGTGTAGCTCGTCGGCGCCGTTGGAGCAGAACTCGCAGCGGCGGCACACGCTGGCGCACCACTTGATGCCCGCGCGCTCGCCGACGCGCCACAACTCTTCGACGTCGGGCGCGACGGCGACGACGGCGCCCGCGCCCTCGTGCCCGCACACGCCCTTGGCCTTCTCCGCCACCAGCACGTCGCTGCCGAACGCCGGCCAGTAGTCGCGCAGGAAGCCGATGTCCGAGTGGCAGAGCCCCGTCCAGCTGATCTTGACGAGGATCTGCCCCGGCTGCAGCTCCGGCACCGCGATCTCCTTGATGGGCGCCGTCAGGCCGTCTTTTATGGCGGCTTTTTGCGTCGTGGGGATCTTTATTTCTGTTCGTGGTTGTTGCTCCTTCCGTTTTTGTTAGTCAGGCTCCAAAGGAGATGATGCGGACCAGTACTTGTGCCATGATGAGTAGTGTAGACGAGGTAGATTCTGCTGAGTGAGAAAGCTGCAGGGAAAGCGGTACATAGACGGGAACAAGAGAGACCCTGTCTTATAAAGCCCACTTGGGAACCTCGGTGCCCCGCATGAGGCTTTCTGACGCGGGGGAAACATCAGCCTCCTGCCTTCCGAGCTCCAGATATCGGGCATGGAGTCTGACGATAGACTAGGGTGAAGGAACGAATCGGAATAGACTTCGTTGTGGCTGGCCGGATTGCCGCAGGCGACACGAAGCGGCAGAAAAATCTGACACGAGGCAGCCATCAATAGACCAACACCAATCAGGTCAGAGAAGCTGAATCCATCAACAGAAGATATTCCTGAGGAGGATAAATCCCTGCAACAACCGTTCTTCGCGATGACGTAAGACTTGAGAGTCGGGAGTGACAACGCCGCCCAATGCTTTGACTTGAATAAAAGAGACCCTCCGTCTAATAAAGGGAATGATACAACCTACTGTACAAATAATCGCCGGTCTATAACCCGTCCGCATGCCGAACCCAATCATGATAAGTCTTCAAATCTACAATTCCTCTTGAGAAACAAGCGGATACCGTTCAAACCATCTGAGAAGAGTCTGGTAAAGGACCAACATGGTGCCACTCTGTACGCTTGTCCAGACCGCTCTTGGACCGACTCCACGAAACAGGCCCCAAACACCCTCCGTCTTGTAAATCAGTCGCAAGCCCCTGATGATTGATGATGTATCGAGCGTGGCTGCCGAATGTTGCTTAAGGGAAGTAGAAGGAGATGATGTTGAGATAGGTCGCTTTGAACCTTTAGGCTGTCCATGACCTGGACCGGGACCGGGGAGAGTGCTGTGTTTTGACGAAGCTGTGGCGTTGGATCTTGGCGAACTTGGTGAGACGTTTGGCTTCTGTGTGGCGACCTTTGCATTGAACGCCTCTGCAGCCTCCGGGCTCTGCTGTGTTTGAATTCTGGTCTTGACCACATCCAGAGGGCAGGTGATGGTTCCGGCCATGCCACCAGCGGTGGCGCCTGTCAATATTTCCAGCGGGAGGCCGATGTCCTCGGACCCAACCCAGCTCTTAGCCAGCTTCTGCTCCTGTTCGTAGAAAGCAAATTGTAGCGCCGAGAAGGGGAGGTCACGCGCCAGGGTAGCCTTGAAGCCATGGAAAAGCGCATGCCATCCTTCCAAGCGCACAATAGTCCTCACAGCGTGCACGGTACCGCGATAGTTATAGCCGGAACGAAAGTATGGGTTATTGTGGCGACCCTGGAGCTGAAGCCGGGTCTTGAGGACTTCCGACGGGACGTAGAGGGGTGCGGCGAAAAGATCAGCTAGTAGGCCTGATTTAGATTTTAGCGTGAAGTGGTTCCAGAGAGTGTGTGGAAGGGGTTCGCAAACCTCCGCTGAAGTATGCAATTGGCGGCGCGATGCCCGCGTCAACCATGAAGCGCTTGCTCCACTCATAAGTGCCAAAGAAGATGACAGTGCCAGAGAAAGAACCCAAAAACGCAGGAATGACTCCGCCATACAGTCCTCGCAGCAAACCCTCTTGGTGGAATATGGTTCGATACGTGTTGCCCATGGAGGTATACTTGGGGGGAATGTGCGGATCACCCTGCTGGCGGGTCTTCACGGTGTCCAGGGAATGCATGAGCATGTCTCCGGTGAGACCGCCCAGGCCACCGGCCAACGTCGCCTAAACAGCGCCCGTCAGCCTGTGTCTGCTATCGTTGCGCGGCGCGCTAGTCCAAGTGCCATCTCACATGGATGTAGGGCGGGCGCTTGGCCTCCAGGTTGGCCTCCTCCTCCGCTTCTATCGCAGCATCCATTGTTCCCGTGATGGGCGAGGGGATTTCGAGTTGCCGGTCATCTTCTACCAATTGCGCCTTTGTCGGGTCGGAGGAAGAGAAAAAGCCGGCCACGCGGGCAAGTACCATGAAGGGTCAGCGGTTTAGCGCGCTGCGCGGCGCGGTATGTCGGTGCACTCGCTCGAAATCTGAGATGATGGGGTGGCGGGATTGCCCCAGAAAGGTCGTGAGCGCGGGGTGGGAGACGCGGCGGAAGAGCGGGCGGATTGGAAATGTCGAAGATGCTGAGGGCTGGCCCTGGTGTTCCTGTCGGCGGCCAGTCGGCAGTCGATTTTTAGCTTCGCGCGTCATCGGCCGACCCACCCCCCGGCCTCAACACCAACCGCCTCGTGCTCCGCCACACCTCAGCCAACAAATGCGCTTCACCCTTATTCGCCCCTGGCTCTGTCAAAGAGCCTCTCGGAACAAATGCGATTGACTGAGCGGGGTGCGGAACAAAGGAACTTGCAGATCACGGCAACTCCAAACTCCACTTATCCGAGGACGACAATTATTGACCCTGTTGTGGATTAAAAAAATGGCGAGATTACATTTACTGTTTAAGCTATCTTCGTTTACGTATTACTAGCTCTATAACATTTCGCTCTTACGCTTAACAAGCAAATGACCTCCTTCGTCAAACTCCCTTGCTGCTGTAGAGGTGCGGTGGCAGCATCTATAAAGGCTTTCTCGCACCTGGAAACCGAGTATTTATACAGTCTCTCGCGTCTTCCATTTTATATGTCCGTTTATGCTTTCGAGTAGTCGTTAATTTTAATGCGGAGAATTCGCATCCTGAAGCAGCGTACTTGCAGCGATGAAGGAAGAGCTAGCAGGTATTCTTAGCCGGTGAGGAGATCTCGAACGGATAACAACCCGTAAAACTGGCTGATGGTGTTGATTCGGATGAGCTAATCGATCTAGTCCAGGGCGACGGCTGTTAGGGGAGATGGCGAGGCTCCTCTCATTGCAATAACCATTCCTTGACTTTCCTCTTCTTCTTCCTCACCTTCTTCTTCGCCTTCTTCTGTAGCAGCGGCGG
>RHKH01000002.1:859627-871041 GCA_009829795.1 Lasiodiplodia gonubiensis | reverse complement strand
GGGGTGGGGGTGTGGGAGGGGACGGTGGACAGTGAAGTGGTGGCAGGAAAAGAGCCGGGGAATACGAGGGTGGAGGTTTCTGGAAGATTATTGATAGTTGGATGAGTAGGCTTGAGTATTGAGGGCTAGTTGATTAAAGTAGTGTACTACCACTCAAAAATATGAACAAAAAAAGGTCGAAAACAATGATCCTACAATTGCAATCTGGGTATCATGACCGCTATCTCCACATACACCACCGCTTTTCCATACTAATCACACGAAGAGTACCTACGACTCCCCACCACCACCACTGCCACTGAAAAATCCAGACCTCCTCTTCCTAACCGCATCCCTCCTCCTATCCTGTCCGCTCTCCATGCTCGTACCCAGTCCCGAATCGCGCTCCATGTACCTGCCCGCCGTGTCAAGTACGAAATCCGCATCTTCATCATCCTCATCGTCCGCCTCCTGTTCGGGCGCCACAGCACCACCCGCCGACTCTGCCGTGGCCCCCTCATCCTCCCCCTCGCTCTTAGCGCGCGGCGACTCGTATCTCAACGGCTGTTGGCCCCTGTACGTCGGGAAAGTGCGAGGGGTGTCGGATAGGTCAGGGACGTCCGTCGTTTCTTCCGTCTCCGGTTCCTCAGCCTTGATCTTGTTGAGGTCGATTTCCGTCTCTTCCTCGTCGGGTTTCGTGGTTTGCTCTTTCTTCCATTTGAGGGACCGGGGTTGAGCGGTAGAGAAAAATTGGGACAAGGCGAGGAAGGCGAGGATCATGAAGGTGAGTTCGACGATCCAGAAGAGGGTGGTAAAGACGAGAGCGGAGATGATGCGGTAGTTGTACATGATGTATCTGGTCGAATGTTAGCTTTGTAACTCATGAGAAAAAGCCCCTGATGAGGGAGAGCATACCTCAATCCGCGCAACTTCGCCTCAAACACAACCTTTACCCCGTACACCTGCAGCCTCTCCACCGCGCGTATTTCGACCCTCAGCGCCTGCGGCAGATTCTGCCGGCCCCTCTCGAACCTGACACCCTCCATCATGCCCACGACCAGCCGCTCCGCCTCCCTTCGCCAGCCCAGCAAATACCACGGCAGCTCGATTGCCTTGTTCACATTCTCCACGACATCGCTATACCACGTCAGAATGGCGGGGCGCTGCGACACCGCCAGCACGACCTCTTCTCCCTTGTTCTTTTTCTTCTTCTCACCCTCCATTCCTCCCAAGCCCTCTGACGACGAAGAATACGAGCCGACGATGCCCGAGCCGACGGTAGTGCCGCTGCTCGAGGACCCAGGCGGCCCCAGCAGCGCGAGCTCGACCATGAAGTTGCCGGCGTCGCGGTTGGCGCGGGTGCGCGGCATCTCGAGCTCGACGCGCACGTCGTAGCCCTGGTCGCTGACCAGCCACGGGCGCAGGCCCCCCGCCGTGCCCCACGGGTGGTACACGACCGCCTGTTGCTCGCGCTGCTGCGCGCCTACGCCCAGTCCCAGGCACAATTCGTCTTTCAACTCGGCGAAGCTCCTGCTGCCGCTGCTGGCGCCGCCGCCGCCGCTGCTGCTGCCGCTGCCGCCATATTGTTGCTGCGTGGTGGGAAATTGCAGATGCACGGGCACGCTGAAGCCGCGCGTGGGTACGTAGGCGAAGTAGAAGATGGAGTAGGCGGCGATGGCGATGCCGAAGAGGGCGAACGTGCCGAAGATCAGAAGGACCGTTTGGATGTATGCGCGGCGGGCGGGCTTGGAGATGGCCGTGCGGAGGGGCGCGAGGAGGGTGTCCTGTTGGTTTCGTCGCGGTCTTAGCCTCTGCGTGATAGCTACGGGAAAAGAGTTTGGGGTCCAGGCAAACAGCTTTCTATGTGAAGAGAGAGGTGGCTGCAATGTGTGTTTCGATCCAAATGATTGGGGTGTGGATGGAGAAGGGAGCTCGCGGAAGAAGGGGGCGCGGCGGGGAGCTGTGTGTGGAGCTACTCTTTCGAAGCAAGAGGCGTAGATGACTGACCTTTACTATTTCGATGGCGCCCTTGACGTACTCCTCATCATCGGAGCCGGCGTTCGAGGCGGTCATTGTCGCGCCGACAAGCTGGACGGATGTTTTGGGGAGGTGTTACAACTTTCACATGTTGTCGCGTTTACGCGAGGACCCGTGAGGGGAGCAGCTGCCAATTGAGCTAGGTCTGACGTCGGCACAAGCTCTGACGCCATCAAATTAATGCTTATTTTCCATCCCAGTACCAGCTTCGTTTCCTTTACTTAGGATACAGTCATTATTAAGTCGATCAGAATAGAAGCTAGGAACAATTGAATTTACAGTATCATCATAAACAACTTCAGGCATAAGTGGTATCGATCCCGAATCCCAAACACCATGCCCCGGGAATTCAAGCAGACATTCCCCACTACGCCTGAACCCCAAAGTCGTTAGAGCTAAAGCACCCAGGATATCAAAAAACACCGCTACTTTCCAACCACAATGTCGTCATCGGAAATAAACAAGAATCCAAAACATCAACACCCTCCAGCTTCGAATCCTAGTACTCAACGCCGTCCATCGCATCATCGTTCATATCGCCGTCAACCGGCGTCCCCGACTTCATCTGGAGGTCTTTGATATGCGCTTCCACCTCTTCCTCGAACTGAGATAAATCGCCTTGGATGGAAATCTTCCACTTGACGACATCATTGAGTATGCGTTCAATCTCCGTGTGCAGGTGCTCACGGATTTCGTTGGCTCGGAGTTGCAATTGCTCGTATCTAAAATTCACCGATTAGTATGGCATTCTTCAACCTCTGCGTACCATATTCACTTACTCGATATTGGTGTTCATCTCCCTCTGCTCCATCAACTGCACGCTCTCGGACAAGCCGGCACGCATCTTCGCCAATTCCTTCTCCATGCGCTCGATTTGAGTGTCCGACGCCATCTTCTGCGCCGTCGTGATCTCTCTAGTCTTTTCGAACTCCTCTTCTGCAGCGCGGACCCTGTGGCTGAGAGCCTCCACCTCGGAGAGCTTGTCGTCCATGGCCTCCTTGACCTTGTCAAGCATTTCGTGGTTCTCAAAGTCAGCCTCTTGAGCCGCGCTCATCCGGTCACGGATGTCCTTTCTCAGGCCAAGGATGGAATTCTTCAGGTCCCTCCGCGCATCCTGGTTGAGGAGCTCGTGGGACTGGTAACCATTGCCCGCGCTGGTGAGCAGCTTTTCCGATGTCGTGTCCATTTGAGATGAGTTGAAAGGGAGTTCGCTGAGTGTGAGAACCAGCTCAAAGTCCGCGCCATTGGCTCTTGGCGCACTCGCGGGGATGATGCCGATCTCGTAGCCCTGCGAGTTATACTTCTCAACTTTCCTCTCGAGCTCATCAAGCCTCTTGGTCGCCTCTAACTCCTTCTCCGCGATCTTCCTTCTCGTCTCTTCAAGCCGGGCATTCGTCGACTCTGCGCTCTTCTGCAAACGGTCACGCTCCGTGTTCATGCGATCGATGTCCTGGATGGTGATGCCCTGCTCGTCGACCTTGGCCTGCAAGTTTGTCTTCTCCTCCTCAGCCTCCTCAAGTTCAGCTTCAATCTTCTTGATCTCGTCACCGAGCATGTTGACACGGTTCTGGTACTTCTCCACCTTGGCCTCCATGGTGTTGTTGTAGTTTTCAAACTTGACGCGGTCCTCCTCAAGGATCTTGATCTGCTCATCCAGCTTGGCAATCCTGGGTCCGTTCTTGCTGAGCTCGTCGATTTGGTCCTGCAGCGCCTGATGCTCGGCCTCCAAGACTCTGACCTGCTCAAGATGTGCGGCATTCGCATCGTCAAATCTTGCCGCCATGTTCTGAACGTGCCTCTTGATGACCTGATCGGCTTCATCCTCGGCGTCATCCTCCACCTGGAGCCAGTCCCGGTACGCATCCGTGAGGAACTGGAAAATGATCTTGTCGCCAGTCACATCAAACCCTGCCTCCATACTGGCCTCGTCGTATGTGCCGGATGCGTATTGCTCAATCATCTGGGAAAGCTGCATCATCCAGTGCAGCAGACCAAGGAAGGTCGACCAGTTGTTGCCACCAACGGCTGCAATTTGTGACTTCATGATGCTCTTTTCGAAGGGGTAGCGCATTTGCTTCAGGAGTGGTGGGACTTCCTGATCGATATTCTTCTGGAAGCGGTAGCTGGGATCGATGCGGTGGTACAGCCATTGGAACATGCAGTTAAAATCCTTCTGCGTGGGCGACGTGAATGATTTGTGGGTGAGCGAATGCTTCATGTCCATCTCAAAGTTGTTGCGGGTCAGGTACTCGCTGAGTTCGGACGCCATCTGCCCGCGAACGCTGGGGTCCTTCAACCGACGCGGATCCTGCGGGATGGCCGCGGCGGGCGGGGCGGTGGTGAAGAAGCTCTGGTGAACACCCATGGCGCCGCCCGGTCCACTAGAAGGGCGCGCGCTCCAGACGCTGCTTCGTCTTTGGGAGTTTTGGTCAAGGCCTGTAGGCGCTGCTGCTGGAGTGGACATCATGCCTGGCGCAAAGCTCTTTCTGCTGCTGCTGAACATATTTGGCGCCATCGATTGACGCTTTGCAGATGCAGAACCCAGATCCGAGAGATTGTTGCCTGACGAAGAGCGATGGAAGTTCGGCTGCGCGGGGCGACCCATGCCCATCCCCGGTGCGAGGGACATGCGACCACCCATGCCGCGGCCGGCCATGTTCGAGTTCGAATTGGAGCGCTTCATGGCGGAGGCAGGCACGGGGATGCCGGTCATATTGGTGTTTATACCTCCGAGAGTCTATGTGCCTCGTTAGAGCAGTCGCTATGGGATGAACGGGGTGCGACTTACTTCTCGGGGTCGTCGGACGGAGAAGAAGCCCTGCTCGTGGGCCATGGCGACAGTGATGCCTGTTCCTGTGCGCGCGTAATAATGGGAAGAAAGAGTAAGAATGCGCGGAGGTAGCGATCAAATCGATATGGTGGTGGAAGGCACGATTGCGGGCAGCGCGGTGGTGGGTGTGTTGGACAGCGGGGTTAAGTTGTCGCAACGGGATTGTTTGGGTGGAAGGTGCAGAGTAAACAGAAAGCACGGACCACCGTCTCTCCAGTCGCAGGGACAACACCCTTGTCACTTTTCTTAGCGCCACACGACTCCGCGCCGAGGCCACGCCGCTGCGGCCGCCTTTCTTTCTGGCCACCGCTTCGATTGTCGCTCGCTCGCCGTCTCACCCCCGAGAATTCCGCAAAAGTCGAAAACAGTCCTCAAGAAACCACCGCCAAGATGCCTTCTGGAATGGGAAGTGCGTATTCTTCGCCTCCGTCTCTACCCCGCACCACGTCCATCCCTCGCTGACCGCGATGCCCAACAGACGGCACCAAGCCGATCCACAACAAGAAGCCCAAGAAGAAGGACCACGAGGATGACGATGAGGACAAGGCTTACAAGGCTAAGCAGATGGCTGGTGAGTATCAAGCACTCCGGCCGCCGCGCTCGCCACCGCCGCAAATACTGCTCGAGCACGTCTGCCGAGCGCTTCTCCGTACAGCGCCGCGTGCTTCTACCCGTCACCGCCACTGCTCGCTGACACACACACTCCTTTCTTTACATGATAGACAAGAAGGCCCTCGCAGATATGCAAGCCAAGGCCAAGGGCAAGGGCCCTCTCAACGCCGGGCAGCAGGGCATCAAAAAATCCGGCAAGAAATAGACGACACGATCGAACGACCGGACAAAATTCTTTACCGCGGCCGGGCAAGGGCACAGTGTCGTGAACAACGACACACGGCGTTTTATGCTTGCTCTACCTGGCACAATCACCCCTTTGGGAGGGAAGACATGATACCTATGAATACATTAGACTTCGGCGGACTTTTGTTGCCGTCGTCAGGACCTTGTTCTGGCATTTCCCCGCCGAGCTCATGTGCAACGCTAACATGTGACCCGTGCCGCGGACTTGATGACGTTTAAATTTCTATTCTAATCCGGCAACACTTTGCTACTACACTGCGCTGCAAAGATGTTAGCCTTTCGTATCCCAGGGCTGCGCCCTTCCCAATTATGTCATAATGGGTGCAAATACGAAAGTCTAGCTTTGCAAACCTTTTCCACCTGAAATTGCAAATTACTTCTGTCGGTGGCTGGCGACCACGCCTGGGATATCCTGTGCAATATGAAGGCCTACCTCTGTGTCTCGATTTCTACTTCAACGGTTCATGTAGGGAGTGGTGTCTTTTGCGTATAACCAAAGGTGGAGGTTTAACTCATTGAAGAAGCAAATGTCAGGGTGAATATTTAAGTGCAAAGACTGCACGGAATATGTAGAGGTAGGATTATGCTCTAAGTGTAAGCAATGTGCAGGCTGCCCTGTGCAAGCAGGGTTCAAAAGAGTGGATTAATCTGTAACTCACGGCGTAGCTTCTTTCTACTTTGTGTGATGATTACAGTCTGTCCGCCTCTGGAACGCCATTCAGGCGCTCCATTCGGGCGATAATAATAAAAGTTGGAGGGAGAGGTTGGATTTCAAATCCACGCTATTACAGAACAAAGGGAAGTAATGTTGAAGGGAAACCGCAGGAAGGGTATGACGCCGCCAAAAGAAGAAAAACAATGATCAAATGCCCCCAAACCCCTTCGGAATCCTCCTCCGAAACCCGTTCCCATGCAGAAGTTACCAATGAGTGTCACCAACCGAAAGCCCTCTCCCTCTAATGCTTTTCCGCTTTCCTTCCATCCATGCCTTCTCGAATCCTTTCATCAAACCGGATTCGTCACCCGCCTCACCCACAGCGCCGTCGTCCCGCTTTCATAGCCCTCTTCCCTCTCGGCCTTCTTCCGCGCGCGGTGCAGCTTCATGCCGATCTCGTGCTCCTGGGCGGCGATCTCGGTCAGCTCGTCCTGCAGGGCCTTGACCTTGCGCTCGTTCGCGCGGCGGGTGGCCAGGTCGACCTGGAGCGGGTTGTTGATGTCGCGCAGGCTGGTCAGGTCCTTGATGACGCGGTTGATGTTGGCGCGGCGCAGGGCGAGGTCGTCCAGCTGGGCGGTGTATTTAGACAGAGGATCCGCATTGGCGATCGAGTCGCTGTCTGCTAGCTGCGGCGGGAGAGGGAGCGTCTTGTTGGCGGAGGTTGGGGTCGTGGGCTTGGAGGAAGTGGGGGTGTGGGGGTAGCTGTTGTAGTTGTTGGTGTTGAAGTTGGTGTTCACGGGCTGGGTCTGAGCGCGCTTCACGGTGGTGATGGAATTCGAGTAGGAAGGCGCTGGCACTGGCTTGCGGGCCGTCATCGTGGTGGCTGTGGTGGACACGGATCTCATGCTCATCGCCGGGCGCGATTCAGGACGCGAGTCGAAGCGCGGCGGGTGCATGAATTGAGCCGGGTCGCGAGGTCCAAATGGCCCGTTTCCAGTGTTGTATTTTGCCGGGAGCGCGGGCGGAGGGCTGGGCGGCGGGCTGTGCTCGAAGGCCGTCTGTGGTGTGGTCTGCTGCGTCGCCCGAGTGGACCAACTGAAGCGGCTCTTGGGCTCCTCGTTTCCGCTCACGTCCGAGTTCCGGTGCTCTTCGTACGGGTTGGGACTCTCTTCTACTGGTGAAACGTCATAAGGGTAGGTTAAGCCGAGAGCGTTCGTGGGAGGCCAGTGCTCGTACGGCACTGCTGGTGATGGTTGAGAGTAAAATGACGAGGCGGCGTGGGAGAAGCGCGTGTCGGGTTGCAAGTAAGAGTCGGAGGGAGCTATGTGGTCGTCTTGCAGGTCCAGTGGTGCGAGTTGTGGTGGGCGGAAAGGATGACTGGCCGCTGCCTCGTTGGCGGCCTCGATCAGCGGGCGGTGTTTAGATCGACTGTGAAGGTTCCGCGTGTCGTAGGAAGTCTCGATCAGCACCGGCTGGCCGATACCGATGCGCGGATTTTCCTTCCCGCGCCCCAAGAAGCCTTTCTTCCACATGGCTACGGTTTCTGTGGGCAGAGGGTTAGCCGTGTCTTCAATGTAGCCGGGCGGCAGAGGCCGTGCTGTCAATCAGTCGGACGTCTGCAGCTGGCTGCTACCAAAGAGAGGCACACCACTTGGTATAGACAGAAAAGAACAAAACAAGAAATGGCTGATGAAGGTTGCAGAGAGGAACGACAGGAAAGAAGGTGTTTTCACACGTAAGCCTCCCCGAAGCACTGCCCAGGACGACGGAAGGCCTGGCCACTGCTATAGCAAGCGGAAGAGCATCCGCCGGGGCCACATGCTTCCAAAATCTTGGAAATCATGTTGATCTTGCGTCGGGCGCAATCTTGCAGGGCTGAGCATTGCCCAGATGTGCAGGTAGGGGCAGATCATGTGCAGCGCATGACACGGCGCGAGATCTGAGGCTTTGGACGCGGGGGAGCCGCGGAAAAAGCCTAATGCGGTAAAACGGGGGCAATGAGAGACAATAGAAAATGGTTTCACCTACGTCGAGTTCGCAGATTCGGGGAAGTAGTTGCAGGATGCAGGCGGCGGGAGGTTGCAGAGGACAGCAGATCGGTGCAGCAACGCACGGCAAATGAGGTGGAGAGAGAGAAATGAAGCGGATGAGGGCAGAGGAATGAGAGGGCTCGCTATGTGCGCAGGCGCCGAAATTGTAGCTGGCATGCGGGTGGACAGCCAGCTGACAGGCATACGAAGAGAGGTTTCAGGGAAATAGCAGTTGTTTCAGAAGCTGAGCGTTTGCGGATTGCGCGCAGTTCGCAGCACCCCCGGTCGCCTCTGGCTTTAAGCTGGCCGCCCAGCGGCGGATCGAGTCGCTCATGGCGCGTGGTCACGCAGGCCTGGCGCACTCCGAGGCAGCTGCCCTGGATTCCGGGCGTGTCAAGCGGTGACAGGGCGACACCAGCTGTGCGAGGATGCTGCGCCACGTCGACGATGGTTGGCCGAGAGTGATTGCGAGGGGCACAGGCTCCCGTCGGCTCCCGGTCGGCAGCTCGGGAATCCAAATCCAACGGTTCAACACCACTCGAGCTCCCCGCCCTTCCTCTCCCTCGACCCTCTCCGCTTCTCATCTGCGACGCGCCGCCCCTGTCCCGCCCCGCCGCGCGATTTCGGAGCTTTGCACTCTTCGCTGAGGCCCGCTACTGCACAGAAACCCCGCCGACCCCGCGACCATGGAGAATCCGGCACAAGCCGCTGCGACCGGTAAGCTGTCGCATGCTCACCCAAGCACGCCCACTAACAATCCAATGCTCCAGAGAATGGTGCAACCGCACCCCCCGCCGCCGAGGCGTGAGTTGGTCCACTTTCCATCTCACTGAACTCCCGCCGACTAATGCGACCCACAGGCAGCCTGTCATGACCCCCATCAACGTGCTGTTGCTCTCCCTGTTCGTCTTCCTCGTCTACCTTCGCCTGCGCCCCAAGCCGCCGCAGGTGTTGCCCAAGGCGCCCGCTCCGGTCGTCTTCCGCACCTTCACCCCGCACACCCTGCTGCCCTACAACGGCACCAACGACATGCCCGTCTACCTTGCTGTGCGCGGGCGCGTGTTTGACGTCACCCCCGGCCGCAACTTCTACGGCCCCGGTGGGCCTTACGCCAATTTCGCTGGCAGGGATGCTAGCAGGGGTCTGGCATGCGGCAGCTTTGACGAGGACATGCTGACCAAAGACCTTGACGCCCCGCTCGACACTCTCACGGATTTGGGAGACGAGGAGATGGAGGCTCTGATGGGCTGGGAGGAGCGCTTCTCGGAAAAATACCTCGTCGTCGGCAAACTGGTTCCCGTGGGAAGTGAAGAGGCCAAGAACGCTTGAATTTGGAACCGGAAACCGCATGCCCTTGGGAAACGAATGGACGAAGCCATGAATTGCCATGTTCTATAAGCACATGCTCAGAAGGAGCAGAAGTAGTCGATGGTGCGCGACAGGCGCAAGCCGTGATCAGGTTGAGACCGCCATGCCAGCGGAATAGTCAAGCTTTCATTGGATGCATCCATGCGATGGACTATAACACCAATGCGTGCAGACATTCGCTAAATTTCACCACGTTTCTCGAATAGAATTTGCCTCTACTGGCCATAACAATCCCAGTACTGCGACGCAACGGAGAGTGAGTTTACTCAGATTCTCCATAGCTGCGACATTTACGTGCGCTTAGTGTTCTCGAGTAAAAGATAAGGCCTAAAGCGCCGAGTAGACAAAGCAGGCTGGGCGGAACACGACACGGCCTTGTGATTGGCTGCTCGCGAATCGATGTCGTCGTCGCCACAAACGCCTACGCCCGTTTCGCAGGAGCGCCATAGCGTAAGGTCGGTAGATCCGAGGCAAGTTTCTCGCAAAGTAAGCTCTAACGGGACAGTCCATATACATAAAGGCCCGCGTGACGCCTCGGTCCATGATGCCTACACGTCGGCACCTTCGACAACATCAACACCAACACAGCCCATCATGTCGGACATGCCTGCATCGGCCCTGCTGGGCATGCTAGTTCCCAAGCTGCCTTACCTGCTCAAGACGGCTTTTCTAAATGCATTTTCCATGTCACCAAACTCGTCGAAATGGGATCTCAGGACAGAACTTACCATCGCCCTCCTCCGCTCAGAGTTATCCAAACTACCTCCACCCACCATCACCGAGCAGCAGAACAACACCACCAAGATTCCCGAAGTCAAAGGACCGATGTGGGTCAGCAAAGTCACCATGTCCGCCCCACCAGAGGACGACGTACGGCAAAAACTATTGCAAGCAATCGACGAAATGAAGACGGGTAACGAGCAATACACCATCCCCTCCCTCAACCCTGTCGAAGGTGAATGGCACGGGCACCGCGCAGACGCCACCAAGGACACGCCCGAGCCCGCAGGGCTCAGCGAAGCGGACAAGTACGAGCGCATGATGAAAGAAGCCGGCTCGGACGCGGTCGTCCTCTACTTCCACGGCGGCGCCTACTACCTCATGGACGCGGCCTCGCAGCGGCCGGCCACGGCGCGCTACGCACAGATGTTGCCAGGAGGTGGTGGCCGCACCTTCGCCGTCCGCTACCGCCTCGCGCCGCAGCACCCGTTCCCGGCGGCGCTGCTCGACGCCCTCGTGGCCTACCTCTCGCTGCTGCACCCGCCGCCGGGGGCGTACCACGCCCCCGTGCCCGCCGAGCGCATCGTGCTCGCCGGCGACTCGGCCGGCGGCAACCTCGCCCTCGTCCTCATGCAGACGCTGCTGCAGTGGCACCGCAGCGGCGCATCGTCGTCAGTGGTGTGGCACGGCAAAGACGTCGCCGTCCCGCTGCCCGGCGCCATGGCCCTCGCCAGCCCCTGGACCGACCTGACGCGCAGCCTGCCCTCGCAGCGCGCCAACCAGCGCTACGACTACCTCCCCGGCGCCGAGTGGCGCGGCTCCGTCTACCCGCCGTGCCCGGCCTGGCCGGCCAGCCCGCCGCGCGCCCACCTGTACGCCGACGCGTCGGCGCTGCTGCACCCGCTGGGCAGCCCGTGCGTGCCGGCCGCGGCCTGGA
>RHKH01000002.1:669321-850166 GCA_009829795.1 Lasiodiplodia gonubiensis | reverse complement strand
GCCTACCCCCCCACGCGTCCCCCCTTACCATCCCAGTCTCCAGGACCCCCTCCCACCCACTGACGCCCTCCATCCACGCACCAACCAGATCCCCGCCCGCGCCCTCTTCCTCGTCCAACTCACCAGCCTCGCCGTCTCGACGCTGAGCCAGGTCGCCGTCGTCAACTGGGCGCTGACGCACGTCCCACGCATCTGCACCGGCGACGCGCCCAACGGCTTCACCTGCCCCTTCTCGCGCACGCACTTCAACACGAGCATAATATGGGGTGCCATCGGCCCGCAGCGCTTCTTCTCCCCCCACTCCCCCTACCACGGATTGCTCTACTTCTTCCTGCTGGGCGGGATGCTCCCGGTGGTCGCGTGGCTGCTGAAGCGGCGGTACCCGCGGTCCCGGCTCTGGGCGAAGGCGCACGTGCCGCTGTTCCTGGGCGGGCTGAACTACATACCGCCGGCGTCGGGGACCAACTACGGCAGCTGGGCGGTCGTGGGGCTGGCGTTCGGGGTGCTCGTGAAGCGGCGGGCGGGCCGCTGGTGGAAGAAGTACAACTTCGTGCTGAGCGCGGCCTTGGATTGCTCGGTGGCCGTCGCGGGCGTGATCATCTTCTTCGCCGTGTTTTACTCCGGTGCGTCCGAGCATCTGAGCTGGTGGGGGACGCAGGTGTACAAGGTAAGTGGGGTATTCGTTGTCTGGTATTATTTTGGCACCTCCTTACTGATCTGTACTTCAGGATACTTGCGATTGGAAAGCGTGTCCATATCGTGAGCTTGGCAAGGGGGAGAAGTTTGGCCCGTGATGAAAGTTAGTTCGGAAAAGATGGTGGAAAGGCTATATAAATTGACCCGCAATTAGCCAATAACAATCTGTTCTCTACTCCCGTTGACAGAGCAGACTTCTGTTGCAAGCCAAGGTAGTTGAGAATGAATACGAAACTACCAAAGATTGCCGATGGACCTCCTCATCAATCCCGACTGGTCAAGCCAGCCTAAAAACAGCTCGCGCATTTTGTCTATCCCAAACTCCACGCTTCATGAAACATGTTTGAAAGTCCTGCTCAAAGCCCCACGATACAGCGATCACCTCAATCCGGCGGCCTCTTGTCAACCCAGCTCGCTACAATCCCTCTGCATACCTCTTGATAATCCTTCCACACTTGCTCATCCTTCTCCATATCCTCCGTCGTCCAAAACATGGTCCACTTACTCCCGTCCCACGCGTCCAACTTCAACGTCCCGACACTACGTTCAAAGTACCACTTGTTGACCGGGTTATCGCGCCTACTCCTCCACACGACACCATCCGGAAAGCACGTTCGGACCATCGACTTGAACACGACATCCGCCACGCCACCAGAGCCCTGGGCACGTTTCAGAACCGCGAACTTGTCTAGGTACGGTACGGGCGGGCGCGGGATGCGCTCGCCGTTAGGCCCCACTGCGTCGGGCGGGTATTCCCAGGTCAGAATGGCGCCGCCCTCGTACTCGCCGGCGATGATGATGCCGGCGAGCTTGTTCTTGATGCGCTCGAGGTAGTGCTGGACGTCGAGCTTGCGGCCGAACGAGTCCTCGATCAGGTGGACGAGGCGCGGGAAGTCGATGCGCGGATCCGTGAGGTCGAGGGTTGGCTGGCCGGGTTGCGGCGGCCGCCATGGCTCGGTGTTGGGGTCGGGGATCATGGTTACGGGCATGCCGCGTTTGACGAACGTCGCGGGCATGATGGAGGGGATTTGAGCGAGAGGAGAATCTGGGTGGGAGGAGGATACCATGGGCTTGTCGGTGAGGAGGTTGTGGATGAGAGGGTTCTTCTGTCGTCGAGTGCTCACACCCGGAGTTGAGGGGTCAGAAGAAATGGCGGAGATAGCAGCTTCTGCGGGGGTAAGAATCAACGCCGATGAGACGGGCGGGAGGATTCTCAACGTCCTTTGGACCAAATCCAGATTCTTGAGATGACGTAGAGGCTTATCAGGAGACCCAAGGACGCGAGGGTTTACAGGAGGAAGAGATTCCAGTTGTCGTTTCGTAAATTTGGCGAAAGGATTCGGGAGCCAGCCCTTCTTCTTGGCCTGTTGCTCCATGGCTCTCTGAGCCTCCTGGAGATCTTTTCTGATAGCATCGTATTCCTGTTCCAAGTTGATGAAAACGTGCGCGCGATCATCGCGGTTAGGGAAGGGGATTCCGCCTAGGGGATCCAACACAATTACCCTCTCCAGAGTAATATCCTCTGAAGATGTCGCGATGTCTTTCCTGTCGGCGATGTGTCGGATACCCGAGAACTCACGGGTCAGGGCAAGCATAGCATCATCGGGTTGGATTCGGGCAACGTGGAAGTCACCTCGCGTGAATGCTATGGGCGGAATAACTGGAATCTTTCCGCCTTGGAGGAGTGGAAGCAGGAGGTTCGGGTATTCAACATTGACGCCGCCCCGCACCTCAACCATGCTCGAGAAGAACTCGTTCTCATGATTGGAAATGCTGAGGGCATCGTTGATGCGCACTCCACCCTGGGGAGTGGTGCGGCGGAGCGATTCCACGACGCGGTCTGCTTGCTCGTTTGCCTTTTCCCGCCATTCTTTTGTGAGCTTCTCCGGCGCATCGGGAGAGCCCTCCTCGTCGCAATCTACCACGACCGCTATGCTAAGACCGAGGCGGACGAGCTGGCCGAGCGTCAAGCCCACGCCATACAAGGTTGCCTCATCCCACAGGTCGACAGCTCTGACCTTGACCAGAGCAACGTGCAAGGGCTGAACGACCTCTTCTTCCGCAATCATCTCCTCGGGTAGCTCCTGGTGGGTGAAGACAGGGCTCTCCTGCATCGCTTTGGTTGGAGCATACAGGTTGCCCAAATTGACGCCCGTCTGCTTCAAGCGCCAGCCATTGTTCTTCTCAACCGCGGCGGCAGTTTCGCGCTCCAGCTGCTGCCCGTATTTCTTGGCGGTGCGCTGGGCCTGTTTTCTTCGCGTTTGAGGCTGGTAGCGGGCAAGGTAGTTCCGGGCATCGCGCTTTGTCGCGGTGGTGCTGAGTACGGACAGAATAAACTCGCGCTCGTGATCGACATGGTCCGGGTTGACAGTCGTCGGCGTTGTCACAATGTCGTCTTCTCGCGGATCGGGGCGTACGCTGTTTCCGAAGCTTACGGTAGGTTGGCGGAGGCGTTGGAAAGGCGTTGAGGAGTCAATGGCAACTGCAGACTGGTGAAGGCCACAAGTTAGCCAGGGGAATGTGGCAGAGCGAAGTCGGAGCTAAGGTTTGACGGGACAAAACGCACGCGAGGGCGCAGGCGAGCCGTGGAAGAGGCTCGCGCCGTAAGGGCGCTGCGGAGGACACTCATGTCTCAGAGGACGAAGAAGGCGCTGCCTCGAGCGAAGAGTGAGAGCAGCAGCTTGGGCATTTCTTTTGGTGGTGAGGGGTGAGTCAAGGAAGAGCTTGTTCTAATTGCGCGAGCCGCGGGCGCCGCGCTGCAACAAAAATGACGCCCTATCGATAACATGCCGCGCGAGCTTCCCCGCGCCAAGCGCGCTGCCTAGCATCCGAGGCATCAGCGCCCCGATTAGATCGCGATATGAGCAAGATGCCTTTTCTTTTCATTTGGACGGAATGGCAGTCCGGAATTGTATTCCCATTGATGCTTCATCTGCCCGCGTATAGCTTCCGGGGGGAAGGCGGAATTAAACCTCATGTGAATTAATCAGCCCCGCAGCATTGCGGGACGTCATCCATGTGCCGATAGTGCGATATATAAATACCCCTCATGCTGCGTCGAGACTTTTATTCCAGAAATCTCTCGCTGAGCAAATTTGAACACTGAGACTTTATCGATCACCTTCGACAAACCACGCAAAATGGCGCCCCAGCTAGCTTGGATTGGCCTCGGCAACATGGGTAGAGTAAGCGTGCAATCGGATCTCCGCGCTTTGTAACTAACCCACGGGCTGCAGGGCATGTGCTCCAATTTGGTGGAAAAGGGAAATCTGGAGAAGCCGCTTATCATCTTCAACCGTACTCAGAAGCGCGCCGACGACCTCTCGGCCAAGCTTCCCTCGGGCAAGTCTACCGTCGTCTCGTCGGTGCAGGATGCCGTGAAGCAGGCTGACATCATCTTTACTTGTGTTGGCGACGATAAGGCCATCAATGAGACCATCGATTCTGCTCTCACAGTAGACGTCACCGGCAAGTTGTTTGTCGACTGCTCCACTGTTCATCCTGAAACCAGCGATGCTCTCGCGAAGAGGATTTCGGCAAAGGGTGCCGGATTCGTGGCTAGTCCAGGTGGGTTTCCGATTCATTTGTTAGCAGTTGAAGCTCTTATCCGGATGACTGTCACACCCAAAGCCAGTGTTGTCAAGATTTAACTGACCATCACTAGTCTTCGGCGCTCCGGCCATGGCGGATGCCGGCCAGCTCATCTTCGTGCTGGCGGGCGAGGCCTCTTGGATTGAGAAGGTCAAGCCATACACGACTGGTGTCATGGGCAAAGCCATTATCGACTTCAGCGGACAAGCACACGGCAAGGCCACGCTGCTCAAGGTCATTGGCAACACGTTCGTCTTCAACATGATCGAAGCCATTTCAGTCGGCCACACACTGGCCGAGACATCTGGGCTGGGCACCGACAACCTGCACCAGTTCATCGAGACCATGTTCCCCGGCCCCTACGCCGCCTACTCGAACAGGATGCGCTCCGGCGACTACTACAAGCGCGAGGAGGTGAGTCAACTAATACCCGCAGCTAGACAGGGCTAACTTTACTCGTGTCTGCAGCCGCTCTTCCAGGTCGATCTAGCGAGGAAGGATGCGCGCCACGCGCTGAGCCTGGCTGAGTCGTCAGGCGCAAAGCTGAGGGCGGTCGAGGTGATCGACTCGCACCTCGAGGGCGTGCAGAAGGCGTGCGGTGCAAAGGGCGACGTTGCTGGCATCTATGGCGCCGTGAGGCAGGAGAGCGGTCTGCCTTTCAAGAACGGGCCTTGAGAGGGAGCTGTTGGAATGCGGCCTTTCCGTTAAAAGCAACCCTGTTCTCACCTAGTTCATTGACTCAGACTGTATCACACTTGTCGAAGATAGGTCCAGACACGAAATTGAAGACAACTTCCATCCTCCTTTTACGATGCTTCGTCACACCATGTGCAGCAAACAGCGAATCACCGGCGTGGCTGGTGGTTGGCGATCGGGCAAGATGTGGATCCTTGCTGGCGATGACTCCAACAAGATGACTCGCCTGGAGCACGTTTTGCGGGGAGAATCGCGGTGGTGTCGGCGGAGGAGTGGGTGCGGCTCCGATGGATGACAGCTTGACTCTCTGTCGGCTTGGCGCCCGTCCTTATCTCGAATGCGCGACTCCCTCCATCCACCTACCCATACATCTATCACCCTCAGTCCATCGCTCGCATTGCTACAGGTCCGCTACTATCCCTAGCCTGCCGTCGACCTCGTCGAAATCGCCCTGAGCCCGCGCCCGCGCTTGCTCAGCAGCATTCAGTCTCCCCCGCAATCGTCTCGCCACTGCCTTATCGCCGCCCCTCCAACCATGGCTATTCCGCCGGCTCCGGCCGCGCCCCATGTCTCGCAGCCTCCAGTGCCTGAGGCGCCCATCGACATTGAGGCTTGGACCGAGGAGGCTTCGGAAGCCCTTGGCGCCATTCACATCACCCCTCCTGCCGCGCGCATTGCGCCGCCTCCCGCCATCCGCAGCACGACGGTGACGCTGGCCATCCCGTTGGATGACCACGTGCAGCCGCATGCCCAGAGCGGCGAGAATGGCCATGCCACGGCTGCCCAGGCCGTCCGGACTGGATACACGCGCCGGCAGGAGCCGCTCCGGCGCGACAGCTTGAAGCGGCGTGAGGCCCTCCTGAAGGGCAAGGAGGGCAGCCGCCAGCGGCGCCGCTGGGAGAACGGTGCGTGACGATAGTCCCCATGTGCTTCGTGACCTCGTATTGCCATCCCTGAGAGCGCCCCGATTGTTGATTGTCTGCCTCGTAACAGACCGCCTCCTAAACAACCCTCACGCCCAGCCGCCGCTCCCCAGCGATTGGGAGGTCCGCCCGCAGTACCAGTTCCACTACGTGCCGTACGCCGTCGCATCCTACTGGGACAAGGAGCTGGCGGCTCGCAACGCGGCGCGCAACACCAAGGGCGCCAAGCCGGCAGTGAGCAAGGAGGAGGAAGCGGCAGCGGAGGCGCTGAAACAGGTGCGCGAGCGGTTGAAGAAGAAACGCGCCGCGCGCAGCATGCTGGAGGACATCGAGCGCGAGGTGCGCAGGTTCGTCGAGAAGTGGGAGGACAGGGCGCGCAAGGACGAGCAGGACGACTTGATCGACCCTGATTCTGAGGACGAACAGATCGTCTTCGTCGGCCGCAATGGCCAGATGAGTGATATGCGTGCGGCCGAGGAAGAGCTGCGGAAGGACTTGATGGTCTTCGACAGCTTGGTAGGCGACCGTAGCGCCGCGTTTGGGTGAGTATTGCGGTGCTGCCGTCCCCGTCTCACGTGCGCTGACCCCGTCACAGCCGCTGGCTCGTTCACTCCATCGCCGCCTACTATGGGCTCGAGACCTGGTCCATCACTACAGGCACACCCGCTAAGCGGGAGGCGTACATCGGCATCAAAGAGAACAGGCGAAAGACCGGCTACAAAAACGCCATGCGCAAGCCATTACCGCAGCCTTTGTGGAGCATGGTTTGAGTCGAATTTGCCTGTTGATGATGCATTTGCATGTTCTTCGCTGTGCTTTAGTAGAACCTTTTAGAAGACGCCGCGCTTCGCCGATGTTCGCGGCGCTTGTAGAAACGACAAACACCCAATAAACTCGCGATCATAAGTTAAAAGGCAGCGCTGCCTTGGGGAGTTGAAGCATTCTGTGGCTGGAATGTCTATACGATTGCTTCAGCTCCCTATGTTGCAGTTGCCACAAATTACCCTCAACCACGTAAAAGTGATCAGCCGCCTGTGGCTAGCAGTTCCTCAACCCACCGTAACTCTGTCAACGTGACCTGTGCCCTTGCCCTTTTCTTACGCTGCAGCTCCACAGTCACTTCACTTTCTGAACATGATCTTTGACTTCTGAACAGGCCAAAAGGTGGTCGTTGACTTCTGACTGGGCTGCTTCCTATATCAGTGCCACCCGCCAACTTCACATGGCAGCATCCACAAAACATCTTCACTCTCAGGTTACCCAACATGTGCCAACTCTGCCAGCTCGCCACCATCTCTAAGCGTGATCGCTGGGTACGGCTCTCTCCCAATTCACCTCCCTTACAACCACCCACCCAAGACCCCCCTCCTTCGCCTCCCAAAGAATAACCAAGGAAGCTAACACAGCCTCACCGCAGCCCACGCCTCTCGAACCCACGCTCACCTCCTTGCGCGACCTCATCAAGCACGCCCACCCAGAAGCCGAGGCGTACAGCAACACCACGACCGACGCCGCGAAGAAGAACGACCTCCACACCAGCCTCACCTCCACCACCGTCCTCGTCCGCACCACCCTCGACCTGCTCGACGCGGAGCACGCCGACTGGTGGAAGACGAAGGCGAGGCTGCGCCGCCAGTGGAACCGGGCCGGCGACGACGAGAAGCTGAAGAAGCTGAATCTGATCAACAACAGCGTCACCGCGATGATGAGGGACATGCGGGCGCGGCTGGGCGTATGGGTGCGGTGGGGGGTGGGGATCGGGGAGGAGGAGTTGGAGGTGGAGTAGTAGTGGCGTGGTGGTGGATGCGAGCGCAGCTGGACCGGATGTCGTGCGGGCAGGCGGATTTTGAAAGATGGCGGAGTTCACTCTATATTGCGTGAAAGACGCAATATTTATGGTCATGGTTTCTTTTTTCTCTCTGTTGCTCAGGTCGCAGCGATAGTATGAGCCCTTCGAACTATCGCGTGGAGCGTGCGCACGAGGGAAGACTACCGGGACCTTGCGAATATTATACAGAACACAACACGAAATCGGAGAGCTAGATACGGATCAAAACTGATGCTAAAAATGACAAATTATAATTATCAGGTGTATCTATGATATTGTTGCTCATATCCCATTCAGGGTAATTTTGTGTTGTAAACGAGCAGAGATTCATTATCAAAAAACAGGATGGAAAGGTAATCTAACTTGATAAACTACAACACCAACACCAAACATTACAGCTTGATTCTCGCCCTTTCTTACCACTTCGTGAGTCAAATCTTTCTTTGGTAAGTAAGAAAAAATACTTTATTTCTAGAAGTAGTGCATAAATTAAACCATCTTTGCTTGTTCTCTAATAAAAAACTCAGGTTACTTAATCTTGACCGGCAGCAGAATTTCTGCTCGACTACTAAGTCTGGACTAAATAAAAAAACATTTCTATTATCTTCTACTGCCTGGGAACCTAGTGGTTTGCCATTGTGAGCGGTGGCAGGAATCAGAAGGCGCATAAGACACTTTCAATATTACACTACACGAAGCACAAATACTTCTTATGGTTAGTGGATTTTCATTTAGTTTTCTATCAACGCACCTTCTGCCATTTATGGAATGCAGGAGAACTAAAATTCATGCCAATTGCACCCCCAAGAGCGACATAGCCAGTAGAGATCTTAATGAAACCATTGCGACGCTCAGAGCTGCGATGATGGAAAACAATTTCACCGTGTAAACCAGATTCTAGTTCATGCTACAGGGCTGTAGTCGGTGCCAGAGTAACGTCTTGAATTTATCAAGGATTCAATTCCAGAGCAGTGTCGTTCAGCCCTTTGCCATTGCAACTGGAGTCGTGCCCCTGGATCACATAACCTTGCATGAAGCGATTCCAATTGAACAGGGAGTGTCTCCCAGGCTTATCGCGCCATTAACCTTCGCTAGTAGAAGCAAATAGACCTTCAACAACTTGCTTGTAGACCCAAAGATGTGTTAAAGAAGCCATATCATTTTCCTTTGAAGAGGACTGTGTGCCACAGCAAATGAACAGGCACGCGCGAAATTTGTACAAAAAAGACCGTTGGCAAGGGGTGGTAGTCTCCCCTTTTAAAAAGGACAGCAGAACCACACCTCGAGAATGTGCACGTCCTTTTCCTAGCATGGCACTTGACAACAATGGAAAGAATTTGCACACATAGTATAAAATCGCGGAGGCGGACGTTCACTCCGCGACTGTTGGCGCCACACAGACCTTGAAGTTCTGGTTGGGGTTTCTCAAGCAATTGCAAATGGACTGCTGTGGCGTTTCTATGTGATCAGGCAATTCATTCCGCCATGTTAATGGCCTCAGTAGGAATCCCAAAAAAGTGTACTTGATAAACGGCCGGAAAAGTCGGCAAGTCTTGAGCGGCAAGGCATGGTAGGACTTTCTCAGTGTAGTGGGCAAATTCCTTCGAAAGAAGCATTCTCGGACCAGTCGGAGCTTTCCACGAGCTATCAGGTGTCAACAACGGACGGTCCCGCGGAGATGGTCAGGCAGTATGCCGTGGCAACCGCCAAAGCCTTATCGGAAGGCGCTGTTCTCTCGGGCAACAGGGCATGTTCATAAATAATTTTCTCTTAAGCAAGCAGACCCGCACAGACGGGTGGGTGAGAGCGTGTGCCCGGGAATTGTGGATCTACGTAGACCAGAGCCCCGTCTCGACTCGGAGTGTGGGGGTATGAAAGTCACGGCTGGGGTTGAGTGCTCGACACAAGCATTTCGCAGACACGACAGCCGTCAACAAAAGAACTGCAGCATAGGCGTTTCCCCAAAGATATGCAAATTCTCTGATGTGCCATATGCAGAGTGCCATGACATTGTGATGGGTTTTGTTGCTCGAATCGCCTTGGGCGGAACACCCATGATGAGACCGCGCTAGTCCCGAAAGGGTAAGGGGAGCGAGGTGGGGAATAAGCCTCGCCAAGAGAGACGCGTCTTGTCCCGCTCACAACATCAACGCCACTTCTGCACTCAACACTGCGCGTCGACTGATCATCACCGATGGTGCAAGGCGAGGATCGAAAGTACCCACCCCTGCGGGGCGTGGCCGAGGCACGCATAGCCCGCGTTCCTGGTCCCTTCAAGGAAACATGATGGGCAGATCATGGGCGGCAGTCGAATCGCAGGCGTGGCAATCTCTGGAGAGCGCCCATTGTCGTCCACGTTCTGCTGTAGCAAACTCTCCCTTACCTTGCGGCGACCGAAGCGCGGAAAGCCAGGCCCCTGTTTTGCCCCATTCTTGCGCTTCTTCATTTCGCCCATTCTCAGGACTACATATTATCTAGAGCTCTGAACCAGCTTCGCTTCTCCCTCAAGCTACTCTCGCTGCTCCGTTCAGTCAGTCGTTCTGTGCGTTCGTTCGTTCATTCCGAATTGTTTTGGAGACTTCGGTCTCAAGACGCTCGTGACGATAATACAGCGCCCAACTTCGCCCGATTTAAACGATATCACGAAAATAGTAAGTAATACTGTCTGTGGATAGATTGACATGTTTTTGCGCAGCCTCGGCCTGGTGGCCGGCTTCTTGCTGCCACCGGCTGCCGGTGGCATCTTGGGTCGCCGCCAGGTTGTTGTCCACAACCCGGACTGCATCGTCGAGTATGACGTTGTCCCCACCATCTACCAGCAACCCGTCGTCGTGAGCACCCGTGTCACTGACCCCGACGGCACCACCATTACCGTCGGTCCCGGTGCGACTATCACAGTCGACCCTGAAGACGTCCCCACAAATATTGATACCGTCGTGACCGTCTACTCCACCAGCTATGGAACGAGAACCCACACAATCACCATCAATCCTTCCGGTTCTGGATTTACGACTACAACCACTCGCGTCGCTACGCCTGGAAATTCCGTATCTTCTAGCCTTTCCACGACGCTAACGAGCTCTTCTTTTGGTGGTGGAATTGTTCAACCTGGTGGTACTGCCTTAGCTCCACCAGCTGGTACTGCCTTGGCTCCACCAGCCGGCACTGCCTTGGCTTCATCAGCAAATACTGCCTTGGCTTCATCAGCCAATACTGCCTTGGCTCCACCAGCCGGTACTGCCTTGGCCCCTCCCGCTGGTACTGCCTTGGCTCCACCAGCTGGTACTGCGTTAGCTCCTGCTTCATCCAGGAGCTCTACGAGCGTGGTAAGTCTGTCTAGTGCATCTGCCGTTGGCCGCAGTGGATTGTTTATTGGGATTGAAGCTGTCACGTTTTGATGCGCTTCGAGAACGAAGATTAACATACTCGCCAGTCCTCCTCTCGGTCATCCTCCTCTCGGTCGTCCTCCTCTCGGTCGTCCTCTCGGTCGTCAACCTCACGATCTTCCAGCTCTGAGGTATTTAGCTTGAGTTTCAATCCAGCCCCAGCTGGTCCGAGTTCCTCGCGATCATCGCGGCAGCCAGTCGTCAGTGGTAATCCGCCTACCAATTTGGGCCAAAGAACCTCCTCGTCTACAAGCTCCAGCTCCACAGCTGAGGCCTCCTCAAATGCTAATTCGGCCCCACAATCTTCGGTTGAGAGCTCTACCTCAACTACTGTTTCATCCTCCTCCAGCTCGCAAAATTCGGCTCAGAGTTCAGTTGCTACTTCAGCAGCCGTGGCTCCGCAATCTTCAGTTGTGGTTGTCTCAAGCGTTACCTCCTCAACTAGTACCACTAGTCCGGAGCTTCCCGCGCAAGCCTCCAGCAGTAGTAGTACCTCGACATCCTCTCAGCAAGCTCTTGTCACTGGGCCTGGGAACACGAATTTGGGCCAACTGGGTACCACGCCCAGCTCGCAGGCTCCAGCTCAGAGTGTCTTGAGCAGCAGCCTTTCAACTGGCATTTCTAGCCTGGAATCTTCAGTGTCCAGCGTCGTGCAACCTCCAGTTGAGAGTGTTTCAAGCAGTGCTGCTAGTCAAGCCTCCTCCCAGCAATCCCTTGTCCCTCCTAACCCAAACACGAATCTTGGCCAAGGGACTTCGGTGGCCAGCAGCGCACAATCTTCAGCTGCGAGTATCTCGACGGGAACTTCCCAGCAGGCTCTCTCGGCTTCCTCTCAGCAGTCTGTCATCCCCACCAACCTACCCACTAATTTGGGCCCAGCGGCTTCGCCCTCTGTCACTTTGCCGTATCTCGGTGCAGTGTCGACAACTCTTACCGTCACCTCTGGCTCAGTAACGGAGACTGTGGTGCTCACGCCTGCTACCATTACTGCATTTGCTGGCCCGATAGCCACAAGCACATACACTGCGGGCTACGCCGGATTTACCACCACCACATTAACGATTGTTCCAACCCCCGGTGGCGCCAATGAGGCGACCCTGATCATCGAGACACCGACAGCTACCTTGCCAGCACCTAGTACCATCACGGCAGCACCGACTAATACCATCTCGCCCTCTGGTGTGTTTACTTTGACATACTTTGGGTCGACTGCCGCCTTCGTTACTGTGACAATTGGTGGCGTACCGCGTGTTCTGTACATGGTCCCCGCGACTCGGTCCGTCTCGTACTACGCCACTGCGACAACCACCTTTTATGCGGTCGCCAGTGGCACTGCTGCAACTACTTTGACAGTGGTCCCGACCAGTGGTGTCGGGACTGTCATTGTTGAACTTCCTAACACGGCTTTGGCACCACCTGGGGTGAGCAACTTGAATCCTGGCGCCCCTGGCGGCATCACAGGTCGTCCGGTTGTTGGTATTTCTGCGCCAGTGACGCTCGTGGCGGCCGTTGGCACGCAGCAGCAAACTTTGGGCCTTGTTCCGGCCACTGTCACTACGTACACTGGTCCCGTCGGCACGGTTACCTTGACCGTTCCGTATAATGGCCCGAGTAGGATCACTGCCACGCTACTTCCCACCGGCACTGAGACTTTGGGAACACCAGTGGTGTTCGAACCAATCGGCTCTCCCCCCACTGGTCCAATTCCTTCGGCTTCAGCTGGGCCAAGTGGACCTGCCACAGTCGGACCCCCAGGTGGCCTTCCAACCTGGCCGTTCCTGACAGGAACCGCCCCTTCTATCGCGACTCTGCCATTTGGGCCGTCAAGCTCTCCAATTGCCATTGTACTGAGCCCGGCTAGCGGTCTTTTGCTCCCTGGAGGCTTTTTCCCAAGTATCATTACTGCTCCCTATCCCGGCTCGACATCTACCCTCATCACTGTGATGCCGCCGGGTTCCCAACTCGCTACTGTCATTCTGCAGACCCCGACTGGCCTTGCGAGTTCACCTATTGCTTCCGCAGGTCTTTCTTCAGGTGTTACTGCAGTCACGCCTTCTGGTATCCCTGTAGCCGTCAGCACCTTGCCATACATCGGTGATTCGACCCTAGCAACGGTGACAGCAACGAGCAACGGCACGCCGATAACGTTTGTGATTACTCCCGTACCCACGCCTTCCAACATCGGCGGGATAGATCCCAACACCCAGATCACAGTGGGTTGGCCTGGATCTAGCACTCGGACTCTGACCCTTGTGCCGACTGGGCTTTCCGCACTGGGCACACTCCTGATTCAGACACCGACCGGCCTTGCTCCTGCGACTACTGCTCCTCCCACGCCCACCGTCACTTTCTACCTCGGAGGATCAACGACGATCACTGGTTTCGCTACCTATGGAGTCTACACGACTAGCCTGGCTCTGGCCCCGGTCACTACGAGCACAACCTTCACTGGCGATCTCGACGTCTTCTACACGTTGACCATGGGCTACGCTGGAACGGCGATACAAACCTTGACGATTCTGCCCACTGGCACCGATGACGTAGGTATCTTGCTCATCGAGACGCCAGCAGCTGCACCTACGAGTCCGCTCCTTGGAATTTCAGCATCTCTCAGTGCTGGCGCATCCCCTGGTGCTGGCCAATCCCTCGGTGGTGCCGGCCAATCCCTCGGCCCTGGCCAATCTCTGGGCGTTGGTCTGTCTCTCGGTGTTGGTCAGCCAACTATCACAGCTCCGCCGACGACGGCTCCTGCCATTCCGTCGGACGCCGTCGTTCAATTCTGTGTCCGGGGTGCGGACTGCTCAACCACGAAAACGGTGGTTGCGACCCTCAATGGCTCCGTTAGGACGATGTTCGTTATTCCGCTGTCTTCGACGATCGCCACCCGGATCTCGATCCCTATTGCCTCTACAACATTGACCGCCGGTGCCAGCGGTACCGCTACGAATACGATAACATTGGCTCCGGCAGCGCCAGGTCAGCCAGCTACTGTTATGGTCATTACTCCGCTCCCGACTACATCTCCTGCGGTTGGCGTCTCGTCTGCGATTGGCCTCTCTTCTCCTGCGATCGGCCTCTCGTCTGCGGTTGGCGTCTCGTCTGCGATTGGCGTCTCGTCTTCCGCGGCTGCCATCTTGTCTTCTACGGTTCGGATCTCGTCTTCCGCGGTTGGGGTCTCGTCTCCTGCGGTTGGGATCTCGTCTTCCGCGGTTGGCATTTTGTCTTCTGCGGTTGGGATCTCGTCTTCTGCAGCCATCATCCCGTCTGCCGGCGTAACCGCGATTGGAATTCAGTCTTCTGCAGTTAGTGCTCTATCTTCTGCGGCTGGACTCACGCGTCCCTACGTCGGGATTGGGGTTAGCGGCACTTTGGCTATCAACCCTGCCCTCAGTGGTGTCACGGCTAACCTCGGCTTGTTTTTGACACCTGCTCCTACCGCATTCACCGGCGCTGTTGATCCCTCAAGGACTCTGACGGCGCCCTGGACGGGAGCCTCGGTTGTGACCATCACAATTCTTCCTTCGGGCACAGAATCACTTGGCCAGATCGCCATCCTCACGCCAGCCCTTGGACCCGTATCGTCGCCGACTGCTGGGTCTCAGGTTGGTGGAGTAAGCATCGGGGTCGGCCTGCCCTACGTCGGAGGCACCAATACTCTGATTATTTCGCCGACGATCAGTGGGTTGCCACTGAATGCTGCGGTGACTCTGACGCCCGTCCCCAACACTTACCTGAGCATTCCCGTGGGCCCGGTCACCTGGACTGTGCCTGCACAGTCACCAATTACCGCTCCCCAGACCATCACGATACTGCCCGCTGGAACGAACTTGGTTGGAACGGTTGTTGTGCAGACGCCAGCCAGTGCTCTGGTTCCAATTGGTCTTAGCAATTTGTTCCCAAATAATCCGGCCTCAACCGCCACGGGTGGCACCAGCGTACTGTCTTCAGGCGCAAGCAGTGTACTATCAGGTCTTACGGCGACTGGTACTATTTCACTTCCTGTGGCCACGAATGTCGGCATCGTGACGCTGCCTTACATTGGCGGTACCGAGACTCAGATCATCACACCGATTATCTCTGGTGTGCCGTCGACGCTGGGCCTGACTCCTACGCTCACTACCTATACAGGAGCGGTGCAAAGCGGCATTCTGACGCTTCCTTATAGCGGCTTGACGTCTCGCACTATCACAATCTTGCCTGCAAGCGGTGCTACCGGGCTCGCCATTGTAGTGCTTCAAACTCCTGCTATTGGGGCTTCGCCTTCGTTGAGCCCTTCGGCGCTGCCTACTGGTCCGATTACAAAGCCATACTTCGGCGGCCTCTCTCCCACGGTGATCACGCCAAACATTAACGGTGTACTGTCGACACTTGCCCTTAACCCGACCACTGGCATTTTCTCGGGCCCCTTCGCTGCCTCCACGCTCACTATTGTTGGCTCGCAACCCACGCCCGTTACCTTGACTCTTCTCCCGGCCGGAACTGACAGCCTCGGCACGATTGTGGTGGTTGTTCCATCGACAGCCTCCGCGTTGCTGCCTTCAGCCGCTACCAACCTCAATGTGCCGACAATCTCTAGTTTGAGAACCCAGGGATACATTGGTGGAAATGGTCTCGTGACCATAACTCCCATCGTCAATGGTGTTGCGACCCCGGTCTGGATTACGCCGGTTCAGGTCGGCTTCACTGGCCCCTTCGTATCCTACACTCCGACGATCGGCTATGGAGGTTCAGTCACCGCCACCTTGACCCTGCTTCCTGCATCGGGAGAGACCCAAGGCACAATCGTAGTGGAGACACCCACTGCCCTACTCGCCACCTCCACCTCCGCTGCGATAGGGATCCCATCGCGCCCCCCCATCGTTGGCCCTGGCGGTCTGCCTCCGACGAACAACAACGTGCCCTACGTCACCGGAACTGCGACCACCTTCGTCTCAGCCACGATGGGCCTTGCCACGTTCACTTTCACCATGGTCCCAGTCACCACGCCTTATACTGGTCCGGTCGACCCTCTAAACACGTACACGATTGGCGGCGCGTTCCCGACGACGTACACTATAGTCCCCACTGGTACCCAGAGCCAGGGCACTATCATAATCCAGACACTACTTGCCTCGCTCTCAAGCCTTGGGACGGCAGCTGCTTCGGCATCTTCATTGAGTGCTGGTGCGGCTAGCGCTTCAGCGCCCTCCAGCCTTTTTGTGGCCGGTCCTTCGGGTTCCGTCAGCGTTCCCGTGGCTGGTGCTTCAGGCTCCCTCAGCCTTCCACCGTCTGCTCCTTCAGGCTCAGCCAGCCTTCCCCCGTCCCCTCCTTCAGGCTCTTTGAGTGCTCCCGCGTCTGGTGCCTCCGGACCCTCCGGCATTCCCGTGGCTAGCGTTTCCATATCTGCTGGCCTCAGTGTGTCCGCTTCTGGTGTGCCTGGTGTGGGCTTGAACCTTCCATACATCGGTGGCACATCCACTGTTCTCGTTCCAGCGAAGATTGGCGGTGTGTCCGGCATTCTTACACTGACGCCAGCAACTGTGGCCAGTTGGACCGGTGTGATCAACACGGCCACGCCTTTGACCGTCGGATATGCCGGCCCGACGCCCGTCACGTTGACCGTCCTCCCGACCAACTTGGCTGATCTATCGGCTACTGCCTTCCTGGTTGTCGAGACACCTACTGGCTCCGTCGCTCCGTCAGCAAGCCCGTCATCTGTCCGGCCGTCCACATCGGTGTTTATCCCGACTGGCGGTCTCTACCCGTACGTCATTGGATCCAACACCATGACCATCACGCCGATCATTGGTGGTGTCCCGGTGACCTACACTTTGACGCCAGCACCACCCGGGACTTTCGCGGGCCAGATCGATCCGGCAACTACTTTCACGATCCCGTGGACTGGAACTGCCACGACCACTTGGACGATCTTGCCCAATAACCCGACGAACTTGGTTGGCACTCGGGTCATTGCCACTCCTGGTGTGGTCCCAAGTCAGTCTTCAGCTGGGTTGCCGAGTCAGGCCTCAGCTGCACTTAGCTACGTTACAAGCACGATCGGGTACGCTGGATCTACCATCTCGACGGTGACGGTTACACCAACTGGAGCAATTACGCCTGGGCAGGTCATCACTGTTCTTGTGCAGACGCCTTTCGCACTAATTTCGGGACCGGGTCTCACAAACCTGGCACCTATCTCGCCTGCCGTGTCCAGTGTTCCTACTTCCATTTCCGCTGGCATCATCAACCGTTTGTACGTTGGTGGTAGCTCGTTTGGCCTGATCACCGTTTCAGGAGGCGGCCTTGTCGCACCGGCAGTGATTAATCTTGTACTAGCAACTGGCACAGTCTTCGCCGGCCCGGTTAACCCATCGGTCACTCTGACTGCTGGCTACCCAGGAACCGTACCTACGACGGTTACTCTGCTGCCCCTTCCTGGCCAGACAGAGGGAACTGTGTTGGTCGAGCTTCCTACGGGTACTGTCTCCAATGCCGTTAGTCTGCCGACGGGTGCCGGATGGCCGTATATTGGTGATACTACGAGTGGTGTTCTCGCCGTATCTAGTATTCTCGGCGGACTCCTCACTCAGCTTACCTTGACGCCAGTGGCGACAACCTTCACAGGACCATTCGATCCGCTTGTGACTTTCACGGCGACCTGGACTGGCTCAACTACACGAATCTTGACCCTCTTGCCGACGGGTACGCAGCTATCTGCTACGAGTCTACTGGAAGTTCCGGCGATAACCGGCCCTCCCTCCGCTAGTGTTCCCATCGGCGCGCCCTCGGTAACTGCTGCGCCAACGGCCCGCCCGTACATTGGTGGTTCAACAAGTGATTTGGTCACTGCTTCATTTAGCTTTGGCCTTGGCCCTGGTGGTGCGGGTCTGACGCTTCTTCCGCTTACTCCGTACAACGGCCCCATTTTCACCGGGCGTGTTAACCCATTGATCACGTTCACGGCATCTTGGACTGGCACAACTACGAGAACACTGACATTGCTGCCCACAGGGATCGACACTGATGCAACACTCTTGGTTGAGATCCCACAAGCAGCGGCTTCCTCGGCAGTTTCATCGCTGCTGGCCGCTTCTGGTCGTCCGTACGTTGGCGATGTGACATCTGGTGTTGTTACTGCCTCTTTAGGTATCGGTGCGCTGCCAACGCTATTCCCGTTGACGCCCGCCCCCTTCGCTACCTTCACTGGGCCTATCAATCCGTCTGTCACGTTCACGGCGCCATGGGCTGGCACAACTACGAAAACGCTGATCTTGTTGCCAACTGGCACTGATACTGCTGGCACTTATCTGGTTGAAGTTCCCTTGACGGCTGCTCCTACTGCGCCCACCGGCCAGTTGATTCCGCCAGGATTGTCACTCTTGGCGCCTTCTGCTACCGCGGGCAGGCCATATGCTGGTGACAGCACCGCCATCGCTATAACTGCATTGCTCGGGGCTAGCGGTCTTCCGACAGGACTCTTCCTTACGCCTGCTACTGCGCCATTGACCTATGCAGTTGATCCGGCCAACACGTTCTTTGCGCCGTACACTGGATCTTCAGTTAGGACATTGACTCTGTATCCTACGGGCACACAGACGCTTGCGACGTATCTAGTTCAGACTCCGGCCTCTTCCGGTCCTTCTGCAACCTTGCCTGGTATCCAAACCGGCGTTCGGCCGTACTTTGGTGACACGACACCGGCAGTCATTACCGCTGCCTCGATCGGCATCTCGGCCGGGCTCACGACCTTTTACCTCAGCCCGACGGCTGTGCCATTCACTGGCCCGCTGGCGTCCGTTACCTTCACTGCGCCTTGGGCTGGATCGACGACAAAGGTCTACACCCTCTTCCCGACTGGCACTGATGTGGCTGGTACTGTTCTCGTGCAGACGCCTGGAGCCCTCAGCGCCTTGCCTAGCGGCTTGACAGGCCTCGCTTCTCCCACCATCACGCCTTCGCCCGTCAATACGGCAGGCATCCCTCGCAAGTTGTACGTGGGTGATTCGACGTCTGGTTTTATCACAGTTTTCCCATTCGGCTCGACTGGTCTTCCGGTTACGTACTCGCTCGAGCCGTACACGGGCACTTTCAGCTTTACTGGTCCTTTCGATCTTGTCACGCTGACGGCGCCGTACGATGGAACGGCCGCCAAGACGATCACGTTCCTTCCTGACGTTTTTGGTGGCTCTGGCACCTTGGTCGTCGAGGTTCCTCGCTCTGCTCTCGCCAGCCCGACGGCTGCAGTGTCCCTCCCACCTCCGGCCACGGCTTTGGCATCGACTGGCAGACAGTACTTCGGCGACTCCACCATTGCCACCTTCACGGCGGTACCCTGGAATGGCGTTTCGGCCGTCGCGTCGCCAACCGTTTTCACGCTTACACCTGCCGCACTGCCGTACACTGGTACGCTTCAGCCATTCGCCCAGTTTACCACTCGCTGGACGGGTCTTACGACTAGAACGTTGACGATCCTACCTTATGGTACCGACACTGCAGGATCACTGTTGAT
Organism: Lasiodiplodia gonubiensis; assembly: GCA_009829795.1. NCBI lineage: Eukaryota > Fungi > Ascomycota > Dothideomycetes > Botryosphaeriales > Botryosphaeriaceae > Lasiodiplodia > Lasiodiplodia gonubiensis. The sequence continues at coordinate 830,558 of RHKH01000002.1, read as the reverse complement.
TGAGATCCCTGGTGCTACTCCTGTTGGCTTGTCCGCATCTCTTGGTGCGTCTGTAGCGCTGTCTTCTCCACCTGTCCCGTCCGGAGCGCTGTACGATGGAGACTCCACCATCGCCGTTGTCACCGTCACCCCGATCTTGGGCGGCGTCCCTGCACCTGCGCCAATTGTCCTTACTTTGACACCTGCTCCTACGCCTTGGACAGGCGCGATCGACCCGGCCGCAGCCGTGACGGTGCCATGGACGGGCACCGCTTCTCGCACGCTGGTTATCCACCCCACTGGCACTGACACAGCCGCCACCCAGCTCATCGAAATTCCTGCTGGCGCCTTCACTCCCGCTGCTCCTTCGGTCTCCGCTCCCGCCTCCCCCGTGCCCTACGATGGAGGCAGCACAATAGCAACCATCACCGCGACGCCTTTCGGCTTAACCACCCTATCCAACGGCGTCATAGCTACCACGTTCGGCCGACCTACCACCTTGGTGCTCACTCCGGCCACGGCTGGTTACACTGGTCTGGTAGATCCTGCAACGACGCTGTCGATGACATACGGTGGGTCGACGACGAGCACGCTCATTCTGCATCCCACCGGCGCACAGAGCCTGGGTACCGTCATCCTGGAGATTCCAGCGACCGCTGCGGCTTCCGCCTCGAACTTCCTCGGAGTTTCGGCCTCAGGTTCGCTACTATTTGCTACCACTGCCCCCGGTCTGCCATCCTCGGTTGGCGCCGCGGGTCGGCCTTATATTGGAGACACCGTGGTTGCTACTGTAACAGCGACACCCGGTGTATTGCAGCAGGTCTCGGGCATCCCCGGATCAAGCTTATTGGTTAACTTCCCGCCCACGGCCCTCGTCATTACGCCTGCGACGACGCCGTTCACTGGCCCGATCGACCCTGCCACGAGACTCACGGCGCCTTGGACCGGCCTGAGCACGAGGACGTTGACGCTGCTGCCTACTTCTGGCCAGACTGCGGGTACATTGCTCGTGCAAACTCCATTGGCGGGTGCTTCCGTGTCTCCCACTGGGCCAGATAGCCTCCCCTCTGCCCTTCCGACTGGTCTTCCAGTTCTGGCGTACAATGGTGGTGATGGATCTGTTCAGACCATCACAGCTCTCCCAGGTGGAGTTCTGGGTGCCTTCCCCGGCGGCATCCCGTTGACCTTTATCCTCACACCTGCTACAACGTCATACACCGGCCCAGTCAATTCACTTACGACGCTTACCGCTCCTTACTCCGGCTTGACCACGCAGACACTGACGCTGCTTCCCACAGCGGGTCAGACGGTTGGAACTTTGCTCGTCGAGACCCCTTTCGCAGCTCTCTCTGCTTCAGCTGTGCCTTCGCTCCTTGCTCCAGTCTCCCGCCCATACTACGGCGGCGATGGTATCGTCGAGACTATCACGGCTCTTCCTGGTGGCAGCGCTGGCCCAATTGCCGGCGCCGCTCCGCTGACCTACATTCTCGCACCTGCTCCTACGCCGTTCTCGGGACCTATTGATCCGGTCATAACCCTCTTGGCACCATGGACTGGCTTTACGACGCGCACACTCACTCTCTACCCGCTCAGCGGTCAGAGCGCCGGCACGTACTTGGTGGAGACACCCGGTCCTCTGGCGTCCCTTCCTGTGTCGCTTCTGGCTCCTGGCTCTGCTTCTCCAACCGGCCTGCTTTCTGCGTCTGCCCAAGCCAGCTTGCTGGCTCGCCCGTACGTTGGCGGAGACGGCAGCATCACCACTATCACGGCGGCACCTGGCAATAGCCTTGGTCCGCTGGCCAGCGCTGCCCTGCAGACCTTCCTGATGACTCCCGCCACCACGCCGTACAATGGCCCCATCGACCCCGCCACGACGCTGACAGCACCGTATGACGGCTCGACGATCCGCACTGTCACCCTCCTTCCCCTCAGCGGTCAAACGGCTGGCACGCTGCTTGTCCAGACGCCACTCAATGCTGCATCTGGCCCAGCCACTGCGTCAGCTACTGTTCCAGCCATCTTGAGTGGTCGTCCCTACCAGGGTGACACCACTACTGGAATGGTGACCGCCACGCCTTTTGCTGGCGGTTCGCTGCTCGGGGTTCCTACGGCCATCAGCCTGACCCCGGCGACTTCGTTCTTCACAGGACCGGTAGACCCCGTCACCACCTTGACGGCCTTCTATCCTGGTCTCATCACCCAGTTCCTGACGCTGCTGCCAACAAGCGGCGGCACGGTAGGCACGGTCTTGGTTGAGGTCCCGTTGACAGCATCCGGCGCCTCCTCTCCGGGCTTCCCCTCTGCTACAGTCAGCGGTAGTCTTGGAGTGACTCCTCCAGCCCTCGGTGGCAGACCTTACCAGGGCGACTCCACCACTGGAACCGTCACGGCCACGCTATTCGCGGGCGCCTCACCTATCGGCTTGCCTGTCGCGATTGGCCTCATCCCGGTAACTTCATTGTTTACTGGCCCGGTGGATCCGTCTAACACGATGACCGCTTTCTACGGCGGCACCACGGTGAAGGCTCTTACCCTGCTGCCCACGAGCGGCGGCACACTGGGAACAGTGTTGGTCGAGATTCCGGCGACAGCTTCGGGGCTCCTCTCTGGCGTCGGCCCTTCGGCATCGGCTCCGGCTTTCATCAACAGGCCGTATCAGGGTGCTACCACCACAGGAATTATCACAGCCACGCCCTTTGCTGGCGGCTCGCCTGCTGGACTGGCCACCGCTCTCGGCTTGGACCCAGCCACATCGCTGTTCACCGGTCCAGTGGATCCAGTTACTACCATGTCGGGCTTCTACAGCGGCAGCACGACGCAATTCCTCACCCTACTTCCCACGAGCGGCGGTACGGTTGGAACCATATTGGTGGAAGTCCCGTTGACAGCCCTCGCCTCTGGTTCGGCGAGTCTACCTTTCCCGACTACAGCAGGGCCAGCTCTCGGCGGCCGCCCATACCAGGGTGGCACTTCGCCCGCGACCATTACTGCGGTACCTTTCGTTGGTGCTTCTCCTATTGGTGGTCCTACCGCGCTCAGCTTGGACCCAGCAACATCGCTGTTTACGGGTCCCTTGGATCAGTTCACGACCCTCACTGCTTTCTATCCTGGAAGCACTACTGCCTTCCTCACCCTGCACCCTACTTCCGGCGGCACTCTTGGTACCCTTCTCATCGAGCTTCCCGCAACGGCTGCAGTCTCTGGTCTGCCTTCGCTCACTGCCTCTCCGTCGCTACCGCCGGCACAAATTGGCCGGCCATACCAAGGCGACACCATCACGGCAAGCCTCACGGCGACGCTATTCGTCAATGGCGTAGGGTCCTTGCCCACTGGGCTCAGCCTGACCCCGGCAACATCGCTGTACACCGGTCCTCTGGATCCCGCGACGACATTGACCGCCTTCTACAGCGGCAGCACCACCGCGTTCCTGACGCTCCACCCGACGTCTGGCGGCACGCTCGGCACTCTGCTCGTCGAGGTCCCCCTGACCGCTGGATTGTCCGCTGGTGGCGCCTCTCTCAGCGCTCCGTTCGCCTCTTCAGCACTACCAGCGTTGACTGGTAGGCCTGCTGCCGGAGTCATCGCGCCAGAAACAGTCACCGTCACACCGATCATCAGCGGCGTGCCGTTCCCGTCCCCGACGGTGATGAGCCTGGATCCCGCGCCGCCCTTCTCCGGCGCCGTCGACCCGGCCACGACCCTCACCGCGGTCTACACTGGCAGCACGACGAGGTCGCTGACGCTGTACCCGACATCCGGCGGCACACTCGGCACGGTGCTCGTCGAGGTGCCTGCGACGGCTGCTGGAGGCTCTGCCGCCACGCTTTCTCCGGCACCCAGCGCCTCGGTGCCGGCGTTCGTGACTGGCAGGCCGTACGCAGGTGACAGCACAACCGGCACTCTGATCGCCACTCCGATCTTCACCCTCTCCGATGGCAGCATTTCGACCGGCCCCGTCACCGCCATCGTCGTGCAGCCTGCGACAACGCCGTTCACCGGCGTATTCGACCCTGCAACGACTCTGACCGCGCAGTACCCCGGCAGCACCACGAAGATCTTGACGCTCTACCCGACGAGCGGCGGCACTCTCGCAACGCTTCTCATGGAAGTGCCTGCTACGGGATCTGCGGCTTCGGCATCGGGCCCAACCGTCTCGCCGTCCGGTCCGGCTGCTGCTACTACGGCCTCGGTGCCACTGGAGCTGCTGCCCGGCAGGCCGTATTTCGGCGACAGTACGACGGGTGTTCTGACGGCTACGCCTGTCGTCTTTGAGTTCACCCCGCCCAACCAGATTAATTTGGTCACCGCTGCACCCGTGCCGATTAATTTGGTTCCGGCTTCGTCGCCGTTCACCGGTAGATTGGATGCGTTCACGACGCTGACTGCGGTGTACCCTGGAAGCACTACCAGGACCCTGACCCTGTATCCGACGCCTGGTGGCACGTTTGGCACTCTCCTCGTGGAAGTGCCGTCCAGTGGCCCCTTGATTCCCACTCCAGGGACAGCTTTGGCTTTCCCCTCCGCTTCGACCGCGCCAGCATTGAGTGGCATGCTGTACCAGGGCGACAGTACCACCGGTGTGATCACTGCGACTGGTCTCGACAATCTGCCCACTGTTTACCCCCTGATCCCGGTGACTTCGCCGTTCACTGGACTAGTGGATCCGTCCTTGACTCTTACAGTGCAGTATCCCGGTAGCACTGCTCGGACTATCACGCTGCTTCCAACCAGCGGTGGACTGTTCGGTACTGCCGTCGTTGAGGTGCCGTCCACTGCTGCCCTCTCGGGTCTTCCATCAGCGTCGGGCTCGCCGGCATTGAGTGGCAGGCCGTACCAATCCGGCACTACCACGGCCGTAGTTACTGTAACTCAGCCGAATGGTGTGGTGACGCTCGTTAGTCTGGAGCCAGCAACAACGCCATTCACAGGCTTAGTTGATCCACTCATCACTCTCACAGCCAGTTGCCACGTGACTGTTATTACAACGATCACCCTCTTCCCTACAAGCGGCCAGACCTTGGGCACTCTTCTCGTCGAGGTTCCTTCCGCCGGCTCCTCCGGCACGCTTTTAGTCCCGTCGGCTCCGACAGCTCTAGGACTTCCTGGCCGGCCCTACCAGGGTGGAACTACCACTGGGGTTGTTACTGGCATCGATGCCTTCGGATCATCAACTATCCTGAACTTGCAGCCAGCAACGGCGGCATTCACAGGTCCTGTCGATCCGTTGATCACTTTGACAGCTGCTTACCCCGGAAGTACCATTCAAACCGTCACACTTCTTCCCATCAGCGGCGGGCTCTTCGGTACTGTGCTTGTGGAAACTCCTGCTGCTGTGAGCACCGCCTCGGCGATTCTTTCGTCTCCTGCTTCAGTTCCGGCTTCGTCGGCTCCAGCATTCACTGGCCGCCCGTACCAGGGCGGTACTTTGGCTGGCGTCGTTACCGCCACACCAGTCATCACCCTTCCTGGTTTCGGAGTAGTAACACTACAGCCTACCACTATCCCGCTGAATCCAGCGACTTCGTCGTTTACTGGAGGAGTCGTTACAACGCTCACTTTAACCGCAGGTTACCCGGGAAGCATTACGCAGACCGTCACTCTTCTTCCCACTGGCGGCGAATCCTTGGGTACTCTGCTTGTGGAAACTCCCACAGTTGCCAGCATTTCGGCGGCTCCAGCAGCCACTGGCCGGCCGTATGTGGGAGACACGACGAGTGGTATCGTCACGGCCACGCCCGTGACTCTCCTCGGCAACTCTCAGATCGCCACGCTGGCACCCACCGCCTTCGACCTGACTCCAGCGACTACGCCCTTCACCGGAGGTGTCGTTCCCTCGCTCACCTTGACCATCTCCTACTCCGGCAGCACCACTCGGACCCTCACACTCCTCCCCACCGCGGGCGAGTCCCTGGGCACGCTTGTCGTAGAAGTTCCAGCAGCGCTCACCGGCTCAGGTGCTTTGTTCGTCTCAGGCTCGCTCTCCGGTCTCATCTCCGCCGCGCCTTCCGGAACTGCTCTCCCTTCAGTGCTCCCTGGCCGCCCGTACGTGGGCGGAACGACGCCTGATGTCGTGGCAATCACGCCGCTCACCACCGGTACCGACGGCCTCCCCACGGCTGGTGTCCCCACGACGTTCAGCATCGATCCTGCGACGTCGCCCTTCACGGGTCCGGTCGTTCCAGGGGTGACCCTGACTGCTCCTTACTCCGGCACTACCCCCCGAACGCTCGTCCTCCTGCCCACCGGCAGCGAAACTGCGGGGACGGTGCTCGTTCAAGTGCCGGCTTCGGCGTTGGTTCTGCCTTCGGGATCGGGCCTGCCTTCGGGATTGGGCCTGCCTTCGGCATCTGGCCCAGGTTCAGCATCAGCCCTACTGTCGGGATCAGCCCTACCTTCGGCAACGGCTCCTGCACTCGGCCCTCGACCATACCAGGGTGGTACTGCGCCTAGCGTTTTGACGGTTACGCCTGCGATCATCGGCACTGATGGCTTACGGACGCCTGGCCTTCCCACGGCGCTTAGCCTCGAACTTGCTACTTTGAGCTTCTCCGGAGCAGTTGATCCGCTTGTTACATTGACAGCGATCTACCCAGGCACCGTTACCCAGACTCTGACGCTGCTTCCCACGCCTGGTGGAACTCTGGGAACTGTGCTGCTCGAGATTCCCTTGACGGCCTTGGGGTCGCTTTCGGCAGGGCCGTCGGCATTGCCTTCAGCTGGAACAACTCCAGCCCTCGGCGGTCGTCCGTACCAAGGCGGTACTGCACCGAGTGTCCTGACGATCGCACCAGTGAGCATTGGTTCTAACGGTCTACCGACAACTGGAGCACCTACGGTGCTTAGCCTCGATCCAGCAACATCATTCTTCACTGGACCAGTTGACCCGGCAATCACATACACGGCTTCCTACTCTGGCACTGTCGTACAGACCTTAACCCTGCTACCCACCCCTGGAGGTACTGTGGGTACCGTACTTGTGGAAGTACCCTTCACCGCTCTACCTTTGGCAACGGCTTCAGCAGGAACGGCCTCAGCAGCAACGACTCCATCCCTTGGCGGTCGCCCGTACCAAGGCGGCACCGCGCCGAGCGTCCTCACGGTCGTGCCAGTCTCCACCGGCTCCAACGGCCTGCCGACAACCGGTACGCCCGCCGTCATCAGCCTCGACCCGGCGACATCGCTCTTCACCGGGCCCGTCGATGCCGTGATGTACACGGCCGCCTACCCGGGCAGCACCACGCAGACCATCACCCTGCACCCCACGCCCGGCGGCACCCTCGGCACCGTGGTCGTCGAAGTGCCCTCCACGGCGGCCCTCGCGCCGCCCGTCCAGACGGCTTTAATGGCTACGGGGACGACAGCACCACCTCTCTCCGCCGGCGGCCGCCCGTATCAAGGCGGCACTGCGCCGAGCATCTTGACCGTCACGCCCGTCACCCTCGGCCCGAGTGGCCAGCTGATTCCCGGCGTGCCGACGACTATCAGCCTCGACCCGGCGACGTCGAGCTTTGCCGGCGCTGTCGACCCGGCGACGATGCTCACGGCGGTTTATCCGGGCAGCGTCACGCAGACCTTGACGCTTTTCCCCACGCCGGGTGGGACGCTGGGAACACTCTTGATCGAGGTGCCGGCGGCTACGAGCGGGCTTTCAGGTGTTTCGTCGCCTGGAACCTCAGGTGCTCCTTCGGCTGGCATTCCAAGTGGTTCGTCGGCCGCAACGGTACCAGCAATGAGCGCTGGCCGGCCGTACCAGGGAGGTTCAGCGCCGAGCGTGCTGACGATCACGCCAATTACAGTGGGTGCGAATGGCATCCCGACCATTGGCTTGCCATCCGCCTTGAGTCTCGACCCGGCAACATCTTTCTTCACGGGCGGCTTGGACCCGGGAACCACATTCACGGGTACCTACTCAGGCAGCACTACACAGTTCCTGACCCTCCTCCCCACGCCTGGCGGTACCTTGGGCACTTTGCTCGTCGAGGTTCCTGCATCCGCAACTCCAGGTGTCTCAGCCACCGCTGCCTCATCCCCAGTCTTGTCGTCTCCCACAGCGGCTCCGGCCTTCGTCAGTCGTCCGTACGTGGGCGACACGACGACAGGTATCTTGACAGCCACACCGGTCCTACCTCCGGGCACAAGCCCACTGCCACCCGGCTTCTCTGGTATTGTACCAATCGGACCCGCCACCGCCTTCGGACTTGTGCCGGCGACGACGGGCTTCACTGGCCCGGTGGACCCGGTGACCACCTTCACGGCTGTATATGGAGGCAGTACGATCAAATACATAACGCTGCTTCCTACCTCCGGTGCCACTCTAGGAACCGTCTTGATCGAAGTTCCTGTAGAAACCGCTGCAGCATCGCTACCCGCGCAGCTTTCGGTCTCGGCGCTGCCTACATTGTCCGCTCCAGCACTGGCCGGCCGCCCGTATCTGGGAGACACCACTACCGGCACACTGACCGGCACGCCTTTCAATCTCGGCATCCAATTGACGCTGAGCGCACTCGGCACGTTCAACCTGATCCCAGCAACCCTGAGCTCCGCTTTCCCGCTCGATCCAAGCGTTACCTTTACCGCGTTCTACTCAGGCAGCATAACTCAGACACTCACCCTCTTCCCTACCCCTGGCAGTATCTTCGGAACAGCTCTGGTCGAGGTGCCTGCACCAATCACTGCATCATTGGCCCCGCTTCCCGGGACAGCACTGGTACAGCAGCCTTCGTCATCACCAGCTCCATCGGCTGCTGGCGGCCGTGCCTACCAGGGTGATACAACGACCGGTGTTCTGACGGCCACGCCAGTCAGCATTCTAGGCACGTTGCCTGCGCAGATCAGCGCTGCTCTGGTGAATGGCCCAGCCACTGCCGTCGACCTCACTCCGGCTACCTCGTTCTTCAATGGCCCGTTGGATCCGGCTACTACTTTCACCGCTACCTACCCGGGAAGCACCGTCAAGTTCTTGACGCTTTTGCCTACGCCGGGCGGGACGTTGGGAACGCTGCTTATCGAGGTCCCGGCGGTGGCGACTCCTGCTGGAGCATCTTCACAGCCTTTGTTATCCGCACCAACAGCCGCTACTGCGTCGGCAGCCACCACTACGCGCGCTTACCAAGGAGACACCACAACTGGTGTTCTGACGGCTGCGCCGGGTGGCTCTCTGTTCCCGTCTGGTGGTCCGGTCACAGTCATCAACATGACTCCGGTGGCTCCATCGTTCACTGGACCCCTGGACCCGGTCACCACCCTCACAGCGACTTACCCAGGCAGCACCACTAAGATTTTGACGCTCATGCCTACGCCTGGTGGAACGGTTGGAACGCTTCTCGTTGAAATCCCGGCGGCAGCGACTGCTGGAACGATTCAGCCTTCATCCTCGCCGGCAGCTGAAAATGCCCGCCCCTATCAGGGTGATACTACCACTGGTGTGGTTACGGTGACTCTGCCGAACGGGATACCAACGCTTATTGGTCTCGCTCCAGCATCCTCGATTTTCACAGGCCCTGTGGACCCGGCAACAACCCTCACAGCTATCTATCCCGGCAGCACTACCAAGTTCCTGACGCTCTTACCGACACCTGGTGGTACTGTGGGAACGCTTCTTGTTGAGGTCCCGGCAACGGTTTCGGCACAGCTTTTGTCATCTTCGCCAGTCGCCTCCGCCAACGCACGCGACTACCAGGGTGACATTACTACCGGTGCAATTACTATTACCCCGGGCAACGGAATACCGACTGTCATCGGCTTGACTCCAGCAACCTCAAGCTTCGCTGGACCTGTAGATCCCGCCAACACGCTTACTGTGTTCTATCCGGGTAGTACTACCAAGTTCTTGACACTGTTGCCCACGCCTGGTGGCACGGTTGGAACCCTCGTCGTCGAGGTACCAGCAACCGGCATTGCAACGGTTTCTGCACAGGCTTCATCCACAGCCGCCAACGCCCGTGCTTACCAGGGTGATACTACCACTGGCGCAGTTACTGTGACCCCCACCAATGGAGTACCCACTGTCATCGGTCTGAGCCCAGCGACTTCGATCTTCACCGGCCCTGTGGATCCAGCCAACACGCTCACTGCATTCTACCCGGGCAGCACCATCAAAACGCTCACCATCCTCCCCACGCCCGGTGGAACCTTAGGCACAGTCTTGATTGAACTCCCCACGCCCCTCTCAGCCAGTGTACCCTCCAGCAGCGCAGTTGCTCCCTCGTCGACTGCCGCCCAGCAGCGGACGTACCGCGGCGACACAACCACCGGCATCATCACCGCCACGCCCTTCCTCAACAACGACGGTGGCCTGGAATTCTTCAACACGGCATCGCCGGCGGGCGCGCCTACGCCGATCGCCCTCGTGCCCGCGGCCGGCCCCTTCCCGCGCCCGCCGCTCGACCCGGACACGACCTACACGGCCGTCTACCCCGGCAGCACGACCAAGTTCCTCACCCTCCTGCCCACGGCCGGCAACGTGTACGGCACGCTGGTCATCGAGGTGCCTGCTCCCACAACCAGCAGCATCGCCGCTGCTTCTCCCTCGCCAACAGGCCAAGCCCAGCAGCGGGCCTACCAGGGCGACTCGACCACCGGCGTCCTCACCGCCACGCCTTTCCTCAACCCGGAGGGCCGCTTCAATGATTTCAGTACTGCAGCGTCGGCCATCGGCGCGCCCACGGCCCTCAGCCTCACCCCCGTGCCGTCGACTTTCATCCCCGTCGACCCCGCTACTACCTACACGGCCTTCTACCCCGGCAGCACGACTAGGTTCGTCACGCTCCTGCCCACTGCTGGCGGCGGTACTCAAGGTACGCTGCTCATCGAGGTGCCCGCGCCGACGGCCTCCGTGTCTGTGCTTCCTGGTGGTGCTTCGCTGTCGGCGACGTCGGGTCTCCAGTCGGCGACGGGCTTCTTCGGCAGCCTGAGCAGCATGCTCTTCGGCACGACCGCCGCTTCCGCGCAGCCATCTGCCAGCGGCTCCATGACTCCTCTTGTGCCTTCCGGCAGCCAGCTGCTGGTCTCTGGGTCTCTCGGATTGTCTGCCTCCGGCGGCCTCTCCGCTCCTCCCAGCGGCAGCGGCAGCGGCTCGTTGCCTCCGCTCGTGCCTCCGGGCGGAACGGCTTTGGCTGTTGGCCCCTCTTCGAGCGGCGGTGCGTCGGCAGCGGCGAGCCTCCTCCTCTCCACCATCACCTCGACCGCGGCAAGCATCGCTTCGCCTTTCACCTCGACCGGCGTCTTCGCCAACCCTGCCGACTCGACAGCCGGCGGTCTGCCCTTCACCGGCGTCGTCGTCTTCGTGCCCCCCGGCGCGATCCTGCCTCCGACCACGACCATCTTCGGCAACTTCGCCACGCCCTCGACCACGACGGGTGTATTCACGCCCAGCACCACCGGCGGTGCGCCGCCCTTCAGCGGAGTCATCGTTTTCGCGCCGTCTACGGCCGCCGGGGAATCTGCCGCCGCCGCCGCCGGCTTCCCGCCGACGACGTCCGTTTTCGGCGATTTCACCGCGGCGTCGACGTCCACGGGCGTCCTCACGCTGCCCGGTGGATCGACGCCGTTTAGTGGGGTCATCGTCTTTGTGCCGTCGACGGCGGCGGCGACTGGCAGCGGCGGTGCGTCTGCAGCGTCAGGCCTGCCTACGATCACCTCTGTCGCCAGCAGTGTTGTTTCGGCTTTCACCTCGACGGGGCTCATTACACCTCCGACTGGGACGCCGTTCAGCGGCGTTGTTGTCTTCGTGCCGCCGACGGCTGGTGGTCCCTCCGGTGGTATCATCCCCAGCGGTTTCCCTACCGCTCTTGCCCCTGGAAGCTTACCCACCGTCACTTCCGTCGCCAGCAATGTCGCTTCGGCTTTCACGTCCACAGGCCTCATCACCCCCACCGACGCGTCGGGCCGTCCCACCGGCTCGCCGTTCAGTGGAGTCGTCGTGTTCGAGCCACCGACAGCTGGTGCTCCTGGTAGCCTGCCCACCATCACCTCCATCGCCAGCAACGTTGCTTCACCCGTCACCTCCACCGGCGTCATCACGCCTGCGACTGGCGGCGCGCCGTTTACCGGCGTCGTCGTGTTCGTCCCGCCAACGGCTGCGAATCTTGCCAGTGGCGTCCCGACTGTCACGTCGACCGTCGCCACCATCACGGCGCCCTTCACGTCGGCTGGAATCGTCACGCCTACCGATGCGGCGGGCAGCGCGGTTGGAACGCCGGTTAGTGGGGTCATCGTCTTCGTCCCGCCAACTGCTGCAAATCTCGCCAGCGGTGGAGCTAGCGTCCCGACTGTCACTTCGACCGTCGGCACTATCACTTCGCCCTTTACGTCGGCAGGCCTCGTCACGCCTACCGATGCGGCTGGCAGTACGCTTGGTACGCCTTTCAGCGGTGTTGTTGTGTTTGTGCCGCCTGGCGGTGCGTCTGCGTCGGGTCTCCCGACAGTCACCTCAGTTGTGGCTAGCATCGCTTCGCCGTTCACGTCGACCGGCCTTATTACCCCTACCAATTCGGTCGGGAGTGCGCTTGGCACGCCGTTTAGTGGTGTTGTTGTGTTTGTGCCGCCTGGCGGTGCATCTGCGTCGGGGCTCCCGACTGTTACCTCGATTGTCGGTAGCATCGCTTCGCCCTTCACGTCAACTGGTCTTGTTACCCCTACCAATTCGGCCGGCAGTGCGCTTGGCACGCCATTCACTGGCGTTATCGTCTTCGTGCCACCGACAGCTGGTTTATTGGGTCTCCCAACGGTCACCTCGATTGCCACGAGCGTTGCTTCGCCCTTCACGTCCACGGGGCTGATTACACCTACCGATTCAGCCGGTAGTATGACTGGCACGCCGTTTTCTGGAGTCGTCGTCTTTGTGCCGCCCACAGGGGCTAGCGGTGCTTCTGGATCGGGTCTTCCCACCATCACCTCGATCGCAGCCAGTATCGCCTCGCCATTCACCTCGACGGGTCTGGTCACTCCGACCAACTCGGCTGGTAGTGTGGGTATTGCATTCAGTGCAGTCGTTGTGTTCGTGCCGCCCACAGGTGGTCTTGTTCCCAGCGGTTTGTCCGCATTGGGCCTCCCCACGATTACCTCAACCGTCGCCACCATCGCTTCGCCCTTCACGTCGATAGGTCTCATCACACCGACCAACTCAGCTGGTAGTGTGGGTGTTGCATTCAGTGGGGTCATTGTGTTCGTGCCACCGACAGGTGGTCTCGTCCCTAGCGGTGCATCTGCTCTAGTTCCTGGTGGTTTATCTGCTCTGGTTCCTAGCGGTGCATCTGCATTGGGCCTCCCCACGATCACCTCGATCGCCGCCAGTATTGCCTCACCATTCACGTCAACGGGTGTCATCACTCCAACCAACTCGGCTGGCAGCGCAGGTGCTCCGTTCAGTGGCGTTATCGTATTTGTGCCGCCTACAGCCGCTACCGGTGTGTCCGCACCAGGGCTGCCCACGATCACCTCCCCCATCGCCAGCCTTTCTGGTGCTCCATTCACTACCACTGGCCTCGTCAACCCGACCAACTCGGCAGGCATTGACACGGGCTCGCCGTTCAGTGGCGTTATCGTGTTTGTGCCGTCAGTATTCGGTGCTGCTTCGAGTGGTACAGGTCTTCCAACGATCACATCCACCATCGGCAGCCTTTCCGGTGCTCCATTTACCGGTCCTCCATTCACCAGCACTGGTCTCACCACCCCGACCGACTCGGCAGGCATCGCCACGGGCACGCCGCTCAGCGCAGTCGTTGTCTTCGTGCCTTCAGTACTCGGTGCTACTCCGACCGGTGCAGGCCTCCCCACGGTTACCTCGTTTATTCCGGGATTGCCCTTCCCCATCACTTCGACTGGTCTGATCACTCCACCGACTGGCACACCTTTCAGCGGTGTTCTCGTGTTGGACTCATCCACAGCTGCTGCAGTTTCCAGCGGCGTGAGTCTTCCTACGATTACCTCGTTTATCCCCGGATTGCCCAATCCGATCACTTCAACTGGCCTGATTACTCCCCCGACTGGCACGCCGTTCAGTGGTGTTCTTGTCTTGGATCCATCCACAGCGGCTGCTGTCTCTAGCGGTGCAGGCCTTCCCACCATCACCTCCGTCGCTGGCAACCTTGTCTCTCCAGTCACGAGCACTGGTCTGATCACTCCGACCAACGCCGCAGGCAGCCCAACCGGCACGCCCTTCAGTGGAGTAATCGTTCTCGTACCATCGACAGGCGCTGGTGCCGGTCTCCCTACGATCACGACCGTAGGCAGCGCAGCCTTCACTTCCACCGGGCTCATCACACCCACCGACGCCTCGGGCCGTCCCACCGGCTCGCCGTTCAGCGGCGTCCTCGTCTTCGTTCCGTCGACGGCCGGTGGCGCAAGTCTCCCGACCATCACGTCAACCGTCGGAACCGCCGATTTCACCTCGACGGGTCTGATCACGCCCACAAACTCGGCCGGCATCGCGACGGGCACGCCCTTCCCCGGCGTCATCGTCGTCGTGCCTTCGACGGCGGCGGCAGCTACTAGCGGCTCGATCCCCGCCGGCACGCTTACCGCACCCAGCGGCTCTGGATTCTATCTCGGAAGCAGCGCCAGCGCCAGTGGCCCTGCCGCTTCGCTGAACCTGCCGACTGTGACCTCTGCTGTTGGTACCCTGGCCTCGCCGTTCACCACCGTCGGCCTGATCACGCCGACCAATGCGGCGGGAAGCGTCACTGGTACGCCGTTCAGCGGGGTGATTGTGTTCGTGCCGTCGACGGCTGAAAGCGGCGGCGCGAGCGGCCTGCCTACCGTCACCTCGATCAACGTGAACTTGGCCGCTCCGTTTACAACCACTGGTCTGATCACACCTACCAACGCTCTTGGGAGTGCAACGGGCACACCGTTCTCCGGCGTCATTGTTTTCGCACCTCCGACAGCTGGTGCTACTGGTGGCTCAGCTCTTGGTTCCAGCGGCGCACCAACTGGAGGTGTGCCAACGATTACCTCGTTCATTTCCGGGCTGCCATTCCCTATCACGTCACCTGGCATCATCTCCCCCACGAATGCGGCAGGTGTCCTCACTGGCAGTCCGTATAGTGGTGTTGTTGTTTTCGCACCTCCACCGACCGGTGCGCCGAGTGGTAGTGCCTCAGCAGCGACTGGTGTGCCGACGGTCACTTCCTTTGTTAGCAATGTCGTTTCGCCTGTCACTACGTTTGGCCTCATCACACCCACCGACACGGCGGGTAGTGCAGCTGGTTCGCCGTTCAGCGGCGTCATCGTTTTGGCGCCTCTGACGAATCTGAACCTTGGCCCTAGCGGCGGCGCTCCTCCGAGCGGAAGCCTGCCGACAGTTACGTCTTTTGTCAACAGCGTGGTCTCCCCTATCACCACGTTTGGCCTTATCACGCCTACCAATTCGGCTGGTGTTGCTACTGGCTCGCCTTTCAGTGGTGTCATCGTCCTACAACCCTTGTCGTCGGCATTGAATGCTGGTTCCAGCGGCGCTCCTCCGAGTGGAGCCCTAACAACAGTTACCTCTTTCGTCAGCAACGTCGTCTCTCCTATTACTACGGCTGGTCTCATCACACCTACCAATTCGGCTGGTAGTGCTACTGGATCGCCGTTCTCAGGCATCATCGTGCTGATGCCATTGTCAGCATCAAACGTCGGCCCCGGCGGTGTCCCAAGCGGTCTTCCCAGTGGAGCCCTACCGACAGTCACCTCGTTCGTCAGCAATTTAGCATCGCCTATTACAACAGCCGGTCTTATTACGCCTACTAACTCAGCTGGTATTCCTACCGGCTCACCGTTCAGTGGTGTTATCGTTCTGGCGCCGTTGTCAGCATTGAACGTTGGTCCCAGCGGTGCAGCCAGTGGAGGCCTTCCAACGGTCACCTCGTTTGCTAGCAATCTGGCATCGCCCATCACCACAACCGGCCTCATTACGCCTACCGACTCAGCAGGTATTGCCACTGGCTCGCCATTCAGTGGCGTCATCATCGTAGCGCCTTTGTCGGCTCTCAACCTTGGTTCCAGCGGCGCTCCGAGCGGCAGCCTGCCAACGGTCACCTCGTTCATTCCCGGACTACCATTCCCGATCACGTCAACCGGCCTCATCACACCTACCAACTCATTGGGTAGTGCTACCGGCACGCCGGTCAGCGGTGTCCTCGTCCTACTACCCAGCACCCCCGGTGCTCCAGGCCAGAGCCTCCCCAGCGGCCCTGCTGCCAGCGGCTCTCCACCTGCAACGGCGAACCTGCCCACCATCACCTCGATCGCCAGCGGCGTTGTTTCGCCCTTCACCACGACGGGCCTGGTCCCGGGATCCACGGATTCCGCCGGCGTCACGATCGGCGCGTCGTTCAGCGCCGTCGTCGTCTTCCTGCCGCCGTCAGCCCTTCCCAGCGGCGGTGGCATCGCCCCTCTGCCCGGCACAGCTTTGGCGGTTTCCCCCGGCCCCGGTGCCTCCAGCGCGGGCGCTTCTGGGACCAGCGGTTCAGGCCTTCCAAGCGGAGCAACTGGCCTTCCTACCATCACTGTCGTTTCCGGGACAACGGCGTTTACGTCGACGGGCCTCATCACGCCCACCGACGCGGCTGGAAGCGCTACTGCCTCACCGTTCAGCGGCGTGGTTGTTGTTGTGCCTACGACGGGTCTTCCTACGGTCACTTTGATCTCTGGAACGACTCCTTTTACTTCGACGGGCCTCATCACCCCTACCAACTCGGTTGGAAGCGCTACCGGTGCGCCGTTTAGCGGCGTGGTTGTTGTCATACCGACAACGGGTCTTCCCACGATTACTTCCACTGCCGGCAACAGCGCTTTTACTTCAACGGGCCTTATCACGCTTACCAACTCGGTTGGAAGCGCGACTGGTTCCCCGTTCAGCGGTGTGGTCGTTTTCGTGCCTACAACGGGCGGTCCCTCAGCGGCTGGCCTTCCCACGATCACCTCTACTACCGGCAACAGCGCTTTCACTTCAACAGGGCTTATCACGCCTACCAACTCAGCTGGAATCGCGACTGGAACACCGTTCAGCGGTGTCATCGTTTTCGTGCCTACAAGTGGTGGCATTAGCGGCATTCTTGGAAGCGCTTCTGCCCCTGGCTCTCTGTTCATCTCCGGCAGCACTCCTGGGGCACCAGGCGCGTCTGGGTCCGGTCCCTCAGGCATTCCGGGTCAGAGCCTTGGCCCGAGCGGTTCCTTGCCCGGCAGCCTTCCCACGATCACTTCGGTTGGCGGCACCAGTGCCTTCACCAGCACAGGCCTCATTACCCCCACCGATTCGGTTGGCAGTGCTCTTGGCACACCTTTCTCTGGCGTCGTTGTTTTCGTGCCGTCGACAGCTCCTGGTGCCTCTGGCCTCATTCCCAGCGGCGTTCCCACTGCTCTTGCCCCTGGAATGAGTGGATCGATTCTGCCTACGGTTACCTCAATTACAGCTAGCATTGCTTCACCGTTCACCACGACTGGCCTCGTTACCCCGACAGACTCGGCTGGCAGGACTCTTGGCACACCGTTCACCGGTGTTATTGTGTTTGTGCCATCGACAGCTGGTGGGCCATCTGGTCTAATTCCTAGTGGTGTTCCCACAGCTCTTGCTGGCCTCAGCCTAAGCGGTGCTGCGTCGAACTTGCCTACGGTTACCTCAATTGCGGCTAGCATTGCTTCACCGTTCACTACCACTGGTCTCGTTACACCCACAGACTCGGCTGGTAGGACTCTTGGCACGCCCTTCACTGGTGTCATTGTTTTCGTTCCATCAACAGCCGGTGGTCCCTCTGGTCTTATCCCCAGCGGTGCTCCTACCGCTCTGTTCCCCGGCCAAAGCATCAGCCCAAGCGGTATTCCGTCGAACCTGCCTACGGTCATTTCGATTTCTGGCAACAGTCTTTTCACAACCACTGGTCTCATTACACCTACTAACTCCTTGGGCATCGCCACTGGCTCGCCCTTCCCCGGAGTGATCGTTTTCGTGCCGTCAACGGCCGCCGCAGGTGCCTCGAGTCTCCCCACCGGCGCTGCTCCTGCTTCTGGCGCCACCGACTTCCTCCTCACCCCAAGCGGCTCCGCGCCCAGTGTACCAACCGTCACCTCGGTTGTGGGCAGCGTCAGCGCCGTCTTCACCACCACCGGCCTCATCACGCCCACGAATGCCTTCGGCATCCCTACGGCTTCGCCTTTCCCTGGAGTGATCGTCTTCGTGCCCTCGGCATCGGCTGGCTCCAGCCTGCCGACAATCACTTCGGTTGCTGGCAGCAGTGTCTTTACGACTACTGGCCTCATTACACCGACGAACGCGCTGGGTAGTGCGATCTCGTCGCCGTTTACCGCAGTCGTTGTCTTTGTCCCGTCGACAGCTGCTAGCGGTGCGAGCTTCGGTCCCAGTGGCGCAAGCGTCAGCCCCGGCAGCACTGCTCTTCCCACGATCACCTCGTTCGGCGAGCGCGCCTTCACTACCACGAGCCTGATAACCCCTACGAATTCAGCTGGTATTGCGACTGGGTCGCCGTACAACGCTGTGGTTGTGTTTATGCCCTCCACGGCCGCTGTCCTACCCACGGTCACTTCGATCGGCAGCAGCGCCTTCACCACCACCGGACTCATCACTCCAACCGACGCTGCCGGCGCTACAACTGGCACACCGTACAGTGGAGTCATCGTCTTCGTGCCATCGACGGCTGCCAGCGGTGCTGGTCTACCCACCATCACCTCCGTTGCAGGCAACCTCGCCTACACCACCACCGGCCTCATTACCCCCACCGACGCCGCTGGAGCCGCAACTGGGACGCCGTTCAGCGGAGTCATCGTTTTCGTGCCTTCGTCGGCTGCGAGTGGCGCTTCTCTCCCAACTGTGACTTCTGTTGTTGGTACCCTGGCCTCACCGTTCACTACCATTGGCCTGGTCACGCCTACCAATGCGGCCGGGGCTACGACTAGAACGCCGTATAGCGGCGTGATCGTTTTCGTGCCCTCAACAGCACTTAGCGGCGCGAGCGCTGCCCTGCCGACGGTCACTTCGATTGCAGGTACCAGTGCTTTTACGACTGTCGGTCTCATTACGCCTACCAACTCCGCCGGCTTTGCGACTGGGACACCGTTTACTGGGGTCATCGTTTTCGTTCCTTCATCGGCGGCTGCTGCCTCGACGCCCGGCGCCGGCCTGCCAACAGTTACGTCAATCGCAGGCACCAGTGCCTTCACCACCACTGGACTCATCACACCTACAAACGCGGCTGGAATTCCAACCGGGTCGCCAGTTAATGGCGTTATTGTTTTCATTCCTTCAACAGCGGCTGGTGCCTCGACACCCGGCGCCGGCTTGCTGCCAACAGTTACCTCTTTCGCTCCAAGCCTGGTGTCCGCCGTTACAAGCACTGGCCTCGTCACTCCTACCAATGCCGCCGGCATTCCAACGGCGTCGCCGTATAGCGCAGTCATCGTTTTCGATCCCGCAACCGCGATTGGCGCCTCAACGCCCGGTGCTGTTGCTCTACCGACAGTCACCTCTTTGGCTTCCAACTTGGTCTCCCGTGTCACATCCACTGGTGTCATTACACCCACCAATGTTGCGGGCATTCCGACCGGATCGCCGTACAGCGCCGTGATCATCTTCGACCCTGCAACAGCGATTGGCGCCAGCGGTGGTATTCTGCCAACCGTGACCTCGTTCGCCAGTAACCTGGCCGTCCCCACCACCGTCACCGGTCTCATTACCCCGACCAATGCGGCTGGTATCCCCACCGCATCGCCGTACAGCGCGGTCATCGTGTTCGATCCTGCTACGGCGGCCAGTGGTGGTGCGTCCGTTCCTGGCCAGAGTGGCGCTGGTCTTCTGCCAACCGTCACCTCGCTTGCAAGCAACCTCGCCTCTCCAACCACAGTCACTGGTCTCATCACCCCGACCGACTCGACCGGCATCGCAACTGGCACGCCGTATAGCGGTGTTATTGTTTACGTGCCCTCCACGGCGCCTGGTGCCCCAAGCCTCAGCGCTCCAGGCAGCGCATCTGTCCCCGGCCAGAGCGGCGTCCTTCCAACGGTTACCTCGCTCGCAAGCAATCTCGCCTCTCCGACCACCGTTACTGGCCTCATCACCCCAACCAATTCGGCTGGTATTGCGACTGGCACTCCGTACAGCGGTGTGATCATTTACCTGCCATCTACCGCGCCTGGTGCTTCCCTCCCCGGCCCGAGCGGCGGCCCCGCCGTCCTCCCCACAGTCACTTCGCTCGCCAGCAACCTGGCCAGCCCCACGACCGTCACCGCCCTCATCACCCCGACCAACTCGGCCGGCGTCGCAACCGGGACGCCGTACAGCGGCGTCATCGTGTTCGTGCCCTCGACCGGTTCCCCCAGCCCTGCCAGTGTCCCTGTCATCAGCGGAAGCGGATCGATGCTGCTGTCAGGAGGACCTCTCCTGCCTTCCGGCGGTCCGCCGACGAACTTGGCTTCTGGTGGCGCTCCCGGTAGTGCGTCTGGCCTTCCGAGCGGATCGCTCCCGGCGTCGTCTGGCGGCGGCGGCGGCTCGCTCTTCCCGTCTGGTGGTCTCATTCCTGGCGGACCGCCGACCAATTTGGCTATCGGGTCTTCGGGTCTGCCGAGTGGTGGCTCTGGTCTGCCGAGTGGCTCCGGTCCGGGTTTGCCAAGCGGCTCAGGTGCTGGTCTGCCCAGCGGTTCTGGTCTGCCGAGTGGTTCTGGCCTGCCGAGTGGTCCTGGCCTTCCAAGTGGTTCTGGCCTTCCAAGTGGTTCTGGCCTACCAAGTGGCTCTGGTCCTGGTTTGCCCAGCGGCTCCGGTCCAGGTCTGCCCAGCGGCCTACCTACTATCACGTCAACGACTGGCAGTCTTGCTTTCACTAGCACCGGTCTCATTACGCCGACCGACTCTGCTGGTATTGCGACGGGTACGCCATTCCCTGGCGTTGTTGTTTTCGTACCCACGTCAGGTGCCGCCAGCCAGCTGCCATCCGGCAGCGGTGGTCTGCCGACCATTACTTCAATTGCTGGCAACTCTGCATTTACTAGCACTGGCCTCATTACGCCAACCAACTCCCTGAGTATTGCAACGGGTACGCCTTTCCCTGGCGTCGTTGTTTTCGTGCCCACATCGGGTGGGCTCGGCCAGTCTCTGTCAGGCCTTCCGACTATTACCTCAACCGCTGGTAACTCCGCATTTACGTCAACTGGCGTCATTACTCCAACGAACTCTATTGGCAGTGCGACCGGCCTGCCGTTCTCCGGCGTCATTGTCTTCGTGCCTACATCGGGCGGTCTCAGCCAACCACTGTCGGGCTTGCCAACCATTACGTCCACTGCTGGAACCTCTGCATTCACTACAACTGGTGTTTTCACACTCACGAATGCTGCGGGTATTCCGACCGGTTCCCCGTTCACTGGCGTGGTTGTTTTCGTACCTACATCGGGTGCCCCCAGCCAGCCTCTGTCGGGATTGCCGACCATTACGTCGACAGCTGGCAACTCCGCATTTACTACTACTGGGGTGATTGCACCCACAAATGCCGCAGGAATCACCACTGGCGTTCCATACACTGCTGTAGTCGTCTTCGTCCCTACTTCCGGTACCACGGGAGCCGCCAGCTTGCCCACAATTACGTCGACTGCTGGTACCTCTGCTTTCACCACGACTGGAGTGATTGCGCCTACAGATGCTGCGGGAAGTACAACTGGTTCTCCATACAGCGCTGTGGTCATTTTCATGCCCACTACGCCTGCTGCAGGCGGCGCCAGCTTGCCTACAGTCACCTCAACCGCTGGTAGCTCTGCATTCACTACAACCGGGCTCATCACGCCCACTAATGCCACGGGAGGCGCCACCGGTGCTCCCTACACCGGCGTGGTTGTTTTCGTTCCCACGGCGGCTACTAGCAGCAGCGCTCCGCCTCCCGGCGTTCTCGTGCCCCCACCAGGAACCGCCTTGGTCTCTCCCGCTGCCTCGTCATCGGGCACCGGCTTACCTACCATCACTACCACTTCCGGTAGTTCTGCGTTTACGACCACCGGCCTCATCACACCCACCGATGCTACAGGCCGCGCTACTGGCACTCCGTACAGTGGTGTTGTCGTCGTCGTGCCCACGACTGGTCCCAGCGGGAGCGGCGCTCCGGCTCCTGGTGGAAGCAGCTCTCCGCCTCCCGGCGTGCTTGTGCCCCCGCCAGGAACGGCCTTGGTGTCTCCCGCCTCATCGCCGTCAGGACCCGGCACAGCGCCTCCGTCGGGCGGTACTGGTTTGCTGACTGTCACCTCCACTGCCGGCAATTCTGCGTTCACTACCATCGGACTGATCACGCCTACAAATGCCGCCGGCATTGCAACTGCTACTCCATTCAGCGGCGTCATTGTGTTCGTACCTACATCCGGTGGTGTCAGTCAGCCTCCGTTCGGCAGTGCTGGCCAGCCTCCATCAGGCGCCGCCGGTCTGCCAACCGTCACCTCATTTGCTGGCAGCGTGGTTTCGCCCTTCACGACCACCGGTCTCACCACTCCTACCGATTCATCTGGAAACCCGGGTACCCCCTTCCCCGGAGTGATTATTTTCGCGCCTTCGTCTGGCACTGTTGGATTCCCTACCGTCACCTCGTTCGTCAGCAACCTGGCTTCGCCTTTCACATCCACTGGTCTGATTACGCCGACCAACACAGCTGGAATCCCAACGGGTACCCCTTACACTGGAGTCATCGTCTTCGCGCCTTCATCTGGCGTCGCCGGCTTGCCTACCGTGACCTCGTTTGCTAGTAACCTGGCTTCGCCGTTCACAACCACTGGGCTGATTACACCTACAAACTCAGCTGGAATCGCAACTGGTTCACCATTTACTGGCGTCATCGTCGTTGCACCCTTGTCTGGCGCAGCCAGCATACCAACGGTGACTTCCACGTCTGGCAGCGCCCTCTTCACGACCACTGGTCTGGTTACCCTCACTAATTCGGCCGGTATTCCCACTGGAACACCCGTCCCCGGAGTCATCATTGTTGTGCCGACCAGCGGTGTTGCGGGCTTGCCAACTATCACCTCAACAGCTGGCAACGCTTTCTACACCTCTACTGGTCTTGTTGCTCCAACCAACTCCGCTGGAATCAATATCGGCGTGTCCTTTAGCGCGGTCGTTATATTCGTGCCGACGGCTGGAGCTTCTAGCCTGCCCACAATCACCAAGACTTCTGGCACCATTGGATTCACCGCTACAACTCTGATCACGCCTACAGATGCTGCAGGCAACCCAACTGGCACACCGTTCTCTGGCGTTCTCGTCATCGACCCTGCGACTGGCCTTTCAGGCCCGCCTGTATCTGGTGCTTCCGGTCTGCCTACAGTTACGAGGACTTCTGGTACCGTTAGCTTCACTGCTACAACCCTGATCACCCCCACAGATGCTGCAGGCAACCCGACCGGCACGCCGTTCTCTGATGTCCTCGTCGTCGATCCCGCAACTGGAATTTCTGGTCCACCTGCTTCCGGTCTTCCGGTACCCACTGCGTCTGGTTTCCCGACGATCACGACGATTTCCGGTAGCGTTGGCTTTACTGTAACGACTCTGATCAACCCCACGGATGCATTCGGCCGCCCGACTGGCACGCCATTTTCTGGTGTTCTCGTTGTTGTACCGACATCTGGCGCTTCAGGTCTCCCAGCATCAGGTGCTTCAGGCCTGCCTACACCCGGTGTTTCCGGCCTGCCCACTATCACAGTGACGTCCGGTGGTGTTGGATTTACTGCAACTACTCTGATCAACCCCACGGACGCTTCCGGTCGCCCAACTGGCACACCATTCTCTGGTGTTCTTGTTGTCGTGCCGACTTCTGGCGGATCGCCTGGCCCCTCACTTCTGCCTAGCGGTTCCGGCGCCGCCCCCAGCGGTTCCGTCCCAGGCATCCTGATTCCAAGCGGAGTCTCAGCACTCGGCCTGCCAACCATCACAACGACTTTCGGTAGCGTGAGCCAGCTGATCACCACTCTGTATACTCCCACAGACTCTTCCGGCAATCCTACCGGTGTACCTTACCCGGCGGTTCTCCTTGTCGTGCCCGCTTCCGGTGCTGCATCTGCCAGCCCCGCGCCGAGCTCCCCTGCTGTTCCGAGCGGTGTTGCTTCGTCAACACTCCCCATGCCGACCATCACCTCGACGTTCGGCAGCGTGAGCCAGACTTTGACAACTCTCATCACGCCTTCCAATGGCTTCGGGGTCCCCGGTACTCCTGTCACCGGCGTTCTCGTGATAGTCCCAACCCCCGGCACCTCTGGTGTTCCAAGCGGTGCCAGCCCGAGCGGTTCCCTACCCACAACCACTTACACTCTCGGCAGCATTGCCCTGACTACCACTGGCCCCATTACGCCCACGAACGCTGCCGGAATTCCCACTGGTTTGCCTTTCACTGGAGTCATCGTCTTTGTCCCAACATCCGGTGCCTCGGCACCTGCGAGTGGTTTCGGTCCAAGCGGTGCTTCGCCGGCAGCTCCTTCAACAGTCACGTTGACTTCCGGAAGCGTGTTATCTACTACCACCGCTCTGGTCACTCCCACCGGTTCTAATGGTGCTATAGTTGGTCCGCCCAACACTCAAATTGTCGTCTATGTTCCGACCTCGGGCGCTGCGGCACCCGGCTTGGCTACAGTCACTTCAACGGCGGGCAGTACTCCATTTACGACGACTGGGTTCGTTACACCAACAGGACCTGATGGAAACCCCGTTGGCTCTCCGTCCAGTGCTGTGATCGTGTTCGTTCCAACGTCTGCCGCGTCAGCAGTGGGCTTAGGCACAGTCACCTCTACAGCTGGTAGCGTTCCTTACACCACTACTGGTGTCGTTACGCCAACGGGTCCAGGTGGACTTCCAGCGGGCTCCCCATCCACCGCAGTCATCGTTTTCGTCCCAACATCTGCCGGATCAGCTGCGGGCTTGGCCACGATTACTTCGACATCCGGAAGCATTCCCTTCACTACCACAAGCGTCATTACGCCGACGGGTGCAAATGGAATCCCTGTCGGATCGCCGTCCAGCGCAGTGATCGTCTTCGTCCCAACGTCAGGTGGTCCGGCTGCGGGCTTGGGAACAGTCACCGTGACATCCGGAAATGTTCCTTACACTACAACTGGCGTCGTTACACCCACAGGTCCCGGTGGAAGTCCCGCTGGGTCACCGTCTAGCGCAGTCATCATCTTCGTCCCAACTTCGGGCGCTCCTGCGCCTGGTCTGGCAACTGTGACTTCGACGGCTGGAAACCTTGCCTACACCACGACAGGTGTGGTCACACCTACGGATGCGGCTGGCAACCCTACCGGCTCTCCATCGAGCGCGGTCATCGTCTTTGTGCCGACGTCGGGCGCATCTGCTCCGCCTTCCGGCATATTTGTGCCCCCGCCAGGAACGGCTCTGGCTGTGCCGCCCGGCGGTACTGGTTTGCCTACTGTCACCTCGACTGCCGGAAATGCTGCCTACACCACAACCGGCCTCATTTTCCCGACCAATTCGGCCGGCAATCCTACAGGTACGCCTGTTACAGCTGTCATCGTGTTCGTTCCGACTCCCAGCGCCACTGGATTGCCCACGATTACCTCGACTGCCGGAAACCTTGCCTACACTACTATTGGTTTGGTCACTCCGACAAACGCCGCTGGCATCCCCACCGCCTCGCCGATCATGGGCGTCATTGTTTTCGTCCCAACCTCTGGCGCCCCTGGCAGCGCGACAGCGCCCGCAATGAGCGTGCCCACAGTTACATCGACCGCCGGCAGCCTTGCCTTCACCACTGTCGGTTTGGTTACTCCAACCAACGCCGCAGGAATCGCTACCGCTTCACCGGTCACAGGCGTCATCATCTTCGTCCCGACATCCGGTGCCCCTGGCAGCGCGACTGCGGCCCCGACGGGCTTGCCAACAGTAACATCGACTACCGGCAACCTCGCCTACACCACCGTCGGGTTGATCCCCAACCCCAACGGCCCCAACCCGATTTCAGGTGTCATCGTATTCGTCCCGACCTCGGGCGCATCTCCTGCACCACCACCAAGCGGCGCGAGCAGCCCAGCTGGTCCACCATCGGCCGGCCTGCCCACCGTCACGTCGGTATCTGGCACTTCCGCCTTCACCACCATCGGCCTGGTCACCCCGACCAACGCCGCGGGCATCCCGACCGGTCCGGCCGTCACCGGCGTCATCGTCTTCGTCCCGACCTCTGCCATCCCATCAGCTCCGGGCTCGGTCTTGCCAACCGTCACCTCCGTATCCGGCACCTCAGCCTTCACCACGACCGGTCTGATCACGCCCACCAACGCCGCCGGCATCGCCACAGCCCCGCCCTTCTCGGGCGTCATCGTGTTCGTTCCCACCACCTCGGCCCTGCCTACGATCACGTCGGAATCCGGCAGCGTCGCTTTCACGACGACGGCTCTGGTCACGCCGACCGACTCGACCGGCGGCGTCGCCGGCCCGCCCGTCACGGCCGTCGTCGTCGTTCGCCCGACGTCCAGCGTCCCTGGTGGTGGTGCCATCACAACGCCGACCTCAGCTTCGCCTGGCGCTCCTGGCTTCTCCGCTCCTGCAACCGATCTGCTCAGCGTCTCGGCGAGCCTTTCTGTGAGCGTCGGCATCTCTGCACCCGGCGCGTCTCTGTCTGGTATTCCGTCGGGTGCCTCCGTTCCTGGCGCGTCTTCGGGTTCCGTCGCTCCTGGTGGCTCAGGCCTACCAAGCGGCGTCTCTGTCAGTGGAGCTTCCGGTGTTCCAAGCGGATCTCAACTGCCAACCTCTGGTGGACCTCTTCTGCCATCTGGTGGACCGGCGACCAACTTGGCAGGTTTGCCGAGTGCAGGCTCCGGTCTTCCCAGCGGTTCGGTTGTTCCAAGCGGCTCCGCTTTGTTCGTGTCACCTTCAGGCTCTGGAGCTTCAGCTTTGCCCAGCGGCAGCGCTCCTAGCGGTGCTTCTGGCTTCCCAAGCGGACCTCTCCTGCCTTCTGGTGGACCGGCGACCAACTTGGCTGGCTTGCCAAGTGGTTCTGGCCTACCCAGCGGCTCTGCTCTTGGTGTGCCTTCGGGCTCCGTTGGGCCATCTGGACCTGGGCTGCCGGCACCATCTGGCTCTGCTGTCTCTCCATCTGGCCTTCCTTCCGGTGCACCAATCAGTGGCAACGACATCAGCCTATCGGCTTCTCTTAGTGCCAGCTTGTCTGGTGGTCTTGCACCAATCGGACAAACCAACCTGGCTCTTTCTCCTTCTGGGTCTGCCCCACCGGGCTCTGTCCTTCCGTCTGCTGGCGGCATCCCTACGATCACCCAGACATCCGGCTCTGTCCCGTTCACCACGACGATCGTCACGACTGCTCCGGGCGCCACGCAAGGCATCACTCAGGTCATCGTCAACCAGCCCGCGACCAGCCTTCCTGGCAGCCTGTCGTCTCCTGGATCACTGCCAACGATCCTTCAGACCTCGGGAAGCGTTCCGTTTACGTCCACAGTCGTCACGACGCCGCCCGGCGCGTCCGCCCCCATCACGCAGGTCATTGTCAATGTCCCGCAGACGGCGCTGGCCTCCCCTCTGTCCACGTTCACGCTCACATCCGGAAGCGTGCCGTTCACATCCACCCGCGTGACGTCGATCGGCTCAGTTCCGTATACTGATGTCGTTGTGGTTCAGCCTGTGACTAACCTCCTGCCAACTATCACAACGAACTATCCCGGCTCGACTCCCTTCACTACCACGGCATTCACAAATTTCGTAGGCCCAGATGGTATTCCCACATCAGGCTCCGCGGTAGTTGTCTTCGATCCCGCAACTGCGGTTTCCGGCGGCACGGCTTTGCCCACGATTACCACGAACTACCCCGGCTCGGTTCCGTACACAACAACAGCTTTTACAGGCTTCACTGGCTCCAACGGTCTTCCAACCTCTGGCCCTGCTGTTATTGTTTACAACCCTGCTACCGCCTTGGCCTTGCCTACGATCAGGACCACCTACTTCGGCTCTGTTCCGTCAACGACCACAGCGGTTACGTCCTTCATTGGTAGCAATGGCGTCCCGTACTCTGGCTCTGCTGTGATTGTGTTTGACCCTGCTACCTCTGGCGCCGCATCGATTCCCGCAAGCCTGCCCACGATTACGACTCCTTACGCTGGAACCGTCACGTCGACAACTACAGCAGTTACTACCTTCATTGGTAGCAACGGACTCCCTTACTCTGGCTCCGCCGTGGTTGTATTTGACCCTGCTACTTCTGCCGCAGCGTCTCTTCCCGGAAGCCTGCCTACGATCACTACTCCTTACGCTGGTTCCGTCACATTTACAACCACAGCCGCCACAAACTTTGTTGGAAGCAATGGAGCTCCTTCGTCAGGTCCCGCTGTGATTGTGTTCGTACCTGCTACTTCTCCCGCGAACCTTCCGACGATCACTACTCCTTATGCTGGATCCGTTACATTTACAACTACTGCTGTCACCAACTTTGCCGGCAGCAATGGGGTCCCATCCTCCGGTTCCGCTGTGATTGTATTCATTCCTGCTGCTTCTCCCCCAAGCCTTCCTACAATTACTACGCCTTATGCCGGATCTGTTACGTTCACGACTACGGCTGTCACAAACTTTGTCGGCACCAACGGACTTCCCTCTTCCGGTTCCGCTGTGGTCGTGTTCATCCCTACGACGAGCACTCCTCTGCCCACAATTACTACCACTTATGGCGGATCCGCAACATCTTTGGCTACGGCTGTCACGAACTTTGTCGGCACCAACGGACTTCCTTCGACTGGTTCTGCTGTGATTGTTTTCGTCCCCGCTACCAGTGCCGTCTCCACACCCGCAAACTTGCCCACAATAACCACAACGTACAGTGGATCCGTGCCGTTCACAACAACGGCGACCACTCAATTCGTGGCCAGCGGTGGCGCAACGTTCTCGGGCTCTGCAGTAATCATATTCAACCCGGCAACTAACCTGGCACCGCAAATCCTCCCTACGATCACTACCACGTACCCAGGTGCTATTCCGTTTACTACGACGGCGGTGACTCAATTCATCGGCTCTACTGGACCGTACTCCGGATCTGCGGTTATAATTTTCAACCCTGCCACGGCTACCCCGTCTCCTGTCGGCCTTCCCACGATTACTACGACATACCCAGGCACTGTTCCGTTCACTACGACAGCGGTGACTCAGTTCAGCGGTCTTTCCGGCTTGTACTCTGGTTCTGCGGTCATCATCTTCAACCCTGCCACAGCGGCCTCGTCTCCCGCAAGTGGCCCGGCCAGTGCACCAACAAGTGGAGGTGTGGTCATTCCGTCAGGCTTGAACAGCAACTTGGCTTCTATGCCGCCACAGTCCACGCCTGGAAGCATTCTGACAATCACCTCGACCTTCGGTAGCGTTCCTTACACTACGACCGGGCCTTTCACTCCCACCGATTCTCTCGGCAATGCCGGTGTACCGTCCAGTGCGGTTATTGTATTTGTCCCTACTTCAGCCGGTGCTCCCACGAGCGGTGCTACGAATATTCTGCCCAGCAACTCGGCTTCTCCGCAGCCACAGTCTACCCCAGGGAGCCTTCTCACAATTACGTCGACTTTTGGCAGCGTTCCGTACACCACCACCGCGCCCTTCACTCCCACCGATTCTCTTGGAAACGCAGGTGCGGTCTCCAGCGCGGTTGTTATATTTGTCCCGACTTCGGCCGGAGCTACTCCTGGTGGTCCGATCATCCCGTCGAGCCTGAATAGCAACCTGGCTATTGGACAATCACAATCTTCACCAGGGAGCCTTCTCACGGTTACCACAACATTCGGCAGTGTTCCCTTCACAACTACCGGGCCCTTCACTCCCACTGATGCACTTGGAAACGCCGGAGTTCCCTCTAGCGCGGTCATCGTTGTTGTCCCTACTTCGGCCGCTTCTATACCACAATCTCAACCGACGCCTGGAAGCCTTCTGACAATTACCTCAACCTTTGGCAGTGTTCCCTACACCACTACTGGGCCCTTCACTCCTACCAACGGTCCGCCATCCAGTGCGGTCATCGTTGTCGTTCCTACTTCAGGTGGTGGGCTCATTCCTCCGGGTATGAACAGCAACTTGGCACAACCGCAGTCCACTCCAGGAAGCCTTCTTACAATCACGTCAACTTCTGGTAGCCTTCCATACACTACCACTGCGCTTGTTACTCCTACCAACTCGCTTGGTATCGCAGGTGCGCCATCCAGTGCGGTTATTGTCTATGTTCCGACAGGTCCTGCTAGCCTCCCAACCGTCACCTCCACGGCTGGCAGCGTTCCGTTCACTACAACGGCTGTTGCAACTTCCACGGGCCCTGATGGTATCGCCTCGCCTTACACCCAGGTTGTTGTCTTCCAGCCGACGAGCTCTTCTGTCGTGCTTGCAACGATCACCCAAGTCAGTGGCAGCGTGCCATACACTAGCACGATCCCCACGGTCTCTGCAGGAGCAGTAACCGCCATTGTTGTTGTGAATGTGCCGACGCCCAGTCTCCCTACCGTCACTCTTCCGGGCACTGGTTCCGTTGCTGCAACCTCAACTGGCCTATTCACGCCTCCTGGCGCTCCGGGAACCGTTCCTTCTCCGTATAGCGCCATTATCATCTATCAACCGGCCACTTCGTCAGCCAGCCTCCCGACCATCACCATTACCTCCGGTTCGGTCTCCGCTACTTCAATCGGCCTCTTTACTCCACCTGCTCCGCCAGGCTTCCCGGTACCCTCCCCGTACAGCGCAGTCGTCGTCGTCCAGCCGACCAGTGCCTTCGGTCCTTTTACGACTACGGTCACGACGGGCAATCTCCCGGTTTTCACCACGACTGTGGCCACGTCGAACCCCACCATCAACAATGGCCTGCCGTTCACGCAGGTCATTGTCCAGGTTCCTACGCCGTTTGCTCCTGTCACAAGCACCCAGACCTCTGGTTTCCTGCCATTCACGACGACCTTGTTGACATCAAACTCCGCCGTCAACGGGGGCCAGCCGTTTACCGAAGTTTTGGTGAACGTTCCTATTCCTTTCGCGCCCATCACAGTCACCCAAACATCTGGGGCCTTGGCTTTCACGACGACCTTCCTGACGTCCAATTCGGCCGTCAATGGTGGGCAGCCGATTACAGAGGTTCTGATTAATGTTCCTACTCCATATGCCTTTACGACTACGCAGACATCGGGTGTCCTACCGTTTACAACTACTTTCCTTACCTCCAACTTGGCCATTAACGGCGGGCAACCTTACACGGAGGTTTTGGTCAACGTCCCAACGCCGTATGCGCTTACCACCACCCAAATGTCTGGTTTACTGCCGTTTACTACTACTTTCGTTACCTCCAACCCCGCTATCAACAGAGGGCTGCCGTTTACGGAAGTCTTGGTGAATGTACCAACACCGTATGCGTTTACGACTACCCAGACGTCAGGTTTCCTACCATTCACTACTACATTCGTCACTTCCAACCCTGCCGTCAACGGTGGGCTACCGTACACAGAGGTGCTGGTTAACGTCCCAACGCCATATGCGGCTACAGTTACCCAGACCTCGGGCAACGTGCCATTTACAACTACGTTTGTGACAGCCAATCCTAGTCTGAATGGAGGACAGCCTTTCACGGAAGTTCTCGTGAACGTACCAACGCCCTTCGGATTCACCACAACACAGACCTCAGGCGCAGTAGCCTTTACCACGTCATTCGTCACTGCGAACTCCTTGGTGAATGGAGGGCAGCCTTTTACAGAAGTTCTCGTGAACGTACCAACACCTTTTGGATTCACTACGACACAGACTGCCGGTAACGTTGCCTTTACTACGTCGTTCGTCACATCAAATCCGACGGTCAATGGAGGACTCCCCTTTACTGAAGTTCTTATCAACGTGCCAACGCCCTTCGGATTCACAACAACGCAAACGTCGGGCTCCGTTCCGTTCACCACCTCCTTTGTTACTTCCAACGCTGCGGTAAACGGCGGACTACCCTTCACCGAGGTCCTCGTAAACGTGCCATTGCCGTACGGCCTGACTACCACGCAAACGTCAGGCCTCGCCCCATTCACCACGACATTCATCACCTCGAATCCGACGGTAAATGGTGGCCAACCATATACGGAAGTACTAGTGAACGTTCCGACCACGTACACCACCACGCAGACTTCTGGCTTCCTGCCGTTCACTTCCACAGTCGTTTCCCGTGACCCTGGTGGAATCATCAATGGCGGCCAGCCCTTTACTTTTGTCGTCGTCAACGTGCCTACTCCGTTCGGCCCAACCACCGTCACACAGACTTCTGGCAATGTGCCGTTCACTACTACGATTGTGACCCGCGATCCTGCGGGAAGCATCAACGGAGGCCAGCCTTTCACTGAAGTCGTTGTTAATGTGCCCATTCCCTTCGGCCCGTTGACAACCACACAGACTTCCGGTTTCCTTCCGTTTACGACTACATTCGTCACCACTGATCCGTTCAGGAGTATCAACGGCGGGCTGCCGTACACGGAAGTTTTGGTCAATGTGCCAACTCCATTTGGGCCGTTCACTACGACTCAAACCTCGGGCCCTACCGCTTTCACATCAACAGTACTCACGTCGAATCCTACTATCAACGGAGGCCAGCCGTTCACCGAGGTCATCGTCAATGTTCCGACCCCCACGCCATTCGGCGCCATCACCACGACCATCACGTCAGGTCCAGCAAGCTCTACAGCCACAGTCCTGACATCCGACCCAGCGATCAACAGTGGCCTGCCGTTCACTGAAGTCATTGTCTACGTTCCTACCCCGTCGGGCCCACTTGTTATTCCTGGAGGGAACACGGCCCTTGCCAGTATGCAGCCTCAACCCACAACGATTACGCAATACTCTGGGTCTGTTCCGTTCACAACGACCGTTGCCACGGTCATCAATGGCAGCCCTGTTACAGCAGTCATCATCAACTCTCCGGCCACCACACCCACCCCCGGTTTGATTTTCACAACCACGCAGACCGCCGGTACCGTGCCGTTCACGACTACAATTGCCACACTCATTAACGGAACCCCGGTTACTGAAGTTGTCGTCAATGTACCTACTCCTGCGTCTTCGGCTGGTGTCATCTTTACGACTACGCGGACCTCGGGAGCTCTGCCATTCACGACCACGCTTGCCACACTCATTAACGGGACCCCGGTCACGGAAGTTATTGTCAACGTTCCAACTCCCACGCCCTCCGCTGGTGCCATCTTCACTACCACACAGACCGCCGGCTCCGTTCCATTCACGACCACAATCGCCACACTCATTAACGGAACCCCAGTTACTGAAGTTGTTGTCAACGTTCCTACCTCTTCGCGGGTCGTCTACCCTACGTTTACGCAAACTTCCGGTACTGTTGCTTTTACTAGCACACTGGCCACGGACCCAGCCGGCACTCTTCCTTCCGGCACCTACGTTGTGGTCAACGAGCCAACGCATCCCTATCCAGTCATCACCCAAACGGCCGGATCGGTCGCTTTCACCACCACACTCTACACAGACCCGGCTGGCACTCTGCCTCCCGCCACCTACGTCGTGGTTAACGTACCGACCTATTCGACCATCACCCAGACGGCCGGATCAGTTGCCTATACCAGCACGCTTTACACGGACCCGGCGGGCACTGCTCCCGCAGGCACTTACGTCGTGGTCAATGTCCCGACTCTTTCAACCATCACCCAGACGGCCGGATCAGTTGCCTATACCAGCACGCTCTACACAGACCCGGCTGGTACTGCTCCTCCTGGCACTTATGTAGTTGTCAATGTGCCGACCTACGCGACTATCACCCAGACCGCTGGTTCGGTTGCCTACACCAGCACACTAGCCACGGATCCAGCTGGCACTCTTCCTTCCGGCACGTACGTGGTGGTGAATGTTCCGACAGCAACGTATTCGACTATTACCCAGACTGCCGGATCAGTCGCTTTCACCACCACGCTCTATACGGATCCGGCGGGCACTGCTCCTCCTGGAACGTACGTCGTGGTGAATGTGCCGACAGGGTATCCGACTATCACCCAGACTGCTGGCCAGGTTGCCTACACGTCCACAGTCTACACTGATCCTCTGGGTACTTTACCACCTGGTACTTATGTGGTCGTCAATGTTCCTACTGCTCTTCTCATCACTAGGACGCGTTACTCCGGAATTTCGACATTCACTACCACCTTCGGTACTACTTTCAGCAATGGAGTCCAGGCTACAGAGGTCTTGGTGAACCTTCCTAGCAGTGCGGCTCCTCTGTCGAGCGCTGGTATCATTTTCACCAGGACGCGTACGTCTGGGTCGTTGGCGTTCACTACTACCTTCGGTACTACTTGGTCGGATGGAAACCAGGCTACTGAAGTCTTGGTGAACCTCCCTACTCCTTCCGGCCTGACCACGCTCCGTGCATCAACCACGTCGCCTGCCGTCTGCTTGCCGACTGGAGCGGACCCTGGCTCGCCGAACTGTTTGGCTAGTATTCCAGCGGCCTGTCAACCCACATCAGGCAGCAGCAGTGGTGGTCTTTTCAGCCCCTTCACAAATATCGTGGGTTCCATCAACCACTCTGCCTGCCAGGCTGCTCTCGGCACCTTTGGTACCGTCAACGCCGCCGTATGCTTTGCCGAAAATGTGGTGTCGTCGATCCTGGGCAACAACAATGACTTCGTCTCATGTTTGTACAATAACTTGCCCACTTGCCAAAACTGCTCTCCTCAGTACCCATCGGTTTGCGAGTCCCTCACAAGCCTTTCAGGCAACAGTCTGCTGGGCAGCACCGCATTGACAGCCTGCAAGGCCGCAGTCGGCTTGTTCGGCACTGGCACATCGGTACAGTGCTTCGTGGACAGTCTCGTTAGCCAGGGCGGTTCCGCGGTCCACAACTGTTTGCAAAACCAACTTGCTGTCTGCGACGAAAGCGGCTCAACCCCGACTTCGCTTATCGCGGCCACAACGACCACGGCCTGCGGCACTGCAACCGCCACAACTTGCGTCACGGCTTTGCCGACTGCGTGTAACTTCGGCACCTCTTCCACTGGCTTGCTGTCCAGCCTCTTCAGTACAGCCGATATTGCGCTGTGTAAGACTGCTTTAGGAGTGCTTGGAACAACCATTTCGCCAACCTGCTTCTTGAGCGACGTTCTGAGCGGCTTCACGGCCCAGGACTTCAGATCCTGTCTTTGGGGCAACCTTGGAACTTGCCGTGGCTGCACGAATGCTCTTCCCGCCGCCTGCACCAATCTCAACAGCTTCTTCGGTCTCCCTAACGTTGCTGCTATAGCGGCTTGCCAGGCAGCGCTCGGAACCAACGGTGTGCTGAATGCGGCGCATTGTTTCGTAGACAGCGTCCTCAGTGGTGGTGGCATCCTGTCGTGTATCCAGGGGAGCGGCCTTATCTGCACGGGAAATACCACAGTCTCGGGTCTTCCCACACACTACCAAACCAGCGGCACGTCCGCCTTCACACACCTCACGACCTCTTACGCAACTTTCGGTGGCGGGCTTCTCGGTCTCGGCGCAACCACCTCGGCCTCGACCTACTACCTCGTCAACTATCCCACCGGTGGTCTTGTAATCCCCGGCCTGAGCAACCTTGCTGGCATAAGGTCCACGTACACGCAAACGTCGGGCAACGTCGCCTACACGAGCACCCTGTACACCGATCCTCCTGGAAACCTCGCTCCCGGCACGTATGTTGTGGTCAACGTCCCAACGGGTTACAGCACGATTACCCAGACCTCTGGCCCCGTGGCCTACACAACCACCATCTATACTGATCCGGTTGGCATCGCTCCTGCCGGCACTTACGTTGTGGTCAATGTGCCGACGCATACCTACCCTGTTTACACACAGACCTCTGGTAACGTGGCCTACACAAGCACCGTTTACACAGATCCGGCCGGCATCGCTCCCCCCGGAACTTACATCGTGATCAATGTACCGACACACACATACCCCACGATTGTTCAGACGTCAGGAAATGTTGCGTATACCAGCACCCTTTACACCGATCCTGTGGGTATTCAGGGCCCTGGTACCTACGTCGTCATCAACGTGCCGGGCCAGGCCTACCCCACAATCACTGTGAACGATGCAAACACTCCGTACACGACGACGCAGTACACGGATCCGGCTGGTACTCTCCCTGCAGGAACCTACGTCGTTATCCACAACCCACCTTATCCGACCATCACTGTGAACGATGCCAATGCTGCGTACACTACGACTCAATACACCGATCCAGCTGGAAACCTCCCCGCTGGAACTTACGTCGTGGTGCACAACCCGCCTTATCCGACAATCACTGTGAACGACGCCAGCTCACGATTCACCACGACGCAATACACCGATCCGGCTGGGACACTTCCTGCGGGAACTTACGTCGTCGTACACAACGCGCCTTATCCGACCATCACTGTGACGACGGGCAATCTCGATCTGTTCACTACGACTATCGCGTTCGACCCGTCTGGCACGCTTCCTAGCGGAACTTACGCCGTTGTGGTTGTTCCCACAGCCACAGCCCGTCAAACCATCACTGTCACAAGCGGCAATTCCTATTACACTACAACGGTCGCAACTGACCCGGCGGGCACACTTCCCAGCGGAACGTATGCCGTCGTTTTCGTTCCCACGGCCTACCCCACGATCACGGTGACGACTGGCAACCACGTCCCATTCACGACAACCGCCGCATTCGACCCATCTGGCACGCTTCCTAGCGGAACCTATGTCGTCGTCGTGATGCCTGCGGCCTACCCGACCATCACAATTACTAGCGGCAACAACTACCCGTACACTACAACGGTCGCCACCGACCCGTCGGGTACACTCCCTAGCGGAACGTATGCCGTAGTGGTCGTTCCCTCGGCTTACCAAGGTTACCCGACCATCACAGTCACAAGCGGCACCAACTTCCCGTACACGACAACCGTGGCAACTGATCCTGCAGGCACACTTCCCAGCGGGACGTACGCAGTTGTCGTTGTTCCCACAGCCTATCCGACAATCACAGTCACGAGCGGTAACCTTCCTCGTTACACGACAACGGTGGCTACCGATCCCGCAGGTACTCTACCCAGCGGGGTATATGCTGTAGTCGTGGTCCCGACGGGCTTCCCGGCCATCACGGTTACAAGCGGCAACCTTCATTATACCACGACTATAGCGACCGATCCGGCAGGTACTCTGCCCAGTGGAACTTACGCTGTAGAGGTGGTCCCTACCGGCTATCCAACCATCACGGTGACAAGCGGAAACCTCCAGTATACCACCACCGTGGCGACGGATCCAGCTGGTACTCTTCCAAGCGGCACATACGCTGTGGTCTTCGTCCCTACGGCCCGCCCGACTATTACAGTGACGAGCGGCAGCGTCGGCTACACCACCACCGTCGCAACCGACCCAGCGGGAACTCTGCCCAGTGGAACGTACGCCGTCGTCGTCAGACCTACCCAACCGCCGTTCAAGGTCTCAGTGACGGATTTCAGCGGCAATTTCTACGGTTACCTGGACGTACTGAACGACATCTTCAGCGGAACATCGTCGGCACACGGTTGCGGTCTGACGCAGTCCTACAACGATGCCTCGACCTTCTACATCAACCCCAGCAACCAGAAGCTCACCTGCGTGAGCGGCGCCGGCACGACCAGCGAGCTCGGCTCCTGTCAACGCTCTGGAACCAACAACGGACCCTTCCTGTTCGATCTGCCAACCGCCAGCGGCAACGTTGACATCGACACAACCTTCTGGGATGACCACACGCTGCGCGTCGCCAACGCCAACAACGGCGAGTTCCTGGCTGCACTTTGCCAGAACACTCTCTACCTCATGGGCACCATCCCCGCCGCCTGCAAGCAGGTCGTCCTGACGCCCTGCAACAGCGGCGTCTCCTTCACAACCCGAACCATCACGAGCGGCACCGCACCGATCTTCACACGCACAGTCGCCCCCGCTGGCACCGCCCTCGCCGGCGCCGGCGCCGTGGAAGTCGTCGTACCAACAGGATCAGGCACCACACCAAGCACCTGCTCCTCCTCGCCCGGCCTGCAGTACCTCAACCGGCCCAACCCCATCGGCGGCGGCTCGACGTCGAACGATCCGAACTACAAAGCCTTCGACCCGGCCGTCTACAACAACCCGAAGGCCACGCCGTACAGCATCATCAACTTCCAAGGCTACACGAACGAAATCAACCTAGGCGTGCCGGCCTCGCAATCGCAGAACACGCTCGTCTACGGCGGCGGCCCGCACAACATCGCCTACTCGGCCTTCATCTTCCGCGGCTACTTCATGCCCAACATCACCGGCACCTACACGTTCACGCTGCCGGTGCCCGACGACATCGGCTTCCTCTGGGTCGGCCCCAAGGCCGTGTCGACGTGGACCGAGGCCAACGCCGACGTCACGGCCAGCCTGGCCAAGGGGTCGAACAGCGTCTCGTACGCCATGACAGCCGGCGTCATGGTGCCGTTCCGCATGGTCTTCGGCAACGGGCCCGGCGCCTTCAGCTTCCAGCTCAAGACGACCGAGCCCAACGGCATCACGTACTCGGACACGTGGGGCTTCTTCCGGCCGCCTTCGTGTGGGCCGGACGCCTGGGTGAATGTGTCGTCATGATGAGGAAATGAGTGAGAGTGAGAGTGAGCGATAGAACGCGCGAGAGAGAGAAAAGCGCTGGCTGTACACACGCACACAACGGCGTTTCCCCTTTTTGTTTCTGCTGCCGATTTTCCAACTACCTTCATTCCAACTTTATGAAGAGGACCACTTTGATGTGGCCTGTCATTGGCTCTGTACTATTTTCCTTTGTCTTGCTTTTTTTCTCTGGTTTGTGTTTTCGCCTAATACACATCATGTCGTCCGCTCAGCATTCTTAATAATAGCGGCAGAATGCCGTTTACGCTTGAATGTATTTCCTTGGTGTAATATCTCATAGGAATGACTGCAAAAAGTACCATGTTTTTAGAAAATCATTCTCTTGGTGCATGCCGCCGTCCATTATGCCCCTGTGATGAATATCAAAGGTGATAATTGATATCACATGATGGCTCTACTCGTACCGTATTTGGCCCCCACATGAGCTAGGCAGCAGCCGTGCTCGTGCCACAAGATAACGCAAAAATTATAAAGTTTAATCGTGTCTTCCCTACGAAGACACAGAAAGGCCAAAGCAGAGTAGGCCAGAAGAGCGGCTATCGATATGCCAAGGCGCGCATTCCCAGACCGCTGACTCCCACCACCGACCCCACTTTCAAACCACGCCCCATTATTAAAGCTCGCCCGTCAATTCGGATTCACCATCACAAAAATTCAGTCTATCAACACAACATGTCGTTCCGCGAAGCAACGGATGCAGACCGGGAAACCCCGTCGGCGTCAGCGTCGGCTGCAAAAAAGCTGGTCCAGGGGTTGATGCACCTGATCATGGAGACATCACGAGAAATGGCAGTGCAGTGTAGCAATGACGAAGCGGATATCGAAAAGCACGCGGACCGGATCCAGGACCTGGACAACAGACTCGTCTCCCAAGCGCTCGAGGTCTGGCTCGCGCACGACGGCGACATCGATCTGCGCACCTTCTTCCCGGCACAAGACAAAAAAAGAGATTCCGCAACGAAAGGCATCGAAAACCACCCGGACGCGGCCAAAACCGAGAGCCCACGACGACGACGACCACCACCACCATCATCGGCAACCAGCCGCTCTTCCCGCGCACCAACCAACTCGTCCACGAAACCGCCTCCCTCGCCACCTTCCACGCCTGGCTCTCGAAGACGCTCCCCCTCCTCCCTCCCGAGCTCGTCCTCATGGTCGCCCACACCCCCCTCCACGCCACCACCCCCTCCTCGATCACCACCCCATCCCTCTTCTCCCACTACCTCCCCCACCTCCACCCCTACCCGGGGCCCTGCACCGCGCACGTCCCCAACTGCCGCACGTGCTGCTGCCTGCCCGCCGCCGACGAAAAAAACCTCCCCTGCTACCGCCGGCCCCCGCCGACTGTGACCTACCGGGTCAGCGGCAACTGCGTCGTCGCACATCGCAGGGGCGGCCCGCCGCCGCCGCGCAAGTGCGTCACGGGTGAGACGACCACCGTCAGCCATCCCGACGCGTGGCCGCCGCTGCCGCACGCCAGTCCGTACGCGCCGAGGCGGGACGCCGGCGCGCTGCGGCGGACGTGGGGGTACGACGGGTCGGGCGCGCTCGCCACGGTTCGGGCGAGTAAAGATGGCTTCGCGCCGTGCGCGCGCGCGAAGGCGGAGCCGGACTGGTTTGGCGAGTCGCGCAGCGGGGCGGGCGGGGTGCTGGGGGTCGTGTTTGACGAGCGGATCGGGTTGTGGCGGTGCGGGTGCGAGCTGGTGCTGATGGGCGGCGGGATGGGGCCGGTGACGGGTGGGGTGAAGCGGTGGAGGGATAGAGGGGAGGAGGGGAGGCTGGGGAGGCTGGCGTGGAATGCGTGGACGAGGGGGTGGGAGTGCGGCGAGGTGCAGCCGTTCGATCCGGGGTGTCACGTCGGGGACTACGATAGCGAGGATGAGAGGGAGTGGGAGGAGCGGGAGGAGAGGGTGAGGGTGCGGAGGAGGAGGCTGGGGATGAGGTGGGTGGACGGGTGTGAGAGGTGTCAGGGCGACGACGAGGAGGATGATAGTGATGATATGGGGTTTTAGATCCTCGAGACAAGAGTGGTTGCGCTTTGACAGGAGTGGGAGTGTGTCTCTAAGCGTTTTGATTCGACCGATGCTCTATGTGTCGTGTTTCGTAACTCTATCGTGTCTCGCATTCGATGTCTCCCTCATGGCTTCGGCACCGGCGTCACCTTCTTCACAACCCTCGCCGGGCTCCCCATCGCGACGCTCCAGGCCGGGATATCCTTGGTCACCGTCGCTCCCGCCGCGATGGTGCAGCCCTCGCCAATCGTCACGCCGGGCAGGATGATGACGCTCCCTCCAATCCAACAATCATCTCCAATCACGACCGGCCGGGCGTATTCGACGTTGTCCCGGCGGCTCTGCACCTCGGTCTCGTGCGTGGCGGCGAAGATGGACACGTTGGGGCCGAACATGACGCGGTCGCCGATCAGCACCAGCCCGCAGTCGAGGATGGTGAGGTTGAAGTTGGCGTAGAAGCGGTCGCCGAGGCTGACGTTGCAGCCGTAGTCGATGAAGAAGGGCGGCTCGATGAAGGCTTCCGCGCCCTCGACGTGGCCGAGCACGTCGCGCAGCAAGCCCAGCCGGTGCTTCTGCAGCGAGTCGAAGTCCGGCGCCGTCTCGACCGGGAAGTGGTTGTTGTAGTTGTGGCACCACGCGCGCGCTTTGAAGCGCGCCGCCGAGAGTTCCTGCACGCCGGCGTCGTAGCTGCAGGAAAAGGGGTTTCAGCATGGGGTGGCGCGGATTGTTTCGTTCGTCGTCAAGCTGGCTACTACTCACAGCATTCCGGATATCATGCGCTCGTACTGCTCGGACCAGGGGATGTGGTTGAGCTTGCGGGCGAGTGCCAACTGCTCCGGGTTCTTCTCCGTAGCCGCCATGATGTTGATTGCACACAGTTGTTTTTTGGTGATATTTTTTTGAAAGCCTTTTCTGGACCCTTATAGAAGAAATACGTAGCTCCTCCGTTATGTCCGAGCTTGGTGTCTCGGGGAATTCGAGATCTCCGGCTAAACCAAAAGAGGAAACACTTCCAATCGCGGCTCCTCGCGTGGGGCCGCGGAGAATGACGCACCCACACCTGCCTCGGTCCCGACTTGCGACCAATGATATCGACTCTGCTGTTCAGAAGAACAAGAACGCATGCTGAACTTTCAGCGAGGCAGAACAGGTCTGTGGCGAAGAAGTTAGCCAACGCTTTATTCGAGGAAGGAACTAGTCTTACCCATTCCGTCCACGAGACGTTTCTCCGTCCTGCTGGATTCTGAAGCCTAACGTCCCATACCTTTTTCAAGAGGTCTGTCATAGCTTGGTGCTGGAAGCCTGTTGATCTTTTGATCTCGTTGATGCACAGCTGTACGTAGTGATATTGATGTGGTGAACACGTCTCCACACCCGCAAGAAAAAGCGGAAAGAGAAGACGTTTGTAAAACGGCGAGTCCATGGCTATCTGTGCAGCCACGTCTAATATAGCCGCGACCGACTCCCGGATGATCGGATCCTCTGCCGGGTATGAATCTAGCGGCTCGGGAAAGCGAAGGACCCTGATGATGCTAGCATGTCGATAAGCATCCGCAAGCAGCTTCCACTCCGGCTCTGCTGTGGGGAATATCACTTGGTCTGGACTCCAGCTTCTGAGATAAGCTTCAGAAGCGTCCAGAATCGGCCGAAGGTCTTCCGTCGTGCGCGTCCCGTTGAAATGTTCTTTTCCAGCAGTGAGGACTTTGCCGATTTCGAAGAAGATGTCACTTGGACAGCCCACCAAAGTCTCCAGGCTCCAGTCGCCGGCGTCGAGGATGCAGCGGCGGACTTCGTCAGAATAAGCGATCTTCTCCGCCCCGCTGAAGCCTCGCAGGGCATCCAGCCAGGCAAGGCAAGAGATGGAAAACATCTTGAATGGAGACCGCGATCCAGCCGGCCGATCGACGATTCTCCTGCAGAGAAACGTCACGCCAGTAAGGTGAGCTCCATGAGTGGATATGCCCGATTCGCAAACGTCCTGAAGGACAAGCAGCAAGACCATGACCAGCGCGATCTCCTCTTCTCTTTCTGACAACCCCGATATCTCCTCCTTAAGCAGCAGTCCGCTGAGCGACTGGATCGCCGAGAGTTTATGCTGGAGGGCGGCTGTGTTGGTTGCTTTGCTTGTGTCTACACCAGACGAGTTGAGGTGATAGGCAGCCAAGCCAAGAAGGGCATGCAGGACGCCTGTGTGCTGATAGGAGAGAGGCAGCACATGTGCGCGAAATGGATTGACAGTTCCCGGCGTCGCGATAGCTAACGTGTCGCACAAGATCGTGTCAACTGCATCATGTTAGCTGAGCGACTTGACACGCTGGGATGGCTATGAAGTACAGTGAACCAGTAGTCTTTGAGCATGGCTAGTACCCAAGACTTCGTCAACCAGGCTTGAGCGCTCGAACGCCGTCTCACTCTCTGGCGACAGGGATTGTTCCGGTGTAATGAGCTGTGCTTGCTCCGGCGGACGGTCAGGTAGATCGCCCAGTGTTACGGAGTTCAAGCGGTCTTGTATGTTGGAGTCCGGTGCGTTGTCTTTCCTGTTTTGGCTTGAGACCTGCTGGAACGACAGCTCAGTTTGGCCATCAAGCGCACTAACCGTCCTTGGCGAAGCTCCTGATCCATACTCCAGGAACTGGAATCGGGGCGGATAGCCTTCGCAATGCAGACCCTTGAGAGTGCACCGCTTGCACACTGGTCTTGTTCGATCACATTTACGACATTTCTTTCGACACGTCCCACAAGCAGGATCTACCGAGCTTTAGAAACTTAGCACTTTGTGCTTACGGACTTCACTGACCGAGACGAGTAGCGGTCAGTCTTTTGGACATGTTGAGACCAAGCTACAGCTGATTGATGTGAAGACGGTATAACCACTAAACGAGGAGTACAAGTTTCCACTCTGTGTCGATATGGCTTTTGCGGGGCTTGACTCGGCCGCGGGGCCTGAGGATGAGCGACGAAGGTGAAGTAGGACGTGAGTTTTAGCGCGGTAAGAGGTGCGGGGGCTTATTTTGGAACAAGCTGCGGATGGGTACGCCAACGATCGGCGAAACTGCAGCGTGTCCTCGGCGAAATCGAGGCGCAATGTCGGCTTCTACCAGGCACCCACTGCGCGTGCACACGTCATGAGACTGGAACCAATGCTTGGTATTCTATAATCCAGCTTCCTGAATCGACCTCTTTCATGTGAACTATTCAATAGTCTTTTGGTCGCACGCCCTCCTTCAGCTCAGGTCTAAGCGCGTATATAGGATCCATCTGTTCAACCCATCCACCAGCAGGTTCACTCATAGAGTAGCCCATGAAATCTTGAACCGACCGATCATATTTCCTAGCGACTTCCTGGGAAACCGCTAGGAACTGGTTCTCTTCTTGGCGAAGGTAGCCTCGCACTGAAAAGGTTGAAAAGACTAGCCGCTTCTCATCTTTTGTAGTGTTGTTTCCGCCGCCATGGAAAGCTGAAGCAAGCATGATGAAAGCATCGCCTTTCTCCATCTCGGCGAAGATGCATTGGTCAACCCGTGGGGGCGTTTTGCGA
This sequence comes from Lasiodiplodia gonubiensis, assembly GCA_009829795.1. Taxonomy (NCBI): domain Eukaryota; kingdom Fungi; phylum Ascomycota; class Dothideomycetes; order Botryosphaeriales; family Botryosphaeriaceae; genus Lasiodiplodia; species Lasiodiplodia gonubiensis. The sequence continues at coordinate 786,439 of RHKH01000002.1, read as the reverse complement.
TCATTGCCCCTGAAAAAGCATCAGTCGAAGCTTCCTGACGCGATGGTGCGGGCGCTTACCATAAATGGCTGCGTGGAATGAATGCCGTCCCTCCGTTCTCTTTTGTGACTCGGGACCCAGCAACGAACATGCCGATTGCAGTCTCACGATTCTTGTCTCGTTCGTCATCCCACTGGTCAATTTCCTCATGGATGTTGTGACTGATGTAATCGTCTCTGTGCAATGGCTGTGCCTTTGCTCCCGGCCCGATGCGCATCGCAACGCAAGAGTGCGCCTGTGGCTTCGACACTGATTCCTTTCTTTCGTCGCCCCACCAGAACCAGCTTCGAGTGGTGAGAAAGTGGTCGATTACCTGCTGGTATAGTGGGTTCATCAACTGTGTCGCTACGTACGTCGGGCTTCTCATTATGAGCGCCGAGGCCCGCTGCGTCTCCTCTGCGATTTGTGAGGGATATTCTGTTACAGCATTCTGGCAAGCTTACTCGGGAAGAAGCTGCCCTCCCACTCGACATCATTGTCGAGAGTCTCGCGGACTTCATCATACGTTTTGTCAATGTCTTCGGTCGGAACCAAGCCTTTGATGAATACACCCCCATCGCGTTTCAACAGGTACAGGACATCCTCCAGCGGAGTCGTTGCGGGGATTTTCTGGACTTCCGGACCATATTCTCTGGTGGCAGTAGGCATTGTTGACGTGACTCATTCGACTAAACACGTTGCAAGTATATTTTCGTGGAGCAGCGGAGCGTCATTATTAGTTGGAGCAAGTGTTGTAGGCGAGGGGTCCTCGAACTGCTCTAAACCCGAAACAGCAGAAGAACGAGCAGGCCCCACTAGGACGGAAAAAGCACAAGTGCCAACCGGGGCAGTGCAAGCCTTGCCGGAGACCCGCTGCCCGCTTCGTATCCAGCAGCTCCTGCCGCCACGTTCCGAACTTCAGCCCTTGGATAGGCAATACTCCCAGCCAGGGATTTACGCAGGGAATCCTTTGGAGGCTCAAGCTGCGGCTGATGACTCAGGAAGCGCTTTCTTACAATACTAATGATCTTTCAAACCAACAATATGCCAACGCTGCTTGTCGTGATGCCTTGGCTGCAGCTCTCACTGCCAATGCCAAGATTTCCTAGATCGGTAGCAGTGTGCACTCACTCCTATTACTTCTAAACTACCAGGCAGAGACGCAAGCCAGAGAATCCGCAATCGGGGATCTAGGATGCGTATAAAAGTGCATTGCCTCACTCTCCTGCAAGTATATCCAAAACAATCTGCAATACCCTGCTCTGTACCGTACTATGGGTAATACCGTAACAAAGACCCACGAACCTGCACCACATCAGCCTGCACACCATCAAGATCCCGGACTTTGCGCACCGACTTTAACTACGCGCCCCCCGCACAATGCCACCACCACCCACCAACGCCCCACCTCCTCCTCATCCTCCTCCACCTCCTCAACCTCCCCAATCCTTCACCGTCACGGCCCCGCCGACCAGCGACATCTGGGCCGCTCCGCCATCCACCCGCCGCTTCTCGGCGCCGCTCGCGCACGCCTCGCGCGGGCCGCTCCGGACCTTCGCCCGGGCCGGCCTGACGCTCGCTCTGATCCCGCCGCAAGCGGAGAGCCAACAGCTCGTCCAATACGACCAGGGCGGGATCATCCTCGCCATCACGCCGAGCACGGGCGAGCCGAGCGACGCGAAGCGCTGGCTGAAGACGGGCATCGAGATGTACGAGGGCGAGCCGTGGCTGACGGTCGTGGGGTGCGACCGGTGGAGCGACTTGAGCATGGTGCCGCTGGGCTGGGCTGGTGGTGGTGGTAGCGCGGAGGAGGGGGGAAATAGGATTCCGACGGCGACGGTGGAGGTGGAGAGGGTGAAGGAGGCGTTGTGGGTGTATTGGGTTGTTGAGGGAGCGAAGGAGGGGAGGAGGAGGGTGCCGATTCGGGAAGTCAACTGGTTTTTCGCGCACGACGAGATGGCGGATGAGACGTGGGAGGTTAGCGTGGCGGCATATGCAGCGAGGCCTTTGAAGAACGAGAAGGATGAGGATGAGGGTTTGGATGTGAAGTTTGGGCGGTTTGAGGTCGAATGGTCGTGAGATGTCAACTGAGAACACCAACAGGAACACGGATATAGACCAAGTCCATTTAACGAATAACGAATTTGCAGTGGTTGAACGAGCAGAAAAAAAAAAGAGGTGCAGGTTTGACAGTCCGTCCCGCAGCTTCTCCGAGTAATATTATTTGTGTTGAAATGGTCAATGGCTAGGGAAAAAAAAAAAAAGATCGGTTAAATTATTCTTATTTTCTTTGCCACGCCATCAATCAATATCATCAGTACACAAACTTTATTGAAAGGCTCTCTTAACCATAGGCACGGTAATAGCATTTTTTGAGGGTTCTTTTAAGCGTATTCATCCTGTCGCATCCGCTTCTTAGCATTTTTCCGCACTCATTACTACCGCCTCGACACTATCCCCAGCTACTACACTTAAACCCTCACCCAATCAGACTTTAGATCTTTCCCAGTGAGAACTAACACCGTATTCCCTCACCATCTGATTGGTCTTTCGCTCTCAGCCTTGCAGTTGACTACCCTTTCAGACCTGTCTTGCAACGATGCATTCGTCCTTTTCTATATCGTCAATTACAAATCCACCTTCTCTTTCCTTTGCCGCTATCAGCGGCAACAAAGAACGTTCCTTTTCAGCAGTCATGTTCGAGCCGCATGATCTAAAAGAAAAATTCAAAAAGAAATACAACAGCCCCGAGGGCTGCTAGGACGTGGATTTGGTTAGGCTCCCAGTGATGAAGTCTAGGTTTGAGCGTGGTCTTCTTTCCTTTTTACTCCACCCGTGTTCTTTTTATTATGCATCGTATCATGTTATAGGTGGAGTGTAAGAGGGTCTTGGCGTAAGAGCATGAGCGATGGTTTTTGAGCCATGGGGCTGGTAGTCTTTCACATGCGAGGAGATGTAAAGACTCCCGGCCCGACAACATTGTGCTTTGTACTCACATGTCTTTCTGAAAGAGTAGTCCGTAGGTGAGCGCACCTCTCCTGATGGCTGAAACCATTGGAGGTGGAGAGCACTTCGCCTTGGGCGCTGAATGGCGCCCGGAGACGGGTCCAGCCTCCGCATGTAGCTGCGGTGCTTTCCGTACCATTTCTTTTTCTCCGATAATTAAATGTGCGAGAACAACGTGGAAAAGAATGCTGTGCGACGCCAACGCTGCAGCTATCAGGCGATGGGTCGCGTGGTAGCAGGGATTTTGCGTAACCTTGGGAGCGAAAACCACGCGCTGAGGCTGGCTTGGGCAGTTGACAGGAGGCAGTGCGGGGCTTGCACCACAGATATAGGAGCCGCCCCAATTCACGGTTCGTGACACCTTCTCGCGTGGCATCCTGTTGACCGGCAATTCCGAGCTGCGCGCCATTCTCTGTCTCAGAAGCGGCAGGAAACAAAACTCCGACACAAACTCCATCGTCCTTGCTCCCCGTCGTGCCAGTTCTCCAGGCCCAGAACGCGTTGTGGACCCGTTGCCCAACCACAGCCCGTAAGCACCGAGCTCCGAACCATCCAATCATCCGTCACTCGCAGCCCGCTCTTTCCGCTGCTTGTTCAGACGTCGTGCCAAAACCGTCGACCGCACCAGGAACCCACGAGGCCCAGGCAATTTATATCCCAACGTGCCCCCCGTCAAAATGAAGGTCTTTCGCCACAAGATACGTCACATGTTTTCGCCGTCCAAGATGACGACCAAGCCCGACATTCGCTGCGCCTACAAAGTCGTTGATGACTGCATCATCTACGCCGACGTCTACCTCCCTCGCACCGCATCTGCGGTTGTAGAAAAGAGACAACATCCCGTCGGTACGTCTAGGGCTCTCCACACCCAACCTTTCCCAATGCGGAAGGCCGACCGATAGCTAATAAACTCCAGTCCTCGCAATCCATGGCGGCGCCTTCATCCTCGGCCACTCGGACATGGTCAACAAAGACCAAATCCAAGACTGCCTTGAACGTGGCTGGATCGTCGTGTCGCTCGAGCACCGCCTCTGCCCGCAAGTCAACATCCTCGAGGGCCCCATCACCGACTGCCGCGACGCCCTCGCCTGGGTCTACGACGGTGGTCTGGACCGTGAGCTCGCCAGCAGTCCCTCGACAGCCACCTTTGCCGTGGACAAGGACCGCGTCGTCGTATTCGGCACGTCGTCTGGAGGCGCAATAGCGCTTGCGATGGTGAGACGAATTCCTCGATTTCTCCTATTCCCCATTACCTCCTCCCTGTTCAGTCTGCTACTTATCCTCCTCACCCGATTTATCTCCATTACCACGCACCATCGCGCAACGCCCGCTCCATGACAACCAAATTACCTCGAACCAGTCTCACCTAACACACCCGGCTTCTCACAGGGCTACTCCGTCCCCCGACCACCCCTCGCCATCCTCGACTTCTACGGCGCGACGCACTTCACCCACCCTTTCTGGTCGACACCACTACGCACGGCCAAGCTACCTCCCAACACCGACCCGGACTACATCAACCAAGTCTACGACGAGACGCCCGTGCCAATCCGCGGCGGCCTATCACTAGAGGGCCAATCATTATCGCAAATACCACCACCTAATTCAGCAGCAGCAGGAGCAGCACCCACCAGCACCAACAACGCCACCTCGGCCGCATCCTCCACCGCCTCGACCTCCACCTCGCCCTCCTCCTCCATCATGTCCAACACGACATCCGACAGCAGCAACAGCAGCAAAAACCAACCCCCCGCCGTGCCCCCGCGCCCGTCCTTCGCGCTGACGCACATCGCGCGCGGCACGCTGCTGCGCGTGTGCTACCCGTTCGGCGACCTGCGCGCCATCGACGCCGTGCAGAACGTCACGGCGGGGTTCCCGCCGACGTGCGTCGTGCACGGCACCGCCGACGCGACGGTGCCGCTGCACCTGTCGCGCGAGCTGTTCCGCCGGCTGGAGGCGGCCGGCGTCGAGCGCGAGTGGATCGAGGTGCCCGGCGAGGAGCACACCTTCGTCGGCAAGATGGAGAAGGGCGGCGAGGCGTGGGCGAGGCAGCGGCGGGGGTTCGATTGGTTGGAGGGGATTGTTTCGAGGTGATGATGGTGGTGATCGAAGGGGAGGAAGCAGTGCTTGACGTTTTTCTCTGTTTTTTTGTGGGGTCGGAGCGAAGGGATGAATGTGACGCTGGTTGAAAAGGAAAGGGTGACTGGATCGGGGGGCGGAAGAACATCGCTGCCCTTTTTTCTGTGCCCCCTTAATGATTTTCCTTTTGTCTTCTTCGTCCTCTTTTACGTGATCAAAATAGAAGAAAAGCATCTTAACTCAGTCCATGAAATCCGCCGCCATGGCTTTCCCATACATCTCTGAAATCGAAACTCCAGTCCCAGAGACACCCGTCGAGTGACTCCAAGCCTAGATGCGGGACCTCCAAGCCTCCACTAACCACGCCTTGGCCCGCCTGCCCCTGCTCGGATACCGGCTGCTTCGAGCCGGCAAAAGGTACGCCACTTTCTGCTACCGTAGGCGAGCGGCCGGAGCGTTGCCGAAGGATGGCGAGCATTTGGCGGAGAACCTTGGCTGTCTTGCAGGCGACGACGGACTCGCGCATAAGATCGAGCATGCTAAGCGTCTGCTCGATGAGACGGATGTAGTCGTATTGTGGGTTGGGCTGCTGGATACTTTGCACGGCGCGGTAGAGGATGATTGAAGCGGCGAAGGTGAGGTAAGTGATGTTGTACCACCTGTGGGCGTCAGCAAAATAAACCGAGAAAGGTTACTGCACTTACCAGGTGTGGAAGAACGTGTGAACTCTATAAGTCTCGTACATGAGATCGATGGTCCTTGCAGCGGCATCTGTACACTTGTTGACCGCATCTTCCAAACTCGGTTCTCGCTCGTCAGAGTACTTTGATGCATGTACGATGAACGGTCTCAAAAGAAGCATCTTGACGTTATAATACCCTGTAGCAGCGTTAGGATGTATCAGAAAGGATTGAACGCCCACTACTCACTAATCTGCAGGACGAGCCTCTGATAATACGCCCAAGGCGGATCACCTAGCCGACTATGCCTGCCGACATCGCTGGTAAACTGCGGTCTTATCGCCTCGGGTAACCGGGCTACCCATGCATCCATCTCCATTTCGATGTTCAGCGCGCCCTGCAGCTTCTGGGCCAAGGACAAGCGGTGAAGGTAGACTTTGACCGAGATGGCGCGCATGATCCGCGCCAGGCCAATCATGCCAGGAATGATGTCGACATCGGAGGCATCCATTGGAGGCAGGGGGCGGTTGTGGTAGTCATCCATGCCCAGACTGTCAGGCCGTCCAAGGGCGAAACTGAGTTCGATTTCGAGAGTGTAGAAACCCCACCACGTCTTCGAAGCCTCCAAGGCTTGCGGCTGCCTTGCTGAGCTACCGCTGTCAATCGAAGCATTGCGGTTTGCGCCTATTGACAGAAGCGTGCGCGAGGCCATGCCAAGATATGTATATGCGAGATTGGGATTCAGCTCATTTTGGCAGACTTTGGCCATGAAGATATATGCTTGAGCGGCCTCAAGATCGTTTGCAGAGCCCGGAAATCCCAAGGCTAGCTGTGCCTTCTCAAAGAGCATGCGACTCCATTCGAATCTGCCCATCCCGTTGAGCTTCTCCTCCGTCCACGTGCGAATAAGAGCACCGAGAGAGACCAGGCTGAAATACAATGCGATGAAACTGCGGGACTGGTTCTGAAAGCGGCCTTGCCACAGATCATCGCATCTGGAATAAAAGTTCTCCTTGTCCAAGAAGGGATGGATATAGTGGAGATTATTGAAATAGGTTTCCAAGAAGACATAGGACTGCGGGAAAAAGAACTGGTTCTCGAGCACATCGTTCCATCCGCTGGCATCGCCGGTGCGCTGGGTACCAAAGGCGTGGTTGTAGAAAGTGCTGACTAATGACGGCTTCTGGGAGATCGTCTGCTGGTCCCCCTGCGAGTCGCCCTCGCTGTAGCCGTATTCCTGCCGCACGCGGCCCAGGAAGGCGACTGAGGAGGTGTGGCCATGGAACTCGATGTCCCTGGTGTGCGGGTTGACCTCGACGATTTCGGTGCCCTCTTCGGGGCTACCTACCTCTTCGTCCACCCGCCCCAGCCCCGCAGAGCGCGCAGGATGCTCCGACTGTGGCGAGATGGCAGCGGCTTCCGACTGCGAGGCCGCGGACGGCGGCACGGCGGTGGAGCTTGCAGGCTGGTGGTCGGCAAGCGTGTTGGATGCGTGTTCCGGGCCAGCAGCGCTCTGGTTGGTGGCGCACGACGCGAGGGCGTTGTACGACGAGCGAAGCTTTGCGTTCTCGGCCTCTGCGAGCTCCAGGCGCTTTTCCAGGTCGCGCACGAGGCTAGAGACGATGCATGCACGGTCAGCTCGGCGGCAGCTCCGGGGGGCGAGGCGGCGGCAAACCACCTTTGCGATCCCGCGTCCCTCTCGTTCATCAGCGGGGCTACGCGGTAGACGCAGTGCAAGCCGCGTCCTTTGAGACGGCGCCGGAGAGAGTCAGCGTGGACGGTGCACGAAGCTGGAACATTAGGGCGGGCGTACTGCGACAGTGCGAGCATGGACAGACGCCATCGCACTTGTACTTTTTGGAGCGGCACAGGTTGCAGGCCTGGATGGCCCGGGGCCGGCGCGGCGGCTTGGGGCTGCTGCTGCTGGCGGTCGTCGTGTCTTGCGGCGATGGCAGCATGTCATGGACGGCCTGGCTGCAGAGGTAACGGGCAATTGAACGGGACGCGCGGATGGAAAAATAGAGCAGGGAGCTGCTGGGTGAAGCTGGTTGCACTGGAGGTGCGCATTCTCGGCTCAGCCCGGCAGACCGGGCAGGGGGCCGCTCGCACGCGAGCGCCGAAGGTCCAGCACAGCCCAGCGACTCGCATGGCTCCTCCCCCGCACGGCAAGGATCCACCCCTTTGTGGGGTTGTGGGGGACGCTGCTCTTCTTACTGCTCTCGCCGTAGCATTTGCTCGGAAAATCCGCCCGAGAGCGTCCATGCCTATACTAACCCGCAACATCTCGGCCGACGGGATGCCATCTCGCTCTCGGCATTTGCACCTCGGCAAATCCGGTGAGAGAGCGAAACTGGAAATTGATCCAGCAGCTTTGCTGACTGCTCGTTGGTGGCTTTTGTTTTCGTTGCCTCGAGCTGTGCTTACCTCCGACGGCCCCCCAGCCAGCTGTCGGCTTTGCCGAACCCCGTTTGCAGCTCACCAGAAATTACAAGAAGAAGATGCCACAGCCGCCTCCCGTCGGTTTTAGTGCGTATCAAGCCAGCCATATGAAATCATGGGCCAACACCTCTCGTTCCCAGCTCCCCCAAACCCTTTTCGGTCGGTGGCAATGCAAGACCATGCGGACAGATTAGACATCATCATCGTGGGTGCGGGGTTGGGTGGCTTAGCAGCGTCCATCGAATGTGCGCGCTCCGGCCATAATGTCACCGTGTTGGAGAGCGCCTCCGAGCTTGCTGAGGTTTGCAGAAGTTCCCCGGCCCCTTTGATCAAAACCAGTCCTGACGAATTATATAGGTTGGAGCTGGACTGCAAATAACCCCTAATTCATCCAAGCTGTTGAAGAGATGGGGCGTCTACGAAAAGCTCCAGAGCCAAGCGTGCGAGCCCAAGTCCCTGGTTGTCCACAGATACACTGGGAAAATACTGGCCAAGGAGGATGACTTCGACAAGCATATGAACGAAAGGTACGGCTCCCCGTTTTCCGATGTGCACCGCGTCGACCTGCAGCAAGCCCTCGTCGCGACTGCAAGAGAGCTGGGCGTTACCATAAGGCTTGGTCAGCGTGTCGATTCCCTGGACCTCGACGCAGTCCGAGCTCGAGTCGGAACCACCAGCGGTGACGAGTACCACTGCGACCTTGTAGTTGGAGCCGACGGCCTGTGGTCCAAGTGCCGGGAATGTCTGCTTGGCCACAAAGCCCAGCCGCTTCCGACCGGCGATCTTGCCTATCGCATCGTGCTCAGGTTGGATGAGATTAAGGACCCCGAGCTGAGAGACATGATCTCCAACCCACAGTTGCACTTCTGGATCGGACCGGACGCGCATGTTGTGGCGTACTCCTTGAGAGGCGGTACAATGTACAATCTTGTGTTGCTAGCTCCGGATGATCTACCAGAGGCAATAGCCAGACAACCAGGGTCGGTGGAGGAAATGAAAAAGCGATTTCAAGGCTGGGACCCAATATTGACCAAATTCTTGGACTGCGTGGACACTGTAGACAAGTGGAAGCTGATGCACCGTGAGTGGCCACAACGCGCCTTATACGAAGCACGACTAATCAAGTATCGCAGGTGAGCAGATGGATTCATGGATAAGTGAGCGAGGGAATCTGGTCATGATGTGAGTACAAAAGTCTCACACTTCGTGAACATCTGAGCTGAATAGTTGCAGCGGCGACGCTTGCCATCCAATGCTCCCCTACCTCGCACAGGGTGCAAACTCAGCACTAGAGGACGGGGCGGTTCTGGGAAGGATACTTACTGGAGTTCGTGGAGGGTCATCCCTTCCACGTGCGCTTAGGCTATTCCAGCGACTACGGAAGACGCGAGGAGAAGCCATCGTCGGGGAGACATTCAAGCAGGTAATTGATCATTGGTTGAGGACAAGCTTCAAGAAAAATGCTGACCCAACGAAGCGAGCATCATTCCACATGCCAGATGGCCCAGAACAGATCGCACGCGATGAACTCTTTCTGTCGAAGCTAGGCAAAGAAGTCGACTGCGCGTTTCCAAGTAGATGGTAAGTTGAGAAGAGCAATCAGACAGCGACCGTGGCTGATGTAAGGTGCAGGACGTGTCCCGAGGTGCAGCCATGGCTGTATGGATATGATGCTTGGATGGAAGTGGATAGCGCGTTATGGAACGCCAGCGGTGTGGAGAATGCGACGAGGCTGTAACGATACGGGTTTCTAGCGATTGCTTTTCTGTGCAATACATATGGCGTAGCTAATGGATTAATACACTACGAATCGTCAAAAGCGGCTCGATGAGATTCATTGTGAGCAAGAATGCGTAGACGGAAGTGGGAAGAGCATCCAAATTGTTGTTGGGAGTCAGGGCCGCAGCTGCGCCAAAGCGCGCGCGCCAAGGCAGGGCCCCAGCCACATGCATCGTCATCTCGTCACAAGGACATCCGCCTGTCTGAGCTCGCCGCCCTCTCCACAAATCGCCTCCGTTATCGTCGCCGACCACAACAGAGCTCTCCCCACAAACGACCGCCATCGCCATCCTTCCCCCACAGTCACCCACTCTTGCAACAACGTCGCCATGAAGCTCTCGACGCTGCTGCTCGCCGTCGCCAGCCCGCTGGCTGTCTCGGCCTCGTCAAACCTTATTGGCAGCTTCCTGGGTCAGCAGGAGGTCATCAGCCAGGACCTCAAGGTCCCCGGCGAGAACCCGCTGTACTTCTGCGAGGATCCGGCCGACAACATCCTCACCATCGACACTGCCGACCTGGACCCTAGCCCGCCCGAGGCGTGAGTAACCCCAAGTCCTCAGCTCGTTATCTATGTCGTTCCCCAACTTGACGATGCCTCAAACTCCCATCAAAATAGAGCATGTAGAACTAATTCGTGGCGCAATGTAGTGGCAAGACCCTCAGTATCAAGGCGAGCGGCACGCTCTCAGAGAAGATCGAGGAGGGTGCAAAGGTCCGCTTGCAGGTCAAGTACGGTCTGATCACCCTCATCAAGCAGGAGGCTTCGCTGTGCGACTACGTCAAGGAGGTCAACCTCGAGTGCCCGCTCGAGAAGGGTGATCTCGAGCTGACCAAGGACGTCGACCTTCCCAAGGAGATCCCTCCGGTAAGCTCCATCCAACGTTGTACAAAGCTTTGTTGAATTGTTGATGCTGATGGCGTGATTGTGCAGGGCAAGTACACCGTGCTCGCCGACGTCTTCACCAAGGACAGCAAGAAGATTACCTGCCTTACCGCTACCGTTCAGTTCCACAGATAAGGGTCTTTGCTTTTTCTCGATCTTGATATGGGCTGATGGCGGGTTGTCATCAAAAGAGGAAGTGGCGGCATAGAGGAAGGTCGAGTGGTGCCTGGAGCGAAGGTTGTATAGTATACAGGGCTTCATGGCTCGTGGGAGGCGGCGGGTAGGGCTTCGTATCAATTTGCGTATTCGTAGGACCGAATGCCGTCCGTGCATGGTCGACTCAGTGGAAGATACCTTGGTCGACGAGGCGTTTAGACCGTTTCAGTTGGATTAATGATATATCATGAATTGGGTATCGAGCTCGTGCATTCCTTCGGCTTGCCGATCCTATACTGCCAAGGCCAAATCTCGATGTAAAGTTGCTGGTGCTGATACTAGCCGTCACTCTTGAAGCGACGGCGCCTCGCCTATCAATTTTGTAGAAAGGATTCCGAGCCCATCTTGAATTTGGGTATAAATTGATGTATAGCTGTACAAGCAGAACGCCTCCGATAGAATGCTCGTGGTATGCACAGGTTCGGCCGCCTGACATTTACTCTCCGAACAGCCTCCGCACGCGCTTCAGCACGCTGTCCTTGTCCGGGTCGTAGGGGTGGTCTTTGGAAGGAATCTCGAGCAGAGACGGGAAAGCGGCGGTATAGGCGTCCACGCGATGGCGTATACGCTCGGCAATCTGCAAAATCAGTTGCTGTTCGATTGAAGCAGGAGCACGAGAAGATGTCAAGGATGGAGCTGGGGCGTAGTGTCCGTACATGCTGGTTGATAAGTAGGATAGCGATGTCTTTACGCTCCTGAGTGAACCTATCGAAGGCGGCCTCGATGGCAGACGTCTCGGTCTTGCTGTCGACGACGAGGAAGTTCTTCTGGTTGTCCGGCGGCTGCGTGACGTGCTACGCGCAAGATACATCAGCAAGATTAGGTCGAGGGATCGCTGCAGACTGTAGTAGTCATGATGTCGCTGTGAAGGGACTTACGCCGACGCCCGCGAGGAGGAGACCGGTCACCGAGTCCTAGAAGTAGCGGTTAGCAGAGCTCGAGCGCAGCTGGGGTGTGCCGTGTGCGCACCTCATCTCCGATGACAGCAAGGAACTGACGATCCTTGTAAGCAGAAACTGGGGCAGCCATGGTTGTAGTCGACCGCCTGCGAGTGTTTTCGTGGACGGCGATGTAGGCTGTGGTGGAAGGAAGCTGGAGCTTGGTCGTCGGGCTGTGACGCCGCGGGGACCACGCGCCTGCGCGGACGATCATCGGCAAGGATTCTCGGCGGCCGGCGCTCCTTGATCCGGCCTCTGTTTACAGTGGAAAGAACGACCCAGGCAAAGACAACGGTCTCGGCCCACAGCTCGTCCTAACATGTTGACCACGTAACACCACTGCGGAACGATCTTCGATCCCGCGCTACAGCTTCGCGACCCGACGCGCATTTCTTGCGCCCTCTCTTCCATCCAGCAATGCCCCCGCTTATTCGCCGCCGCCCGCTCTCAGAGCGCATTCAGACTTACCTGGACCCTTACGACTGGCTATTGTGGCTATCGGAGGAGTTGAACAGCGGTGATCTGGACGAGGCGCTTAAAGACTGGGCCTGGCCCCTGGGAATCGCCGTCAATGTGGTCTTCATGGTTGCAAGAGCGAACACTGGCACAGTAGCCTCGAAAGGCAATGAAGACGTCTTTGGGGACTTTGAAGCTGGAGAAGGGACAGGCTGGCTTCGCTGGCTGGTGAATAACTTCGTTCCTAGGTTGTTGTGAAGTCTTGGCTAACAAATGAGTAGTGCTCATTTGTCGTACATTTACTGTCCCTCCTCTCGATCGTGAACGCCGTCTATACTTTCCGGCGCAAGCGTCACTACCGGCTGTTCGAGAACCCCGTTGAAACAGCTCCGACCACACCCTCCGCACGCCGTGTGCGCGTCGATTCTTCGCCCATCGCCTCGTCACCTCTCCGCTTCCTTTCGAACATTATCACATCATCAAGCGCACAGGCACGCGCGCATCCTGATGCAAATCGCGACGTATGGGAGATATCCGTATGGGACCCCACGCCGACATGCCTACGGCTCTTCTCCTTATTTAGCCCCGGTCATGTCCTGGTGTACTGGCTCTTTCTTCCTCTGGGACCTCTGGACCCGCGTCCCAGCGTTACAGTAGTCACCACTATGGTTCTCGGAGTCCTGATGACGACGCAGCTACACGTGCTCCAATCATTCTTCTCGCAACAGACGAAGGATGCCGCGCTGATTCATCGCGAGGTTCTGCATGAGTACGACACCAAGTTCGTGCACCCGAACTTGAATAAGCCTGTCCGTAATGTGGGCACGCAGACGCCAGACGAAGAATCCAAAGCCAAGGTCACCAGGGAGGTTGATACCTATACACCGACTACTGTCATCAATAGGGGATTCCGTACCAATCCCAACCCTGCTTATTCCGCGCAATATGATCCAGACAACAATCTCCAGTCCGAGCAGCGCACCTCTCGATCTACCATGCCAAACCCTTTCGTTACCCCATATGTGGCGAGCGCAAAGGGACCCACTGGATCGATCAGAGCCTCTCCAGGAGGCCACAGAGCGTCTACCATGAGGCAGCCAGTGTTCCGTGCCACAGCGGACGCAAGCACTGGAGACGGCGGCAGCCTGGGGGTGTACTCCCACGCCGCGTCACCTCTGCGCAAGCAGCAGTCCGTCAATTTCATGAGACCCGACGAGCCTGATAGGAGAATCAGTAGTCCGGAGAGGAGGAAAGGTAGCCCGTTGAAGCGGATGAGCACGCCCAGAGACTGGGGCAAGGTGCCAGAACTGGAGAGACCAGATTCTGAGAGACAGCGGAGGCCGTACTACGCGGGATACGATTCCCGGAGGGAAACAGGGCGGTATTAGAATGTGTGTACTTATTTGTCCTCTCGCTGTGTCGGGATTTCATAAGGGCCGGAATGATCTAGTCGGTCACTCATTTGCATGGGCAACCAGCGTTACGGCGTTCATTGGGAGTTATGGGCATTAAAGCGCGGTTCAAGCGTCTGGATTCTCTTTCTTTCTACTACTGTCTCCTCGACAGCGATTTCTCATGTCGCGCAAGTGTGTATACAAATTATGAAGGAAGAAAAATGAGAACCGGTCATCGACATCGTGAGGCATCCCTACTAATCCATCATCTCCTCTTCCATCGAATTACTCTCTCCATCCCGCAATCTTATCTTTCAGACTCTGTCGGAATCCTGCTTTCTCCTTCTCATCGACATCGTCCTCTTCTTGTTCCTTCTTATGATGACTCTTTTTCGTCTCCTTCTCCTCTTCCTCCCGCTCCCTCCTTTCCTTCGCCTCGGCCACCTCCCGATCGAACTGCTCGAGCCTGGCCTTGCGGTACGCGGCCGCCTTCTCTGATACCCCCTCGTTGCCTGGACGCGGCTCGCCGTTGGGAAGGTAGGGCGAGAGGCGGTCCTGTTGCGTTGTGGAGAGGAAGGCGGTGTTGTGGGCGGCGATGCCGGCTGAGAGAGAAGGCATTTTGGTTGGGTATGAGTTGAATTTATGGGAAGGTGGAGAGTGAGGTGTTATGAGAGCTGAGTTCTGAGTTTGAAAGGCGGCCTTAGACTGATACTTTGGGAATCAGATCTCGGCCGAGGAGGTTGTGGTCTTCGATTGGTTTGTTGATTGGTTGATCGTTTGGTTTCAATGCTTCTTCTAGGGTGCAGTAAACAAAGCGGGTCGCCTGGTAAGTGACGAGAATAATACAAATGTAGTTCTTAGCGTGAATTCATGGTTTGAGCAGCTGGGTCCTACACGTTGTTATACAAAACACGTTAGACTGCGCCTCAATCTCTATCAATGTATAGCATGTACATCTTTTCCGCAAGCAAAGTGTAAGGCCAGATGCCAACACACGTGATGGGTCTTTTTGACGTCATGGTCCGTTCAGCTGGTGGCTGTGTGATCCTTCTCGGGATATCCCTTCCGTCCTGCGATTCTGTGCTGAATGAGCGGCAAAAACATTCCCCTTCGTGTGTCGACCGTTCAACAGCCCTACGGCCAGCATAGGGCAAGGTTGTCGTTTAAACATCTGAGATTAGATGCGAATCATGCAAGCCGGATAAATTACCGACGCATCTACGATTATTCGCATCTCGGATAGGTGGTCAATGCATGAGATTGTTTACCGTAACGGCGCTGGGCACTGCCACACGGCCACTGCCAAAATATAAACGCTTACAGCCGTTACCGGCTCTCGGAGTGTCAGCCTTCCCAAAATTTCTCACCGTAGCATCGTGCGACTCGCGAACAACACGAGAAAGCATCGTTTATTTTTGGCGTGAGCGGGGGTCCACTGCTTGGCACGGCGACAAATACCTAGGTATTGCCGGTTCGGGCAAGGTGGCTGAGCTAATTGCCAGTCAACAAGCCGGCGTAAGACGCAATTGGTGATGCCCAAGTCGACATCACGACAAGCCACGGCGGTAATGAGGGCGGGGTAGCAATAGGTAGGGGAATTAGGTATTAAGGTTTGGGTGAGCACACTGGAGAGAGCCGGTACCACGGCGACGAAATTGCCCGCCCTTCGGTGTAAAGTCAAACAGAGGGTTACCTTGCAGGCCGTAACGCAAGGCCACAACGGAAGCAGAGATGAGTTTCAGAGTGAGGAATGCGCATTGGTGTTGAGAGTGGGCGGGGCTCAGGGGCAGACTCAATGCTGTTTGTCGAGTGGCAGCACGCGAAGGAAGCCAAGAGCTCGGGTGCTGGCAAAAGGGGTGCTTTAGGAAGCGGATGAGGCTCGTGTCAATAGTGCAGTAGGGCAGAGCGGGACCCACGATTGCGGTTCTCCTCGAAGCAGCTCATATCGCTTGGTTGCCGTCGCACCGAATACTCCTCTCCGCGCCTGTGCAACCCTCGACAAAGAACTGGGGGTTGTGTGCTGGCTGCTGTCCTGTGCTGCGATGGCACCGCCGCCATGCCGGGCGAGGGCGGGAAAGTTGCGGTCACTCTGCGGATTGCCGCCGGTGTCCGTTATTTTGCGCGCCCCACGGATCCGCTTGCGGCCATGCAACCTCGCGTTTTGCAAGGTCAAGCTTTTTCATTTCCCACCGGCTGGGCGAGCGCTGCGCTGGCCCACAAAGCTTGGCACCGAGATGCCGACGTTCTCGGCCCCTGGCGCACTGCAGTCAGCCGCCGGCGATATTGTTCCTGCGAGGGCGCGGTGTCCGCGGTCCCGCTCCTCCTCGCCTGCACTGCCTCGCATTGGACCGCCGTCCGTCCTCGCATGGAGCGTCGTATCAAGCAAACACCGCGTGCGACCGTGTCTTGCCCGTCAGAGCGCCGTCACTGCGCTCAGATATGCATCGCGCCGATTGGGCTGATCCATAGATGTGAGTCGCGCACACGCCACGGCCAGGCAGCGACAAAAGGTTCTTCAAGCCTGCGCTGCCAAGAGGTAATACAAGCGCTGATGTGGATTGGGCGCATGCACGAAGGCTGGGCATGCTGATAACGGCCCTGCCAACTGCCTCGCCGGGCGGAGTCAGACCATGGCTGGCGGTAGATCCGCCGCTGCTGCAGCCACCAGCTGTGGCCGGCCGGAGATGACCGTGCACCCATATGTATCCGGCGCCACAGCCCTAGCAGCATCGCGCATCTAGAGGCCCTCTTTTTTTTGGTTCGTATTGCTAGCTTTGCGTCTGTGCTACGACGCCCAGCGACAAGGTATATCTCACAATCCCGCCCAGACTCTCTTCGACACGCTCTTCCTGTGCAACCGCCAACTTCCTCACACTCGCTCGACACTGCCCACCATGAGCTGGAAGAGTCTGCTCTCGCCCGCTTCGCCGCGGTACACCCCGCTGGGCTTTCCCGACAAGCCCGCGAGCAGACTCCCGCCGCGCAGGATCCTGTATGCCGGCGCCGCTGCAGTCGCCACTGTGTTCGTCATTGCTACTGCCTCCTGGCACGTCAACAACCGCTCCATCTTCCACGACCCGGCCTACTTCGAGACTGTCAAGCTGTCCGAGGGCTACAAGTGGCAGTTCGACCCCAAGCGTGACGCCCTGAACTACGGCCTCACCGACGAGCAGTGCGATGTGAGTTTTCCATCCGCCTCTTCCGCTCCTTCCGCGTTTGGTGATGTCATATCCGCTAACGCACCGCCATAGGCCGCGTTTCCCGATCTTTTCATGGAACTGGACCGTGCTCAGGATTTCTTCTCCGAGAACAAGATCCAGTACAAGGATATCCACCTTTCTACCGAGGAGGAGCTCAACGACCACTGGAATGGCAAGACGCGTGCTGAGTTCCACATCATGATCTACAATGGCGAGGTAAGTAAAAGAAAAATGAATGTCTAGTTCCAGAGCTTACACGATATCCAGTTGATCATCATCGATGAAGCCAAGGGCGAGCCCGACCGATCCCGTGGTCTGTCGGCAATGGCCTCTATGTACCGTGCCATCACCGCCCATCCCGACCCCCGCTCGATTTCCAACGTTGAGTTCATCCTGGATCTGCACGACAACAGCCAGCCCGGCCCCGAGGGCAAGATCCGCTTCACTTGGGCCCGCCACAAGGACAACCCGTTCATGTGGGTTATTCCTGTAAGTATTTCCTCAAACCCGAGCCTTTCCAGGTGAACGTGTAGTCTGACAATCTGCATCAGGACTTTGATGGCTGGACTTATCCCGATGACGCGGTTGGATCTTACGTGCAATTCCGCAACGAAGTGGCCGAGATCGAGAAGCCCTTCGAGGAGAAAATTCCGCAGCTTTCGTGGCGCGGCAGTCTTGGTGTCAATGCCGGCCTGCGCCAGTCTCTCATGGATGCTTCGAAAGACAAGAGCTGGTCCGACGTCAAGGCCATTAACTGGCAGACGCGAGAGAACGTGATGGCCATGCAGGACTTCTGCAAATACCAATACGTCGCCCACACCGAGGGCAACACCTGGAGCGGCCGCCTGCGCTATCTGCACAACTGCAATTCGGTCCCCGTCATCCACGACCTGGACTGGGTCGCGCACTACTACCCGCTGCTGCAAGACTCGGGCCCGTACCAGAACTACGTCAAGGTCAAGCGCGACTTCTCGGACCTGAACGAGCAGATGGAGCACCTGGTCGAACACCCGGATGAGGCTAAGCGCATCGCGGCGCAGTCGGCCCAGACCTTCCGCGACCGGTACCTGACGCCCGCCGCAGAGGCGTGCTACTGGCGCCGCATGTTCGCTAAGTACGCTAGCGTGCAGGACTTCCAGCCGCGCCTGTACGACGAGGAGATCGGTCCCGACGGCACCGCCGTGCTCCGCCAGCGTCGTGGCCAGACCTTCGAGCGCTTCGCCTTCCGCGGAAAGGACGGCTACGAGCACGGCATCTTCGAGGAACCCAAGGACAAGGCCGAGTGCAAGAACGAGTCCAGCCCGGCCGAGGCCACGCCCGTCGTGACCCCATTGACGCCTGGCACCCCCGTTGCCACCCCCGTCGAGCTGGTCCCCACTCCCATCGAGACGCTCGTGGATATCCCCGTCGACGCTCCGGCGCCTACGCCTTTCGAGGCTGACGAGATGCGCAAGGAGTATAACCCGGAGGCTCCGACTCCAGCCCCCGCTAACCAGGACGACTTCTGGGGGCAGTAAACGGCCTTTTTCCCTTTCGAGACCTGAATACATTGAGATGCACCGAAGAACATGATAAGATTTTAATGGCTTTTTTGCGAGCATGAGAAGAAAATGGAGCACATGGGCGTTTTCCAAAGGATATGGATGGGCTGGGTTCTTTGTATATATTTTTTGCCTTTTTGTTGATACCCTTTCCGGTGGGTGGCTGCATCAGAATCTTCCTCTCTGAATGATTCTTCTTTCAATCTTCTATGGCTGGATTTAGCGAGAAGCGAGTAGCTACAAGGGCTTGCATTCTTACCGCTACTACGCACGCCAGGTCTCTGCATTTCATTGACAAACGTGTCAAACCATTTTGCTGGAGAAGGAGTTTAGCAGTAGGGAATAAGACCGGAGAAGTTTAAAGCGATAGACACGGACGGCTGAAGTCGATCCTATAGACATTATCCTCAAACACATTTGCATCTCGCACACGACCGAAATTGGTGATCGAACAGAGAGGAAGCCTTGAGCAGTGGTATATCTGAAAGGTTCAAATAAGCTTAAGGTTTGACGGGACCCAAAAGCCGGGGATGAAAAGCATTGACGCTAGGCTCTATACACGTAGGTATATCGATAATGACGCGCGTCCCACCCTTCCATAAGGCCTCCGACTGTGGAGTCCCCACGACGTATATCCTTTCCCTTTTTTCTTCCCGTGAAGGACGAAGCGAGAAGCAACAACCGAGCGCCTTTACTGGAAATGGGAGGAGGGGAGAGAGAGCTGTTGCGAATGAAAACGAAATCGTTGGCGACATTACGCTTACTGAAAGGAGAGTTGAATGACATGCTACCCTCTTTGCTTTTCCGGTTCCTGCGATTAAATGGAAAGACAAAGGAAATCAAGAAAAGGAAAGAAAGAAAATAAAATATCTCAAATGATTCCTCGCTAACTACCCTAGCTTCATATCGCGTGACGAGTAAATTCCCAAGTCCAGTCCCTTGTTTTTTTCTCTTCCCGGCCTCCTCCTTCCGTTCTGCCTCAATATCAATCCCGCCTCTCTCCTCCTCCTCCTCCTCCTCCTCCACCCGCCGACGGCGTCGACGGCGGCGGCGGCGGCGGCGGCGGCGGTACCCTGATCATCCCTCTCATCCACTCCCGCCACCTCCCCGCTCCTCCCGCACTAGCCATCGAGGCGTCGACACCGAGCTTGCCGTGGTGCTGCTGGTACTGTATCTGTGGTTGCGGCGACGGCTGGTGCGCGGGCTGGTGCTGGCCCATGGCCTCGCCGCCCTTCTTCAGCATCGTCGCCACGTAGGGCGGGCTTCCGGGCGGGCTGATGGTCCTGCTGTTACCGCTGCTCGCCGGCGGTTCGGGGCTCCTGTTTCCGGGCGTCGGGCTGGATCGGTGGCTCCGGCTGGGCGAGCGGGATGATGGCGATTCTTCGGGCGGGGGTGAGGGTGGGGCGAGGTGGTTGTGGCTGCGGTGGCGCGATTGGATCAGTTCTTGCAGGCGCAGCTGCTCGTCCGGGTGGAGCGTTAGGGCGTCGGGGAGGGTGGTCGTCATTTTTGGTGGTGGTTCTTCCGGAAGAGAAAAGTGGGAGGCAAAAGAAAAAGGGTGTGTGGTTGGTTCGTTGAGGACCTTTTCGTGAGAGTTGAGGTGGTCGGGGTCGGGTCGGCGGGTGAGATGGCGGATTGAGTAACGGTGATAGGGCTTTCGTCAAGGGGTTGTTGTATGTGTTCATCTACTCGTTGCTCGTTTGTTCTTGTTCGTGGTCGGTGGTGAGAGTGGTTTTCGATGTCTTTTTCTTCTTTTCCTTCGGAGATTCGAGATATGATAACTTTCACATGATCTTGGGACGTTCGTGGTTTCGCAGGGTTCGCGTTTTCCAACTTTTCCGACGTAGAGTGTTGTGGTGGTGAGTTGTAGCTCCTGTCGATCCTTCAAAAAAAGTTCGAAGTATGATCGCAAGCGATCCCAGGGTCCGTGGCAAAAGGGCAGCAGGGCTGGCTCAGTAGTAATGCGCAATAACAATGCGGCTGGGGGGGCCAGCTTGACGCATGCAGGCGGCCGCCCACCGGTAGAAAAAAACAAGATCACTCCGCTCGTCGTCCTCCGACCGTCTCCGATAAGAGGAAGCCAGTGACGTTGGAAGCCAGGGCTCACTCTCCCCACGCCACGCGAGACCGGCGGTCGATCGCATCTGCATGTGGTGGAGCCACCTGTTCCCCTCCCGCGTCTGACAAAACGCCCCCCGGCCGACCGGCAGACCGGTTCCGCATTCGCCAAGAGTGGTGCTTTACGACAGCGAGCCCTGTTGGCTGGTGCCCGACGGTCGGAGGGCTCAAATAATTAATAACATGCTGCTAGGCAGCAGTACTCCCCTGCAAGCGGAAGCGGGCGCGGGCGGAACGGAGGCAGTGGCGTGGGCGAGTTGAGGCAGGGAGGGGATCCGGAAAGCAAGCTTGCTCAATCTCTGTTTGTGTGAGGACCCTGTGACGTCAGGACGGGAATGGCGTGGGGTGGAGCGAGCTGCTTCATGATTAGAAACGGGGGTTGAGAGCGAAACGGCCAATGGGCCAGCCGTGTGTGATTGTTGTCGGTCAGTGCAGAGAAGAAGCAAAGAATTGTTGTGGTATCTTGTACGAGCGGAGATGCGTCTGAGGCGTCTGTCATCGCTCGATGATGGTTCCGCGTGCGGGGGTGGAGCGTTTCTGGGAACCCTCGCTCCCAGCCACAACCTCTGGTTCGAGGCACTCCGCGCGCCAATGTGCGGAGGCGCGGAGACGCGGAGCGCGGCGCTGGCTCGGCTGCGCTTGGGACTCCCCTCCCCTTGCTTACGATAGGTCATCATCAGAGGCCGAATACTTTATCTCGTTAAAGTTTATGCTTTCATGACTGCTACAGCGCGTGACCAAGTATTTAACCCTTATGCTAGAAATAGAGCATCTTACCTATGTGGGTGGTCAAATGCCCGGAAATTTTTGAATAAGCTTAAAACTTAATTATGTCCAGACATGTGCTTCAACTTCCCACCTACGAAGACTTTAGCATTCTAGGAGGGTAACGAAGGGTTCAAAATATGCGAGCCTTCTCATCGACCGTGACATCCTGACATCCAATGTTCATAAACGAAGATAAGTCCAATCGGTCATAACTTCATCAATCATATCACCTTTCGGGCCATCATATCTCATCACACTCATTATATCCGTTTAGTAACCCGCTCTCGCGAGATTACCGAACGAGCGTCTGTGCACTCAGCAGTCAGCATTCAGGCACGCTCAACGTGCATGCAACTCGTGGCGCTAGAAAAGTGCAGAAGAAAAGAAAAGAAAGAGTAGAAGGAGAAGACGAGCGAGAAACCACACATCACAACACATATTGGAACCTATTAATTCAATATAGAAATAAGAGCATACGTGAAGCCTTGTCCGATTGCTTCTATCAGCGCAGCGGCGCCGTGCGGGCTGTCGAGCCTCTGCCTCCGCCACCAATCCTTGAACCCGCCCTTCTTCTCGTACTCGTACTGGATCGGGTTGTACCCGTCGTCCGCCTCTCTCCTCCGTCTCGCGCTGTCGGTACTGGTCGTGGATGGGCACGGAGAAGAGGCGCGTTTGGATGAGGTCGACAGATATTTCGAAGATGCGCGGGCCTCGCCCTGGGCTCGGGCGTCGGCAATGATGCGGTCTAGCTCGTCTGGAGATGTGGAGGCATGGTTGGGTCGTTGGTAGTTTTTTGAATCAATGTTGCTGCCGATGGCGTAGTTTGGATGGAGATGGTTGCTCATGATGGCGGGAGCTGGAGTGTCGGCGTTGGGCGCTTATAATGAGATTCGTCGGTCAGGCCGAAATTAGAAAAGCTGGGTGGTTGGTGATTTATCGAGCGCCAAAAGATGCTGTCGTTGCGCAGTGTTTTTGCGTAGAGTGTGCAGTTCAATTGAGCAATGCAAGCCGTAAGTACGTATACGCCTGAAATATTAGTGCACAAGCAGTCACTTCATTATAAGTGATGTGACAACGCACGATGTCACCTCCGAGCTCTACAACCCAACATGAGGATTACTGTGCCCCGACAGAGGCTGTGTTGAATCCTTCGGCGACACTCCACCGCTACGGACGAAGCGAAAGCGACATGATGCTTGGCGGGTGGCATCGACCTCAACACCTGCTCCACTACGTCGAAAGTGACGATGAGGCCGAATTGTGGAATACGAGTGCTGGCAGATGATCGGTTTTGGTGGCAAAGTCTTTCTAGAAGGGCGGGAGAAGGCAGCTGAAGTGACGGCGGACCAAGCGCTATGACGGCGGTGGGTTGGTCTGTTCGCGCTTAGCTTAGCCGCAGCCACGAAGGATGCGAGAGGGCGCAGGGCCATCGCTGCTGCTGTTGCCGAAAATAGGTACGAAAATCATAGCGATGGTCTTAACGGCGCAGCGGTCTACCATTCGCTCAGTGAACAGGAAGCGGTCGCGGGTGACCGCTCGAATCACATGGTGGTAGGCCGGGAATAGCGCGGGAGCTCGGCCTGCTGGGCTGGAAGTCGGCAGGACAAGGTCACGGAAGAGAGAAGCTTCTAACCCCACAAGCAACGCAGGAACGCAGGGGCGGGCGGCGCTTTGTAGGCGGTCATTCCAAGACATCGATCCCACGGTACCTGATAGCGTGATGCGGGTAATGCGGGTATAAATCAGCAGGTGTGGTGAATTCCTTGCCGTTCTTCCAGCCTGTCCACGCAATCACCCCCAGCTGACAGGCTCTCGGCACCGCCCATCCGCGACCCCTCAGCCAATGTCCACCGCCGCCATGCCGGCTTTCCGGCCACATGCCTGGCTGAGGACGGATATCGGCTGCGAAGCGCGTCATGATGGCAGCGCGGAGTCGGCCCGCAGGCTGTCAGTCGCTATCAAAACACCAGTGGTACGCCTGTCTAAAATACCAGCGGTATAGCGCAGTGACTGCGGCATCCGCGGGCGACGATGCGCGTGAACAAGGGCTCGAGCGCCGCGGGGCAGCGCCGAGTGACAATCATCGCGCGGCTCTGCTGTGCCGTGGTGTTTGTATATATGCACGCCGCGATCCCACGTCTTGGGCCCTCTTAAGCCGCATACCTTGACTTGCTCGCAGACATCTTGACCGCACCTATTCGTGAGCCGTCCCCCCGTTTGTTTCATACGGAGCATACCTGTTAATCGCGCAGAAGCTCGGCCCACTACTGTAGCCCCCGCTATGCCCTCTGCCCTCACCAACCTCGCCCGCGACTCCTCGCCTTCGTCGCGGGACAGCTCGCCGGCACCGCCGCCAAGGTACACGCCTCCGCCGTCGTACGGGGCCACTGACGCCGACCTCGAGGCCAACGTCGCGACTGCCAAGCCGGTGAAGCTGTCGTCGTCCAAGAACACCGATGTCGCAGCGACCGAGGTGCGCATGGAGCCGGCGTGGATGGCGTGGAGGCGCGAGCGCATGCAGATTCTGGGGCCTGTGCAGCAGGACAAGCGCGTGCTGCTGTGGGCGTGGTCGCTGCTATGTATCTTCGCCATCGTGCTGGGCGTCGGGCTCGGGTTGGCGTACGGCAGGAAGACGCCCGCTGACTCGGACTCGGGTGCATGAACGAGTTGCTGTGTTGGGGGGCGGTGTCCAAACCGAGATTGCGATGGACGACTGCTGCAGCCGTTTCGAGAAGTTTTGGGCGAGCGAAACGAATGCGGAGTCGCCAGACAGGGCGTGACTAGCTGGCGAGAAACACGCGGCGCGCGTCGCCTGCCGGAGGCACGAACGCCCGGCGGCTCTGGCGTTTGGCTGCGACAAGGCGGATGAAACAAGCAACTAAGCGAAGCGGCTTTGTGGGGAGCTCAGGAGAATTGGCCCTGCGATTCCACCAGCCAGGCGCGCCCTTCCCGACACTCCGACCGATCCGGCCCGGGATCAGGGCCCTGCTCCGTCCGTAACCACGACACACCTCGCGCTCCGCTGCCTCCAAACGGAAAGGCCTTCCATCTACTTGCCGCACCAGTCTCGGGAGATGGCCTTCTACACCCCCCTCCACGCCAGTCCGTGGCCCGCCTTGCGCTATCCACTTACGTCAACCCCGCCGCTGTTTCCACTTCACTCTCGCCTATTCGTGTACTCCTCTTCTAGAATCGCCATCCCTACTCTCCCTACTTCGAGTTTAAATACGATGTGCCGCGCCCAGCTGTCTTTTCTCCAGCAAGCATCCATCCTTCGCTGATCCACGCATTCCTTCTTTGAAACTTGCCTTCTTTTACCACCCTTCACCATGAAGTTCACCACTGCCACTCTCTGCGCTGGCGCAGCTGCCCTCGCTGCTGCTGCCCCCAGCAAGACCATCAACCGCCGCGCCGACTTCTGCGACCAGTGGGGCAGCGCTGTGACCGGCACTTACACCGTCTACAACAACCTTTGGGGCCAGGCCAACGCCGACAGCGGCTCCCAGTGCACCGGCGTCGACTCCCTGAGCGGCGACACCCTTGCCTGGCACACCAGCTGGACCTGGACCGGCGGGTACGTTTCCCCCCCTCTCACTTACCGCCAATTCAAGCTAACACGCAAACAACAGTGCTGGCCAGGTCAAGTCCTACGCCAACGTCGTCCTCACCGACATCGAGCAGAAGCAGCTGTCGGCCATCTCGTCGATCCCCTCGACCTGGAAGTGGTCGTACGAAGGCTCCGACCTGGTCGCCGACGTCGCCTACGACCTGTTCACCTCCTCGACCGCCGGCGGCGACGAGGAGTACGAGATCATGATCTGGCTGGCCGCCCTCGGCGGCGCCGGCCCCATCTCGTCCACCGGCTCCAAGATCGCCACCACCACCCTCGGCGGCGTCAGCTTCGACCTGTACTCGGGCCCCAACGGCCAGATGACCGTCTTCTCCTTCGTCGCCAGCTCCGAGACCCAGGACTTCAGCGCCGACCTCAAGGACTTCATCGACTACCTGACCACCAACCAGGGCCTGTCCACCAGCCAGTACATCAAGAGCATCGGCGCCGGCACCGAGCCTTTCTCCGGCAACGACGCCGTCCTCACCACCTCGGCTTTCTCTGTCTCTATGTCGTAAATGTGTGAAATGAGCATGAGGGGGGATGCGTGTGGGGGCGCTTCGTCGCCTCCAGTTTAGCACTTCGTTGTACAGAATACTTTACCTGAAAATGGATCGTTATGGAGGATGCTTATTGTGCCTGACGTGTTGATTGAGTGCGGCTTGTTGTTGTGATGTGCAGTTAATCTATCCCGTCGCGGGGAGATTGACAATATATTATGCTTGTTATTGGCTTAAGCATCGGGGCGTTCTTAGCCGAGTCTTGGGCGATCTCTGGGCGATAGAACCAGAAGCACTGGTCATTGCGCTGAGGTACGAATTGATTTGCCTCGTCAGAACGCCTGGTGAATCACTGCTTGCCTTTGGCACGATTTACAGTAGCCGAACCGGGTGGGTCGTGCATGCTAATCTTGAGCCGATCAGGATTGCCTACTTGAAGCTCCGTTCTCTGGTTGGACGTACACCATATTCATGTGGCATTTATTTCCTTTTTTGTTTGCGAAATATTACAAGTTCCCAATATTATGGATACCATACTCTACAAATTCCCTTGGGCGCTAGCGACTAGTGCCTACTCCAAGGCTCAACTAACCCGGGTATTGTTGCGGTAAAAGTACACTTCAGAGGCAATAAATACAAGTGCTTAGGTGGCCCGTGCCGCAATGGGCCTCGGCTGGTGTAGCAAGTTCTTCACCAGGCATTCCACCGCAATGCTCTGCCATGAAGGTCGCAAAGGCTTGCAGGCAATGTCGCGAGAGCAAGCGCAAATGCACCAAGGCCCCCACGGCGCACTCCTGCGCTCCATGCCAGCACAAGCAGCTATCCTGCAGCCTCGCAACTAACCACGGCCGCCAGCATGCTCCAATCCTACCGCAACCCGCGTCGCCAGCAACCCGACTCTCGGCTGACGATCCCACCTTCTGCCAGCCTCGAGGAATTTCTTTCCCGCCTCGCCATGTGATCTGTGAGCTTGTGGACTTGTACATCAAGCTCGTGCACGACAAACCCCACTCGCTTTTTCATGAGCCCTCGATCCGAGATGCTGCCGCCGAAGGATTAATTTGCAATCAGGTCATTTGCGGCATCCTCGCATTATCAGCTAGGTGTGTACTCTTCTCTTCTCTCGGGCATGGTTGGCTAAGTGCCGTGAAGGTTTCATCACGAGCCCGCAGTCCAAGCACAAGGAACATCGTTTGCTCAGGAAGCCAAACGCTTGTTGAAAGAAGACGTCGAGAATATCTGCATCGAAAATGTCCAAGCATGCATCCTCGTAGCAAATACCTGCGGCGCTAATAATGAAGCCACGTCGGAGGCGTTGTTTTTCGGTTTGCACAGCCACTCAATACATTCTCTCAGCAATTGACATCCGTCCAGGCATCGCCATTCGCATGGCACAGATCTTGTCATTTCCCCAAGCCAGTCCTATCGATACGGATATAGACAAGGAAGTCAAATGCCGCGTCTACTGGACTCTTTACATGGTCGACCGCTGGAACTCTGCCGGCCTTGGTCTCACTAGACAGTTGCCGGATGCCCTGAAGTATCCCATGCCGGTGCATGAACTGAATTTCCACCAACCGGACTTCCGCTATTGCCCGGAACTCAGAAACGGGTTATGGGCGTATTTCATCAGCTTGGCCAGCATCTTCGGCGAGATACAAGATCTGCACCTCCGGCACGTCGGCGGCGAGGTTGAAGACGCACATTTCGAAGAGCAAGCCCAAAAGCTGGCCGCTCGCCTGGAACAGTTCGCCGAGGACCTGCCCATCGAGCTGCATTTGAACGTCGACAATCTCCGCTGGCACGCCGAACAGGGCATCGGCCGCACCTTCGTGGCTCTGCATCTCGGATTCCACCATTACTCGACGCTCATCCACTTCCAGTACCTCGACATACAACTTCCCCGCACCCCAAAGCAGCGGCTCTTCGCAAGCCGTTGCAAGCACCACGCCAATACGTATAGCGACCTCTTGAAACTATCGACCGAGATTCCCGACTGCGACGCCGTCTACAATATCGTCGGCCACATGACGGTGGTTTCGTCCAGCGTACTTCTCCACATCCTATTCTTCGGTGACGAAGAAGAGCTCCCCATGACTCGGCAGCGGCTCGAGCAGAACTTTCAGATCCTGATCAAGCTTCGCGGCTACTGGCCTAGCGTTCACGGAATGGTAAGCCTCCTAAAGGCTTAGGATTGTTGCTGTGTACTGAATGGTAGTAGATGGATCGCCTCTTCACTTTCCAAAAGGCCTGCATGTGGACCGCCGACCCGAACACGCACAAGATCGACAAGTGGATGCTGAAGTTCCTGCTGCAGCACGCCCTTCCCATCGAGGATAAGGTCGACCATTCTGGAACCTCGCTGCCGTCATCGTCTGCTGTCCTGCCCGTTGTTTCCGAGATCATCTCGGAGCGTGGCCAATACGCCACGAATGCGCTGTCCATGCTTCGGCAATGACGCAGATGAGTGCACGCGCTCTCACGTTAGAGCACCGAGCCACATGAACGATAAAACAACTCAATTGATATTCAATCAAACCTCAGCACCCGAAACCGCCCAGTCTCCTCCCCATCCCCTCCCCCCTCCTTCAACCACCCCCACCATCACGCCTCCTCCACATGCTCCGCGCCCACCGCCTGATCACTCCCCTTCTTCGCGACAGCAGCAATATCCTCCCTCTTCCCCCGCGCCACATCCTCCACCACCACCTTCTCCACCCCATCCTCCTTCCCCGCAACATCCGCATCCTCGCCATCAAACAGCCGCGCGATTTCCTCGAGCGTCGGGCCGCGCGTCTCGACGTACAGGAAATAAATGGCGCCGCACTCGAGCACGAGGATGGCGATGTACACGAAGTAGAAGCGCCACTGCAGCGCGGCCAGCCCGATCGGGTTGACGTACTGGTTGAAGACGGACGACGCCGCCGTGCCGGCCATGGCCACGGCGAGGCCCTTGGCCCGGATGTGGAACGGCAGGATCTCGGCGCAGTACGAGACGGTGAGGCCCGGCCACGCGAAGCCGGCGACGCCGTAGAAGGCGAACTGGAAGGAGGGGTTAGTGGTGGGAGGAGGGGAAAAGGGAGGGACGGGGGGGTACGGACGATCATGGCGATGACGGCGCCGCCGGCGGCGGTGTTGCCCGTGTCGGCGTAGACGGCGGAGCAGCTGTAAGGGAAGTCCGTTAGTTCAGGGTATGAGACGTCGAGAGGCCACAGGCTGTAGATGAAGGGAGGGGGTACTCACGCGGTCCAGATGGAAAAGGCGACCAGCATGCCGACGGCGGCGGTCAGGAACAGCGTGCGGCGGCCGAGGCGGTCGACCAGCAGCACGGAAAAGAGCACGGCGACGAGGAAGGACCAGATCTGCAGCCCCCCATTGATGACGGACTGGTCGCTGGCGTCGTGCACGCCGACGCTGGTGAGGATGTCGTGGATGTAGTACGAGACGAGCCCGTTGCCGGAGCACTGCGAGAAAAACGCCGTCAGGATGATCAGGAGCAGCCGCTTGCGGTTGCCCGGCGTGCGGACCAGGTCCGCCCAGCTGCCGTTCGAGTTCTGCTGCTCCAGCCGGATCGTCTCTTGGATTTCGAAGAGTTCTTGCTCGACGAAAGCCGAGTGCGTGTCGCCGTTGGCGTGGTACTGTTTTGTTTCGGTCAGATGGAGAGGGGTGGGAGTGTGGTGCGGATGAGACTTGCCTTTGCTAGCACTTCGAAGGCCTCGCTGGCCCTGTCTTTGGCGCAGAGCCAACGTGGGCTTTCAGGCAAAAACCAAATCCCGGCGAGTTGGATGGCGGGCATGGCAGCTTGCACTCCAACGGGTATCCTCCATGCAGCATCGGATGTGTACTTCACAGTGCCATACACTGTCCACGCCGCCACAATTGAACCGACGTACCAGAGAGTGTTGTACATTGTCGTGAGCTTTCCGCGGTGGGAGGGATGAGCGAGCTCCATGACAAGCAGAGGTGCGGAGCCTTGAGAGAGGTTCGATCTATTGCGTTTCCATTCTTGTCAGCAGATGTTGAAAGGGGAAAGGGGGTGGATGGACGAACCCGAAGCCGACCAGAAAACGGCCGCCAATGAACATTCCAGAGTTCACGGAGGGTACGACTTCCACGCTCGTCAGCACTTGGATTCTGGCTTCGTTGTATGAGGAGATTTACTCGCCTTGGATGACTGTGCCGACCAGGAGAACGATCAGACCGAGGACCACGCCGATCCGGCGACCCAGCATGTCTGCTGCATACGATGCTAATGATGGGATCAGTCTTCGATACCACGCTAAGTGGAAGATTCCATCACTAACAGAAGAAAATAGCGACGAATGAACCGATGTTTTGGATAGCGGTGAATAGGCCCAGTCTTGCCGATGTTGGATGATCAAAGTCTGTGGTTCGATTGTTCATCAGTGCAATGAAAGAAGACAGAGCTGATGATAGAACTCACATTCCTGCCATGGATCCATAGTCTGCAAGCCATTCAGAAGACTGCCATCGTAGCCGTTGATGGTCGACCCGAGGAATAGGATGGGCATCATGCAATAGAGCTTTCGAAGACCCGGGTCCTTCCACCATGTTACCTGCGGGACCTCGATCTTGGGCTTCCTTTCATCATCTGGCAGCTTCTCTTCGTCGATTGTTATGCGCTTCGGGTCCTCCATCGGTGTAGTAGGAACAGAAAAAGTGGTGATTGCTTGATCACGGTCGGATGCGCTTTACCGCTCGGCCGGAGACCGGCGTATTATATAGACAGTGGCTTAGGCTTGGGAGGGCATGCGAAGACGCAAACGCGGCCTGTTTCCTGTCAAATAGCCGTACCGAGTGGTTCGACGCGGCTAGCACCCGGATACAAGCACAACCTTGCTGCCCCATGGGCTGGGCTGCAGATCTACCATGTACTTCCCCAGATCATCCCGCACATCGTGGGCGGAGGCTCGGCCAATAGGCGGCGCTCATTCCCGCCGGCCACCAAGTCGTGCATGTCTGACTGAGGAGGCTCTGCCACATCGATACTGATCAGGAGCCCTCAGTTACCGTCCTATCCACCGGAGCCTACGCATACCACGAGAATCCGCCGTCGGAGCGGCGCGTTTTGGTGCTAAAGGCGTGGTGGTTCGTGCCTGGCCGGGTGGGTGTTGCGGGATTGAACGTCTCCTATTGGCTGATATGCCGCAACCCCAGAGCGGGTGCTCTCTTGGTGCGGGGTTTGCCGAATACGGTCCCCGCCCTGCCCCCTTGGGTCACTCCATCTCCAGCGCACCTCAGCAGCTCATCACGGGACGGTTGACTCTCACCCAATGGCAATACAGCAGCAGCAACGGAGGCCCACATGTCGAATTGCCGACTCTACGATCATGCGGCAGCTGAGGTAATTGCGTGCATCGTTGACGACGCCAATCCTCCGGGGTCTGGGATGGGCATTGGAAGTAGGGCCGGTCATCGGCAAAGAACTGATAGCATTCCCAATCAGATGGCTTCAAGCCCGAAGTGCGGCGGGGCGGTGGACACCTCTCAGATATCGCCGTTTATTTCCGCTGCATGACGGAGTAGAGGGGCACCAGAATTTGTGCTCGCGTTTGCTGTCATATAAAGCCTTGCTCTGCAGAGCTTGGTGCGGCCCTCTGCAATCCATACTTTCTCTTTCTCCCCTTCCTCCCTTCAATCGAAATCACCATGCCTTCAATCCCTCACCTCGAGAAAAATGACGTTTCACACCAGCTCATCGTCAACGGCAAGCCGTTGCTCATGCTCGCGGGCGAGCTGCAGAACTCGTCCCTCACATCAGCAGAGTACATGAAGGAGGTGTGGCCAAAAATGGTCCAGACACACGTCAACACGGTCCTTGGGTGCGTGACGTGGGAGGATATCGAGCCCGAGGAGGGCAAGTTCGACTTTGCGAACTTGGACCAGATCGTCCTTGGTGCGCGGGAGCACGGCATCCACCTCGTGCTACTGTGGTTCGGCTCGTTTAAGAACGGTAAATAAAGCCGCTGGGTAGGAGAACCAAGACTGACAAGGAACGACAGGCATCTCGACATATGCGCCCGGATGGGTCAAGACAAACCCCAAGAGATTCCCACGGGCCAAGCTGCGCAAGGCGGGCGGCGAGCTGGCAACAGGAGATGTTGTGTCAATCTTCCACGACGAGGCGCCCAAGGCGGACGCCAAGGCTTTTGCGAAGCTGCTGGAGCACATCAAAGAGATTGACGAGGCACACTCAACCGTGGTCATGGTGCAAGTCGAGAATGAGACTGGGCTTCTGGGCGACTCGCGCGACGGAAGCAGGTATGCCAACGAGCGGTTCGCCCAGCCCGTCCCGAAAGATCTCATCGACTTCATCGACAACAACTGGGACACGTTGACAGAAAACTTCCGTGCCAACTTCAAGTCGTTCAAAACGGCAAGCAAGAAACAAGGAACATGGGAGGAGGTGTTCGGCAAGGGCAAGAAGACGGACGAGCTGTTCATGGCATACCACTACGCCCTGTACCTCAACCAGGTCGCCTCGGCCGGCAAGGCTAAGTACCCGATCCCGCTGTACACGAACGTGTGGCAGAACTACGCGGGCGAAGACGCGGACAACAACTTCCCGACCATCGTGGGCGGCGGCGAGGAGCCGGGAAACTACCCGTCGGGCGGCGGCGTGGTCGACGTGCTGGACGTGTGGCAGCACTTCGCGCCGAGCCTGGACCTGGTCGCGCCCGATGTCTACCTCAACGAGTACGCCAGCTCGTGCGCCAAGTACCGCCACCGCAACCAGCCGCTCTTCATCCCCGAGCAGCGCCGCGACGAGTACGGCGCGCGCCGCGTGTGGAAGGCCTTCGGCAGCCACCAGTGCCTGGGCACCTCGCCCTTCGGCATCGACACCCAGGATCCGGCCACTAACCCCTTCACCCGCCACTACGGCCTGCTCGACCGCGTCTCGTCCATCGTGCTCGCCGCCCAGCGCCGCCCAAACTCATCCTACGGCTTCTTCTTCGACGAGCTGCCCGATGCTGGCTCCCCGGACCCCTCGCCCCCGCAGACGGTCACGTTCGGCGACTGGCAGCTCAGCATCCAGCGCTGCTTCGTCTTCGGCAAGCCCGGCCCCGGCGCCGGCATGGTCGTGCACCTGGGAGGCGCCCGCTTCCTGCTGATCGGCTGGGGCTTCCAGGTCGTCGCCAAGTCGCTCAACCCCCGCAGCACCTTCACCGGCTTCCTGCGCTTCCAGGAAAAGTACGTCGCCGACAAGGAGACGGGAGAGCTGCGCACTCTGCGGAACCTGAACGGCGACGAGACCAGGAGCGGCATCTTCGCCATGATGCCCAACGAGGACCCGGACTACGGCGGCTTCCCCATCTGCGTGACCATTCCCGCGAGGACTATGATTGCCGAGTTGGAGGTTTATTCGATCGAGGAGGATGAGTAGACTGTATGTATCCGAATCACAAGATTGTGTATTGCGAATATCCCAACGTCCTGTGTTTGAAGGCCCGCGGCTCCCCACTATTGAGTAAAACCTTAAGTTCGGCTTTCGGCTTTCTAATAGTGCGAGCTTCCTAACCCACGCCTCCTAATCCTTAGTGCTAGCCAGCTTCAAAAACCCAAAGCGACTTAGTCTCGTGACGAGTGGGGCCTCTTCAGGAAAATCATGTGCTGGTCAATTCATTGGTAATCTCGATCATGGACTGCTGTGCCACACGTAAGCCCTGTTTTGACATCGGGTTTCTTCCCTGAATCATGTACCAATGCGTCTCTCCTGACGCGTGTCTGCGCTATAAACAAAACTTAGTCCCGCCACTTGTCATGTTCCAGCATTTTCGTTTTTCTGCACAGTCTCCTTATCCTGTACAACATGGCTGCCCCCGAGAACGTTGCACCTGTCCCTGCAAATCTGCAGCGCATTGAGGTCGATGAAACGGTATGGTCCTTTGGTAGCTCCTGGTGGAAATGCAGCCTAAGCGATTTGGTAAGCCAATTGTACTGAATCTTGTCATAGTTCGAGACGGATTCAACCCGCGGAAGCATCGACGATCAGCTGTAACCGCCTCGTCTGCCCTGAATTACCACGGCTACTGACCGCCCCTTCAGCTCCGCGTATTCTCAGTCCCTGACATCCAGCGTTACTGCTTACCCTGTTGAAAACGGTCGGCGGTATCATGCCTACAAAGGTGGAGACTACTACATGCCCAATGACGATGTGTGTATCCGAATGGATTCAAAATCCCACCCCCCTGACCTTGTCATCCAGACCGAGCAAGACCGACTTGACTTTGTCCATCACATGTTGATGCTCACCACCCACAAACAACACTTTCACGCCCCCATCAAGAAAGATCAGCTGAAGCGCGTCCTTGACGCGGGAACTGGGACTGGTATCTGGGCCATTGAAGTTGGTATGTGAAATCGAGCCACCGCATGGCCACCAAATTGATACATGTTGCCAGCGGACAAGTACCCTGATGCAGAGGTAAATGCCTCGATTCGCGTAGGCTATCCCGGAATGTTGCTCATCTTGCGTAGGTTCTCGGGAATGATTTGAGCCCAGTGCAGCCTCAGTGGTTGGTGAGTCTTCGCGTTTCTGGCACGCAACCGAATCGACTTTGACAACGCAGCCCCCGAATGTAAAATTTGAAGTCGATGATATCGAGGCGCCTTGGACCTACTCCAAGCCCTTTGATCTGATTTTCGCACGCTACCTCGATGGAGCCATCTCGGACTGGCCGGCGCTGGTCTCAAACATGTACAACCACGTCCGACCCGGTGGATGGGTTGAGTACGTGCGCTCCAATAAATTTACCGATTCCGAATGCTGAAAACTGCAGGCTGCAAGGTTTCGACCTGCACTACAGGTCCGACGATGGCTCAGTCAAGCCCGATGCGTACATCACCAAGTTCGTCGAGACCATCGAACAGGGATGTGCTAAGATAGGCAAGGAGTTCTACACCGGCCCAAAGCTTGGTGATTGGTTGAAGAATGCAGGCTTCAAGAATGTTCACGTGGACCCGTACAAGATCCCCTCGGGTCCGTGGCCCAAGGACAAAATGATGAGGGAGATTGGTACCATCAATCTCCTGCAAGCCCTTGACGGCATGGAGGGCTTCTCTCTCCGCCTCTTCACAGGCGTTCTGGGTTGGACGGCCGACGAAGTCAATGTCTTCTGCGCGAAGGTCAGACAGGAGTTGAAGGGGAAGTCCATCCACCCCTACATTCTTTAGTACGTATCGGCTGCTCAATCGGCCACTTTACTGGGTTTCTGACAAGGAGATAGCTACGTTGCATATGGCCAAAGGCCGGAGGAGGATGCTGAAGTAAGGTCATGAGTAGGGTATGGGCAGAGGTAGCATCATACGTGGAAGTTGGAACTGCGTCATCTCCAGTTCTCGAGCTATTCTGATGTGTTCATTCCAGGGTGGATAAGAATGATGCGTTTTCAACAACTGCATTCCCATCATTGATCGATTACGTCAGGCCAAACTTGATGGTACATTGGCTCTTCTCACTAATTGTCCTCCTGTTCTGTGATTGGTGCCCGCAACACATGTGATATCGGACCCACCGAGGCTGCTTACAGTATTTCAACGTCTTTGAAAAGCACAACAGTTTCCTGGCCTTTGATGCCTTATTCCAACTTCTTACTACCCGAGTTCGCCCTCAAAATTGCTCGATATTCTACCCATGGATTATTCCAGATTGAGAGCCACCGGTCCTCCGCCACATGACGACGAGCGGCCAATAACCCAACAACCGTCATGGCAACGCGCTCGCGGTACATCTTTCCGGCGAGGTTCTCTGTTTTCCGTTGCGTTCCAAGTACTCTGCCTAGCAATTGAGCTCGTACGGGACTTGGGACGAGCAGTGGGCTCATGGCTGGTCGACATCATGCTCTGGTTGGCTTCGGAGGTGTTTGCGCTGGCATACCACACCATCCAGTTACACATGACTCTCATCATTCTCGGATTGGTCGCCCCATTTCTCCTTCCGGTATTCACCCTGATTTTCTGGGTTTGTTTGTGGAGAACCTTCCAATCGGGGCTGTGGACGCCTGAAACATGGCTGCGTCAGCAGGAAGCCTCCTCGCGGTTGGAGGGGAGGGCGACTTTGGAATAAACCCGGCTGGAAGCAATTCTGCATTCTCAAAACAAGCGTCATTTCCGGTCGAGGTTAAGCTAGACGAGCTGTGTGAGGTAGTGATTGCCGGGTGGTAACAACAATGCGCAATATATAACACCTCACACCTCGTTTTCCAGTTTGGCAAAGCTCGTCAAATACGCATTAATAAGGTCCACTAGTACTAACATGTACCACTTCAGTCAGGCTGGTGAGGGCAGGCTTGTTCAAATCGAATCCATTACGGTAGTATTTCCAAACGCTTCTCTGTCGAATTTAGGATTTACTCCCCTCAAAGAGCAGCCAGCGCGTCATACTGCTCCTGAGTGACAGCAAGAACAGAGCCATGTCTCATGTATGCATCATCCACAGACGTGTCCTGCACCCACGCACCCGTCGTCGGGTCCGCCGGACCATACGCTCTGATCCCCGCATCATCACCCAACTTGTCGGCAATCACGAAGGCCGAGCCATCGGCCGTGTTGTCCCAAAAGGCGTAAGGGCCCTCGTAGCCGGTGACGACCTCTCCAACCTCCTCGAAAGCTCCGAACAGACCGTCGTAGCCGACTTCGGTGTGGAAGCCGTCGTGTGCCCAGAAGCGCACGTATGCCGTGTCGTTGATCTTGAGGAAGGCGAGGTCGATGGTGCTTTCGGGATTCCTGTCGAGGTACGTCTGCGGGGCCGTGAACGTCTGGAAGTCGCTCGTGTGCGCGTAGCGCATGACGGCCTCGTCGATGGGGCCGTTGGCGTGTGCCGTGTCGTTTTCTGCGAACTGCTCAAATGGTCAGCAAGTGTAGAATGCAACACGTTGTGTGCCCTTACAAATTGAGATGCCCAGTGCACCATGTATTTACCCTCATTCGGGTCCCAAATGGCATCAGGCGCCCACGCCATTCCAGCGGTGTCATCCTCCACGGTGATGAGCCTCTCATCCGTCCAGTTGACTAGGTCTGAGCTATCCCAAATCAACAAGGCTTTCGAGCCGTTGGCACCTGCTGCGTCCCACGACGCGTACTGCTAGATGTTAGCCACAAGTAACTTGACCAATTGTACTGGAGACCACGTACATCCTCGATGTTCAAGTCAGTCGCGAGAAGATACCATTTTGAAGCTTCTTCTTCTCCGCCGCCAGGAACGATGGAAAGGTCCCGCACGGTCTTCTGACCGAGGGTGGGAACAAAGAGGGGCTCTCCCCCATTGATGGCATTGAACTGCAAAGGGTTGTCGTTGGTGCTTAAGGCGAAGAAGATGCCGGTCTCGTTCGTCTTCCAAAAAGCAGCCAAGTAGCCGACCTTGGTCGAGTCAGCCTTCTTGCTCAGGATTGCGTCGTTGCTTGCAAATGGCACGGCCAAAGCAGCCGATGCGCAAGCAAGGACGAGACTGGTAGAGAAATAATTCGAGCGCATGGTGACGGATATCCGAAAGAATCACGAGCAATTCGGTGCATACGAACCTAGGAAATACGCACCTTTATAGAGGCTCTTTTATCCGGCCGCGTTGATTTCGCTCCGGAGCCGCCGAAGCGAGCCTCGAGTTCCTGGCTGTGATGCCGGTGGACCTGTCGATCATTTCCGACCAAGTACTTACCGCTGGCTTTTTGTTGCGGGGTAACGCTCCGATACGTCACGTATCACGAGAGGCGGGGTATTTTAATAGGCCGACTCCCGCGGGGCGCCTTCTAGAAACACGATCTTCCCCACACATCCCACCGGACCGCCACGCGTTCGTCATACAATAGCCTTACGATCGTCGCTTTGCCCGACAGTCGAATCGTCAGACCTCAATTTCGCAGACCTGGAGAGGAATTTTGAACCTTTTCTTTGGAATTTCCCCCCACATCCTGGAGTACGAAGCCTACCACGAATCGACGATATGTGCGCCATAGAAAAGGTGTCAAGAAACGCCGAAGAGCTCAATGCTCACAGTCGAATACAGGCGAGGAAACGGGCTGATAGAACCACCAAGTTTGTCTTCGACAGTGTCATGCGTCGCAGGTTAAATGTGTAGCACTACAAGCGCACTTCGACCTGCGACACACTCTCAAGCTTCTCCCTCGTCGCTCGAGTGCCACCACTCAATCTCTCCACGGTCACTCCCAAGAAGCGTTGAAAGCAATCTAGTACAGCAGAGCACCCAATTATGGAACGATCTCGATCGCAAGCAATATCGCTCTTCCACACAGTCAGGCAAAGCCAATTCCTTGCCATCGTATACAGCTGATGCCCATTCAACCGCCGCGATACCCTCGCTCGTCTTGTATGTACCACGTTGTGCTGCTCCACATCCGACCAACGTCTATCGGTAGATGTAACCTCCATGCCCGCCCATGCGCGCCTCGTTTTCTCCCACAATGGTCGATTGCTGGATGTCTCATCCCTCAGCGGCCAAAGTTTCGTAGCCAAAATACTTCAACAACCGTCGTCGTTCAGATGCGACGCAATTGGGTGGGAACAGCGTCCATGCGTGGCTGTGCTTTCCTCGCCACCGCAGGGAACCTATGACAATACTATCTATATGGGATGGTGTTCCTGATGACTCACAGTCTACAAACTTGAGGTTTGACGGCAGTTCTTGATTGGAACGACGTGGTTGCCACTTGCGGCTGTGCTCTGCGTAACAATCGAGCCTACTGTGATGATTAGTAGGATGATGGTGTTTCTCATGGTCATGGCGAGCAATTGTGACTCAACATTCATTTAGGTAGCTAGGATGACTTTCTATGGATGCATGATGGCTGTGCAAAATCATCAGGGCAAAAGGTTTGACTCTTTCAGGTTTGCATTAAATCTTAATGGTACGCAGGGCCCCCGGTTTCTTGGCCAAGTTTATTACTTATTTTGGTATAGTGCGGCTGCAGATCCTGAGCCTGAGCTTTTGACCCGTGTAGGTGAGTGGAGACTACTACCACTCGGTGCGCTGCGCCTGTGGTAAAATTTGCGTGTTTAGGCAGCAGTCGGCTGTGCGGTGTCTACGGTGACTTGGCGTGGCGGTATCTCCATGCGGTCAGCGTGATTCCAATTCGCCATTCGCCGCCAATGTCGCAGAATCCGGCCATATTCGTCCCGCATGCTTAGCGTTTCAACTCAAACACAATATCGTCGTCCCACATCGATAGCTGTCAGCCTTGTGGCTGAACATGACGCTAGTAAGCGCAGTGACTGACACTGACCAATTTTTCCCAGGCTTAAAAGTCACGCCTTCGTCCGCCTTTTCGGCCTGGCTAAGGCAATGCTTACCTCTCAACCCATGCATCCCCAATCGGCTTCAGGGACCTCACGGTCACTGGAGATCTTCCATTACTTTTCGCCAGCCGTCATTGCCCTGTATTACATCAGCGCGTCAATAATCACAGCTTGTACGCTGCAAAAGACGGTCGACGATTCACTCAACCGAAAGAGGCGTACAGTCACCATCTGGCTTCTACCTCTGGTGACGCTCAGTTTTGTAAGCTCGTTATCAGGACAGATTCAGTGCAATCTCTAACG
Source organism: Lasiodiplodia gonubiensis (assembly GCA_009829795.1). Taxonomy (NCBI): domain Eukaryota; kingdom Fungi; phylum Ascomycota; class Dothideomycetes; order Botryosphaeriales; family Botryosphaeriaceae; genus Lasiodiplodia; species Lasiodiplodia gonubiensis. Next base: position 747,245 of record RHKH01000002.1, on the reverse strand, counting down.
GACCGTTTAGCTGGGACAAGCCGCTTTCTACTTCGTTAGGGCATTCAATCAAGACAAATGGCCCATCAAACATGAAATGGTGAGCGCCTTTCTATGAAATACGGGTTGGCCTTTCTAATCCCTTCAAGATTTATGTCCTAGCCTCAATAATGGTCTGGGGCTCCATCACAGTCTCTCTCGTGGACACAAAAGCCCCAGTCTGGTACATTTTCTTGGGATCCTGGGCACTCGGTGCTGTCTTCGAGTTGACAATCCTGGGCCTGCTGGCCACCTCTTCTGCACGGCAAGGCTTCGCCAATAGTGTTGGGAACTTGCTCGGCTCCGCTCGAACAATTGTTCTGGTCGGCCTTTTTCTGACCATCCTCTTCCTGGGCTACGGATCCCGCGAAAAGGGGATACGACTTGATGAAGAAAGCCGGTCTCTGCTGGCAAGCGGAAGCGTCGTATCAGACGGTTCCCCATCTTATGGCAGCCTTCCTTCGTCAGTAAATGACGAAGACAGCGACAAAGGTGATGATTCTGACGACGAAGAGGAGATGAAAGAACTGCAGCAAAGGCGATTGCAGGAAGAGGGCGGCTGGTGGGGCTACTTGAAAGGCTTCATGGTCTTCTTCCCCCTAATCTGGCCTTACAACAACCGACGAATGCAGATGTGGATGAGCCTTCTCTTGCTGACAATCACCGTGGAACGCTTCTTGACGGTCCTCATTCCTCGTCAGCTGGGCATTATTACAGATGCGCTCTCAGATGCCCGCGAAACCGGCAAGTTCGGCCAATCACATATTGGTCTTTCGCTAAGTAGTTACAGGTTATTTCCCTTGGAAAGAGCTTCTCGTCTGGGCAGCTCTGAAACTCGTCAGCCTTTCAGCTGGCTTCGATCTGCTGAGAACAACGGCCAACACGCGGATCTCGGCATTCGCATACCGGCAACTGTCGTCGGCTGCTTTCAACCACGTCATGGGGCTTTCGATGGACTACCACAACGAAAAGAGCTGCGGCGAGGTGCTGAAAGCCATCGAACAAGGCGCCGACATCCACAACGTCATCGACACGGTGCTGTTCGACGCCGGGCCGGTGTTCATCGACCTCGTAGTCGCGGCCGTGTACCTGTCGTCCGTGTTCGACGCGTACATGGCGCTCATCGTCATCGCCACGTCCAGCGCGTACATCTACGCCGGGCTCCGCGGCAACCTCTCCCTGGCCGGGCGGCGGCGCGAGTACACCGAGGGCGAGCGCAAGGGCAACGAGATCCTGTACGATTCGGTCAGCAACTGGCAGACGGTGACGTACCACAACCGGCGGCGCTTCGAGCAGGACCGCTACCTGGAGGCCGTCGACGGCTACAAGGCGAAGGAGGTGCGCTACTACGACGTCATGAACTACATCGACTCGGCGCAGAGCCTGATCATGGCGCTCGGGCTGCTCACCAGCGCCTTCCTCGCCGCCTACCGCATCGCCGCCGGCCAAGCCCCCGTCGGCCACCTCGTGCTGCTCATCACCTACTGGGGCTCCATCCAGGAGCCGCTCAGCCACCTCACCTGGACCCTCCGCAGCACCGCGTCGCAGCTCATCGGCGCCGAGCGGCTGCTCCAACTCCTCCAAACCAAGCCTTCCGTCGCCGACGCCCCCGACGCCGCGCCCCTCCACCCCTCCTCCTCCACCTCCGCGGGCCGCGTCGTCTTCGAGTCCGCATCCTTCGCCTACGACGCGCGCAAGCCGACCCTGCGCGACGTCTCCTTCGCCGCCGAGCCGGGCCAGACGGTCGCGCTGGTCGGCGAGACGGGCGGCGGCAAGTCGACGGTGCTCAAGCTGCTGCTGCGCTTCTACGACGTGACGGCGGGGCGCGTCGCCGTCGACGGGCAGGACGTGCGGCGCGTGACGCTCGACTCGCTGCGCGCCACGCTCGGCGTGGTCCCGCAGGACCCGGCGCTGTTCAACCAGAGCATCATGGAGAACGTGCGGTACGCGCGCCTGGACGCGACCGACGACGAGGTGCGCGACGCGTGCCGCGCCGCCGTCGTGCACGACAAGATCGAGTCGTTTCCCGACGGCTACGCGTCGCGCGTGGGCGAGCGCGGGGTCAAGTTGTCGGGGGGTGAGCTGCAGCGGCTGGCGATTGCGCGCGTGTTTTTGAAGGATCCGCGGATCGTGTTGTTGGATGAGGCGACGAGTGCGGTGGATTCGGGGACCGAGGCGCGCATTCAGGAGGCGTTCCGCAGGTTGAGCGCCGGGAGGACGACGTTCGTTATTGCGCATCGGTTGTCGACGATTATGCATGCGGATCTGATTCTTGTGGTGGATAGTGGCCGGATTGTGGAGAGGGGGTCGCATGCGGAGCTGCTGAAGAATAAGGGGGGCAAGTATTATGAGCTGTGGTCGAAGCAGTCGCCTGATGGGAAGCTGTAGAGTAGTGGTTGAATCAAGACGTTTTTAGCCGGTTGATGTGACTTGCATTGCGCTCAAACATTGCTACGTATAAAAATTCGACGCCCTGGATCATTCTTTGAACTCGACTCCACAATCACAAAGCGACATGCCCCCCGGTTCTGCACCTCGAACCTGCAAAGTTCCGCAGATTCACCCTTGTCTGACGGTATTAAAGGAATGAGAAAGTAGATTTTCGATGGAATGATGTGTGATCGCATGGTATAGGAGTCGATAGTTTTCGTGCCAACCGACACCTCCTGAGAATAGAGCCCCTGTGTAAAGAAGCCTTGCGGCTATGGAGCTAGATCCCATTTCCCCCTCCTTGGCGGACAAAGCTTATCGTGCTGTTTGAGTATTGCCTGTTTTTGGTTTAGAGGGACTTCTCCAGTTGGCTGTCGGTGTCTTGGCTCACACCATCTTGCATCCTGGCATGCCCCTTCAAAGGTAGAGAAATATTTATTGTCCTTGCTCTCTTCCACGATACGTCCGGCTTCAATTATTTGCTTCAGCGCACAATCCTCTCAAGATGCACCTGTAATGATCAAGAACTGCCCACGTAGGCAAAGCAACCATTGCGGGATCAAATTCACACAGCTTCTCAAAATCGTACCTTGCCGCCTCTAGGATATTCCCTGCGCGTCCCGCATGATCGAGCCAGTATTGGCTCGCATACAAAATCAACGGATTTTGCTGCTGAAGCCAACTATCGATCTCTTCTTTATGTCTCTCGGGCTTCTTTCTGGCTACTTCGTATTCCTCGGGTTCCGATGAGCGATGAATCCAAAAGTGATCAAAGACATTGGCATAATCCGTAAAATTGACAAAGCGTGTGCATACCTCTGTCATTCTAGCATGACCGGGCTTGACTTGTATTGATTCTTTCCAGGCCTGATCATTCCCCCTTTGCTCTGTGGATCCTTGGGTGTCAAGTAGAAACTGGCGTGCGGTTAGATGCAGAAAATCGACTTTCCCACCGTAGACAGACACAAAGAGTCCACATGCATCGCGGAGTCGTTTCTCAAAATCATCATCGTCCTCAAGATCAAGATCTTCAAGGCACTGTGGGTTTTTCGGGAAATTGACCACGGTGTTGAGTTCTCTTACAGAAAGTGGACGATGTGCCGCAAGCATAACGGACAATGCTGTTCGAGCAAGCTGCTGATCATTTCCATGTCTGAGAATGGCCTCGTAGGCATCATCAAGGGATTCAGGTAGAGTAAGAATTGCGTTGTCGATTGCAGTCTCGGTCTTCTTGATTAGGTGTGTCGTGAAGTGCTCAAATATCAGATGAACCCAAAGGTATGTGCGATGTTGGATCTCCAGGAGCCGTTGTTGCAGGTGGTCTTTGAACTGATTCTTCAAATTCAACTTCGCGACACGGTAGTTGATAACAAGGTTGATCTCCTTGCTGATCTTTCGAGACTGATCTTCGTGTTCGCCGGGGATTCTGATGTTCGGAAATTCCTCCAACAAATACTGAAATTTGGATGTGATGCGATAGTAAGGTCGCGCAGTCAACAAGAATTTGACATTTTTGATTTGATGCAAGCGATCAGTCTTTAGAAAACGGACCAGCTCTTCGAGATCGCCCTCGGAAAATTCGTCCAAGGCATCGAGGACAAAGATCAGCTCTTTGCTTTCCATTCCAGACAGAAGTTGTTTGAATATACCCTTGAGTTCAGACTGCATCTCGATAGACTTGTTGGTGACGCTACCCAAAGCATGAAGTTGTGCTGGGCTCTTGCACAAAAGTTGATGGATGAGTGAGGAGAAAGCTTGTTTCAGGGTGTTCTGGTCTTGATCCTTGAAGAAAAAGTAACAAATAGTGGCAGATCTCGGTAACTGGTGGTCAATGAGGAATTTCGACAGTACTGATTTGCCGCAGCCGGGATCGGCTGATACCAGTAACAAGTTGGAGTCATGCTCTATCCACTCTTTGTAGTTCTCGTGATCCAAGAACCACTCACATGTCCCTTCCAAGCGGTCCTCGACTCGATCCTTGTATCGCTGGTAGTCGGTAATGTGGAATAGCTGCAGACGAGCGAGCTCTGCTTTCGTGAGGCGAGCTTTGTCAGCCTCGATTTGATGCCTGAGAATTTCCGCATTGATGTCGCGATTGTTCTCCGCCACTTTGATATTCTCTCTCGAGATAGAAAGCAGCTGCATCATGTGACACTCCACCTTTTTGGTCACCTCATTTAGTTCGGCCAACTCTTCGGATTGTGAGAGTGCAGAAATTTCTGTCAGCCCTTGGTGCACTGCATTTTCCAAATCCTTGACCTGATCCAACATGTCTTTCCAGTCGTCGTACAGGATGACGTCTCGCGACCAGTTTTTCAAGCCATTCCGATGGAAACGTAGCACACTTTTTATTTGGAAACGCAGCACATTCTGATACAAAGTGACCACTTGCAGTTCCAGATCGGAAAGAGGAGTGCCTGTCTCGACATGATTCCCGGAAGTTGACCAAGGGAAGAGCTTCGGTTCGAGCGCAGTATAGTACCTGATGCGTCCAGTGACATAGGCGAGTCCGATCTGATTGGCCTCCTTCGCTGTGCTGGGGTTCGTAAGGAGAGGTAGGATGAGGCAAACACCAGCCCAGGCCAACGATGCTTCCGCCGATGACCTGACGGCAGCGGAAACGACGTCCTTTGCCGCAAGCACTATGTCTATTGCCGTGGTGATCTGGTCTTCCAGAACGAAGGTCTCGCCTCTGAATCTGTATTTAATCTTCTTGTCATCCATCATCTGCATACCATCTCGGATCGCTGATGTGAGGGCATTACGTCGGGAGGCTTTGGAAGAATGGGAGTCTGTAACAGTTCAATTGTCAATTACTCCATCAGGAAGTAGGCACAGAATTCTATGTATATTACCTGAGGGAAGACAAAGCACTGCATCATACTCCTCGACAAGCTTCGGATCTTCAGCTGCGAGGGAGTCATATGCCAGGTCCCACAAAGATATCCTGTCCGAGAATGGAGTGGGTTCGCTCCCACCCCGCAGGCCTATCGACTGAAGCTGTTGATTATCTTGACTTTCCATGGTAGGAGCCGATGGGTTATTCGCCAACCCATTCCCATTTTCGTTCGGCTTTGTAGTTGGCAAGGCATCCGAGGACAGGCGTGTGACTCCTTGGACGACACTGTTGGACCTGGATGAAGTAGGCTCTCTTCCTCGCTTGTCTCGTAGCCATTCACACAGACACCGATGAGATCTGTCTTTGGTCTTGTCTTTGCGTTGCTTTTTCTCCGGGCCTCCCATTGCTACGACGACAATATAAGGGAGCCGGGATATTCGCGGTACTACTTCTGTGTGGGTTTCTCAGTGGGCGAAGGACGGCTTAGAGGATGCAGAGAGCTCTTAATTCTAGAGGGGCTTCGATCATCTGTGTTGACCAGAGGAATAAGTCAGGACAGCTGGAAGGAAGTCCGCTGGAGGGGCGGGGTTTTCGTGACATTCTGAAGCACCATCACACTACAAAATCCATGGCCCTTGCGTAACCCACGGCTGGTGGATAGGCAACTTGACACAAACTCTTGTGAGCCCCCGATCCTTTTTCGAGGCTATTGAGAGGACGATGATTCTGCAGCAAACAATTCGCCACAGCACTCCCCGCTCTGTGGACGTACTTCATGCAGTCCATTTCCTTAAAGTAAGCACTGAGCTTATGAATACGTTAGATCTGATCGATATTGGAGCTGCCGATATGCATAAAAGTTGCCGGTGAGACACAAGGGCTGTCTTCGAGGAGAGTGGTTGACAAGTCCGCTTCTTTGAGATATTCTCCGCCAATCAAGGGACATGCCAAGTAATGCCCTGATCATGCCTCCTCATAAATGGCGCTGACTCGACGGCTAAGTAAACCAAAACCGCCAATCAATATTTTGTTGTAAGAGCCCCTTTACTGGTCCTTCTAAGCTTTTCCTACTGAAGAACCTATGGCAATTCTTCTTCCGGGTAGGTTCTAAGCGGATGCATTCACCGACAGAGAGCAGAGCAACGCACAGATGGTCACACGCTAGAGCGGTGGAGTAAAAGACTGCGAATCTCGCATACACTCTGGGCAAGGCTATGCGATTTAACTACGAAATGCGCTGAGCCTGGGTATGTCGACGTTAATTCCAAGCAGTGCGGCAGTTTCTCTTGTGGGGGGATGATCATGCCCGGACAATGAACGTCAGGACATCAAGGTAGATGAAAGCTTGCCGAGCTACGTAAAACTCTAACGCCACTCTTTCAAGATGTGGAGAAGGCAAATTTAAAAAGCTCCGGTGGCCCCAGATTGGCGGTGGGGTATCGCATATACGCCTTCCTTAAGGGAATGTTTTGCGAAAATCGCGGCTACGCATGCGAGTGCTGTGCCCGGCGAGATGCCAGAGCTCCATTCGATATCCACCGCTGGACATCACAGTTCCTTTCTCCATCCTCTGGTGATGCTCATCAAGGTGCAGATTTTCGTGGACATAAGTACGAGAATCAAGTGCAGTGACCGTACCAGCAACAGACCTCAAAGCTCTCTTGAGACCCCTCAGGGAAAATGGCTTCCGCGCCGGGGAGAAACGTCATGGCGACTATCGCGCTTGTGGCTGCTTGTTCCTTTACAGCCCTTGCGAAACCCGTGCAAGCCCACACCGAGAAGCCCCTGCTGCAGGACTTCGACGCCCTCGGAACTTGGTACGAAGGTGTGGCAGCAATCACCTCTCATAGAAACCAGGTCAACGGCACGGCCTCTACCCCAGGCAAAGACACTTCCATCGCGATCGTCGGCGGAGGCATCTCCGGGCTGGCCACCGCGCTCATGCTCGACAGCGTCGGTCTTCACAACTGGGAGATTATCGAAGCCAGCGACCGCGTCGGGGGCCGATTCCGGACACGCTACGTGGGCGGGACCGACGAATGGGCCGAGATGGGGCCCATGAGGCTCCCGTACAGCATCACGTACAAAGACGGCGAAACGCTCGAATACACGGACCACCGCATGGTGTGGCAGCTGGCCGACATACTCAACAACATGAACGGCAACAACTCGGAGTGGAAGGTCGACTTCATCCCCTGGATCCAGCATCACCCGAACGAACTGCTCGCGCTCGGCACTGGAAGGCATCCCGATGGAAGCATCCCGACGCGTGCGGAGATCGCTGCGAACTCCAGTCTCGGTAAGCCGGCGCCGTTGACGTCCAAAGAGTACGACGACACGAAGGAGCAGATGGACGGCATCCTCAAGCGGAAGGAGACGCTCAAGTCGATCCAACGGAATGTCTGGCGTGCTCACAAGCAGGCTATGGAAGACGGGCTGGATGATTGGAGCGAGCAGTCGATGATGCGGAACGTCTTCAAAGCCAGTGAAAACGTCACGGATGCAATCTGGACGGCAAGCGACTACGACGTTTTCTGGGACGAACTGCATCACAACTCCAATCTGGCCCAGGACGGAAGCGAGAGCGCTCTGGCAGAAACTGAGTGGAAGTGCATTGACGGCGGATTCAGCCGGCTCTCTGATGCCTTCTTGCCGCACGTTCGCGACAGGCTCACTTTGAACCGGAAGGTCAGGAAGCTTGAGACGGTGCAAGGTTCTGACGGCCGGACTCGCACCCGTCTCTCGTGGTACCCGAGCGTCACGAACAGGAGTTTCGAATCCAAGGACTACGACTACACGATCATGGCGGTTCCCTTTACCATGACCCGCTTCATGGACCTGCCAAAATTCTCTTCGGTTCTTGGTCGAGCCATCAGTGAAGCCGGCCTTCGGTTCAAGTCGGCTTGTAAGGTCGCCCTCCTCTTCTCGGAGCGTTTCTGGGAGAAGGGGGACCGTCCCATCTTCGGCGGCTATTCAACCCCTCCCAGCGCTTCTGTCGGAGCATTGTACTACCCTGTGTATGGGCTGAATGAATCTCGGCCGGGGTTGATCATGCACTATCGCGGTGGAGATTGGAGTGACCGATTCACCAGTTTCTCGGACGAGGAGCACGTGCAGACAGTTTTAGACGCGGTCGTGGATCTTCATGGAGAACAAGCGAGGGAGCTGTACACGGGAGACTACGAAAGGCTGTGTTGGTTGCAGGATGAGCACACGGCAACGGCATGGTGCAGGCCGGACGTCGAGCAGCACAAGCTGTACATCCCCGCGTATCACCAGACCGAGCACAACACGATTTTCATTGGTGAACACACGGCACCCACTCACGCATGGGTCAGTTCATCGTTGTACTCGTCAGTGAGAGGGACGGTCCAACTGCTCCTCGAGCTCGGATTGATTGAGGAGGCGAAGGAGCTGAACCAGCGGTGGATGGGAAGATGGATCAACGTGTAATTAGCCTTGTTGTTGCAATAATACTCTATTCATCCTCTACTACAAAGCTTCTTTGCATTGCCATAGCCATTGAGCCAGAGTTCGACGCTCGTACGACCCCGCAACAATTCAGCTTTAGCCGCTGGGCTGAACATACGACAGGCTGTTTGAAGTTGTGTTCAGACAAATTGCTGGCTTACCGTATGACATCTTCCTATATATTTATGAGGTGCGCGATGGGGATTGCCTTTAGGCTAAGATGCACGTCAGTGTTCCTGCAGACCGATTGCGGGGAACAAGGCTACACGGATAGCTTGTGGGAAGAACGGCCCGAGTGGAGAAAATTAAGTGCATGTATGATTGCAACTAAAACAAACACCACATCCAGCCATTGGGGGCAGCCAAGTCGCTTAAACAGGTCTGGGCCCCAGCCGCTGCATGAGAAGGGTACAGCAATATTCCTTATTCCGGGACGCCAAGCTTCATTTAGCCGGCGGTAGAATCAACATGGCACTCTCCCTGTATCAGGAACGGCAGCCGTGTACTTGGAAGCTCTTGGCTGTTTGAAACACACCTGACCGGCCAAACATCACCTTCCACTGTCGTGATGGCGACTATAGCTAGATATATAAAGGGAGGGAAGACCAGCTCCTGAAAACAGCATCCACCAAAACCAAGTCAATCACCATGGTCTCCTTCAAGTCGATCCTTCTCACTCTCACCGCCGTCGCTGGCGTCTTCTCCGCCCCGACCCCTGAGGCGGGCGAGTTGATTGCGAGGCAGTCGACGCCGAGCGGCACCGGCACGAACAACGGTTACTTCTATTCCTTCTGGACCGACGGCGCTGGTCAGGTGACGTACACCAACGGCGCTGCCGGCTCGTACAGCGTGACGTGGTCCGGCAACGCCGGCAACTGGGTCGGCGGCAAGGGATGGCAGACGGGTAGCGCCAGGTAAGAAACCCCCTTCGGCTTCTCATAGAAGTAAATTTTGACGCCATCAGGACGATCAACTACTCGGGCACGTACAACCCCAACGGCAACTCGTACCTGGCCGTGTACGGGTGGTCGCGCAACCCGCTGGTCGAGTACTACATCGTCGAGTCGTACGGCACGTACAACCCGGGCTCGGGCGGCACCAAGAAGGGCACGGTCACGTCGGACGGCGGCACCTACGACATCTACGTCAGCACGCGCACCAACGCGCCCAGCATCGACGGCACCCAGACCTTCCAGCAGTACTGGTCCGTGCGCCAGTCCAAGCGCGTCGGCGGCACCGTGACGACCAAGAACCACTTCGACGCCTGGGCGAGCGTTGGTCTTAACTTGGGCACGTTTGATTACCAGATCGTCGCTACCGAGGGCTACCAGAGCAGCGGGTCGGCTACGATTACCGTGCAGTGAGCGAGGAGGCGGTGGAGGTTGCTGGTCTTGTTGGTAGTGAGGTGGATGTTGGCTTCTCGTTGGAGCATTCTCTCATTTTGAACATTGCACTGGTGCATCAGTACCCTCCGAGAACAGCTTCGGGTTTGACTGGCTGAAGGATTTCGATTAAGCTTCGTGTATATATGCAGAATTCGAGCTATCGTAGCACATTCTTTCCCACAATGCTACTAACCTTTTTACCATATAGTGATCGCCGGGTAGGTCTCTCCACACCTACAACGAAGCACCCCGGATGCGCATGAACATTGACTTTCTTGCGAAGTGACTGGTCCTCGATCTCCCACCGTAGATACTCAATGCAGTTGATAGAAAGAAATCCTGATCTTGAGCCGCTTTGCTTCAAGGAGGTCATTATTGTTGAACAAATACGAATACAACTCGCAACATTCCACTCGTATGGGAGCCAGGGGACCGGTAACTATTTCAACAACCATCAAGAGAACTAGATGACACACAATCCCTGCTGAGAACCCTTGTCGAACATCCAAAGCAAGCAATCCAAACCTCCCCTAATAGGCATGCTGCGTCGCGAAAAACTCCTCCAACAGCGCGATCTGCGCCGGGCTAGCCAACGACCACTCGCCCCACCCATCACCCAAGCGCATCGTCACATTCCTCTCCGGCGAATTCGGCTCCCACCTCACCAACTCGCTCTCCCCCTCGCCGTTCGGATCCTGCGTCTTGACGAAGTTGACCCAGTACGCCGACATGTTGCGCGCGATCTCGAAGTCGGCCGCCTCCCACGGCAGGTCGGTGCCGTACAGGTTGTCGAGCGCGTACGCGATCTCGGACATGTGGTAGGCGCCGCGGTCCTGGCCGGGCGGCGCGTGGTCCCAGTAGTAGGTGTAGATGGGGTTCTCGGTCGGGCTGGCGTCCCAGCCGTTGGCGTAGAGCCAGGACGACACGAGCGACGTGTCGCGGTAGTGCGCGTTGAACGACATGCCGGCCTGCGTGGCGTTGGCGGCCGGGTAGAGCGCGAGGAAGCGCTGCGCCAGCTCGTCCGAGCCGTATTGGTCTTGCAGGTCGGAGATGTATTCGGCGACGGTGATGTTGATGGGCAGCTCCGCCCCGCTCTCGTCCTTGGTGTTGCCCGTGATGAGCGGCACGTCGTTGGCCGGGCCGTTGTGCATCGTGTTCCAGTAGGTATCTGGGATGGCCCAGCCGTCCAGCACGGCGCCCCAGTTGCCGTCGGCGCTGTTGAGCGTGTCGAGCGGCAGCTGGCGCAGCTGGTCGACGGAAGTCGCGTTCAGGCTTTGCATCAGGCTGGCGCCGGCGGCCAGCGCGGTCGACATGTTGCGGTAGTTCTCGGCGAGCGACGAGCACAGCGGGTCGCGCGGGTAGCGGATGCCGCTCTCGACGATGGCGCCCTTGATGAGGCCGGCGGTGAGCGGGCTGTTGACCATGTGGTACGTCGCCGCCGACCCGGCCGACTGGCCCGCCACCGTGATGCGCTCCGGGTCGCCGCCGAAGGATGCGATGTTGCCGTGGACCCACTGCAGCGCGGCGAACTCGTCCAGCATGCCCCAGTTGCCCGAGACGTTGCGGCCGACTTCCTGGGACATTTCGTCGTTGAGCTGCGCGTGCGCGAGCCAGCCCATGGGCCCGTCGCGGCGGTTGTAGTTCACGAAGACGATGCCCTTCGCCGCCATGCCGCCGCCGTCGAAGAGTGGTTGTGCGGCTGAGCCGCCTGCCGGGTAGGACCAGACCAGGACGGGGCGCTTCTCATCGGTGGAGTTGGCGGAGGTCCAGATGTTCAGGTTGAGGCAGTCCTCGCTGGTGGTTGTGTTGGTGTCTGATGTCGTCTGACGTTTGGCGTGGCCGCCGATAGAAGTTCCTTGCGGACAGACATCGCCGAATGCGTTGGCTTGAAGGGTGGTGTTCCATACTGCATGCTTCTGCGGCGGGCGCCAACGGTTGGCACCGGACGTGTCAGCGGCAAAGGGGATGCCTTTCCAGACCGTGATATCCGCCCAGTTGGAAATGTTGGTGATCGGCTCGCTGGAGAAGGCGGCGATTCCCTGGACTGGGCCGTACTTTGTTTCGACGACTTGATCGTAGAGGGCGGCCTGGACACCATGTGCCAAGCCTGCACCTATCGTTGTAACGAATGTTCCTTTCATCCTTCTCTGCAGGTACGAAAGGCAGTGAAAGAATGGCTATATGACAAACTGATGGTTGTGGCCTGCTTTTATGTTTACTCACGTTATGTCCGAACCCGACTCGGCGCCGACCACGGATATGCACATCCCTTTCCTCAAACGGGAGGTGACGACGACTACTGACGAGTCTCGAAGCTTTAACAGGTGGAATAGGATTAGTCTGTTCAATTCGTTCCATGCCGAGAATCCGTTCCTTGCATATTGTTTCAATGCCAAACAAACAGCACCATCTCGATGATTGATGTCGGGTTTCTCGGGAATGTTTCAAAGACGCGAGACGTACGATGCTGGTACATTCGAATTAGCCGACTCTAATGTAAAGAGAGACTGAACAAGGGTGCTCCTATGTTCCGATGGAAGAAACAAAAAGGGGTAAGAGAGATAACGTGAGCAAGAGGAAACTCAGGTCAGGTACTAAGGGCAACAAAGAGAAGCTTGCAGTATCGCAATTACAGTCTAGAGCTTCAAGTGTTACGTGAACATACTCATTAACTCACATCTCTTTTTTTGATGATTGTATAATACTCTCTACCTGTGAATATTAAAGTCTAAGACCAACGAAAACAAGGCCGTAACCATCAAAGATAGTCCAGCAAAAAGTTGTAGACCCAGGTAATTCCCAGTGGCCTTAAGAAGTGCGCCGGAAATAGGTGGTCCAATGAGAGAACCAATTCCCTTCAATACGGAAACCATGCCAAGGCGTGTACCAAGAAGGTTCAAATCCGAGGTGATTTGCGTTAGAACCACTGGGGCAAGCGAGACAACACCACCTGAGAAGAACCCGTAGAGGACAGAAAATGCAACATTCCCGGCAGTGTTAGTCACACTGATCCAGTAGAGTATACTGGCGCCACTGAGAGCTGATATCATGATGTAACATCTCAAGGAGCCGATCTTGTCGGCCACAAACGAGGGTACAATGCGGCCGGGGATGGAAGAGGCGTTTAAAATTGAAAGCAGGTAATTGGCCAGATTATTTGTTCGCATACCGTGTTCCAAAGCGTAGCTCTGTAGGTAAAAGATGGGCTCGAAATATGCGATATTGCTGAAGAAGATCGCAATCGTGTATATGATATAAGTGCGTTCTTTGAGTGCAGTTCGATCGATGAACCGTCCAAGGGAGAAAGTCTTTCTCGGGGAGCTTTGGACTGCCTGGCGCGGTCGGATGACGAAGATAGCGAAAGAGCACATGGCAAAACAGATAAAGCCCATGATGCGTACGGTCCATCCAAAGCCAATCCGTGGTTGGAGATTCTGGAACAAAAGAGGATAGATGGTTGCGCCGAGGCTGCTGCCAACAGTGGCTAAGGCCATCGCCCGCGCTCTTCGCTTCACGAAGTACTTCGGAACAACGGCAATGGATGGTATTTGTAGACAGCACGTACCGAGGCCCATGCAGATGCCCTGGGCAAGGAGGACTTGCCAGTAAGTCTTGCAAACACTCGTCATCATGAACCCGAAGGTCACGAGAAAAGTGCCCGCAACAAGCAGTGCTTTACAGTGTCCTGCATCATAGAGTGGCCCGACAAAAACACTGACAGACATAAGACAGAATACTTGGACTGATCCGATCCAGGAAATGGCGGATGGCGTTGAGCCCTTGAGATTATTCTCGTAGTATGTTTGGAAGACGCCGAAACTATTGAGCAGCCCCCTAAAACCATTAGTAATTTATTAGAAATGACAAAGCCCATTACACTCACAAATGGTTGAAGTACAGAGCAAAACATCCAGCGACTTGCAGCCATGCCAGTAACCCCCCATCCGGCGGGTCGGCAGGAGGCGAAGGAACTTGGGGCTCAACTTCGGTAGGCGTTTCAACAGCGGCCATACTGGTCTCCTTGCCCGAGCCGTCCACTGCAGAGGACATATTGATCGCTCGTTGTTGGAATAAGCTCTAGACACAAGCTTCGTAGCTGGGTCCGCCGCGGCTGGTTGCCTCAGGCAAGATACGGAAAGGATGGGACGGACCGGACTCCAGGTCATCTCCATGTGTCGACCGTCTTTTCATTGTCTGAGACCGGAAGAATGATTCGGGAACTCTTTCCTAAAGTTGCGACATCGGACTCGGATCGTCATCGGCAGTGAGCGTCGGCATTCCGACTTGCAGACCGTCTATTCCGGCGCTCAACACCGCCTGCTTTTCCGTCGGTACTTCGAATAGCCATGTGTTACCCCGCAGCTAATGGTTTGGCATGCTGCGGGATCCTTCCGGATAATCCTTGTTGGAAACCCCCGCGCTCGGGTAGGGCGGCGCGAGCTGTGGAGGTGGCTTGCTGGAAGGACCAGGTGTTCTACAAGTGAAATAAAGCTAGGCTACACAGGCAGTAGTGCTGAATGCAGGCGTGGAATTGAGTTGCGTCAACGCTATTCAACCCAGGCACCGTGCCGTGCCGCCTGTACGACCTCGCGCCAGCCATACCCAACGAGACTTAAGACTACGAAATGCTAATGGCCACGACCTTACCGCCACCCACGCCTCCACCTGAAGTCGTTACGTACAGGACACCAGCGTCATCTTCCGTCGCCCCAAACGTTGCAGAAGTCGCTCCCGTCAATCCACCGGCAACGAGTTCCTGAGTACCATTGAAGAAGATCTTCTGAACGGCGTTGCTGCTTCCGCTCGCCAAAAACGCCGCGTCGTCGACAAGCGCAAAATCATCACCAGCGAACCCCTCGACGATCGTTTCGTACGGACCAGTCGCACTTCCCGTCGTAGGGTCTACCTGCACCCGACAGAAGAGTTTCTTTCCCGTGTTCGTGTAGTACACGTACCCGTCGCGATACTTCACGCCGTTCGCACCGAGCGAGAGGCCGCCGGACGACGAATTGGCCGGCGGAGCCAAGGTGGCGTCTTGCAGAGCGGCGCTGAAGTCGCCCGTCGCCGTGTCGACGAGCCAGATGGTGCCGGCGGTCGAATCGGCCGCGAGCACGGTACCAGCGGCGCCGTCGAGCGTCGCGACGCCGTTGAGGAAGCTCGCGTCGGGGATCGTCACCACCTTCGACACCTGGGCGTCGCCGCCGCCGGTCAGGTCCATGGTCCAGATGGTGTCGTGGTCGGCGCTGATGGCGAAGACGTCGGCAGACAGCTCCGAGATGCCGTTGACGCGGGTGCTGCCGTCGAAGGCGTGGACGAGATTGGTTGTTGCGTTGCCGGAAGAAGCTGCCTGCGCCGGGTTGATTTCGTGGATTTCCGCTTCGTACAGAAGAGTGACGAGGATGTTGCCGTTGGTCCGAGCTGCGAGGTTTTCGACCGACGTTCCGTTGGGGAATTGGTGGATCGGAGTGGCAGCGCTTTCGCGCGTGGTGAGGAGCGTCTCCGCGCAACAGACACCGATGGCTGCTGTGAGAAGCAGAGGGATTCGAAGCATGTTGCCGTTCATTCTTGAGAAACACGATAAAAGTGGAAACAAGGTATGATTCACTCTGAGGTGGGTAGACGCTTTATACTCCTGAACCTATGTGTTTAGCATGATTCAGATAACTATGCCGAGCATTGATGGACTTCCTAAGTAGGGTATGCCAAGGAACACGCTTGTACTACCGAGCCTCGAAAGCAAGAGAGAAACGAGATATGCAAGGAACAGAAAATGCCAAACCTTGTTTGGTTGGTGCTATACCGCGCAGCTGGCTCGCGGTTGTTATGTCCGAGCACTCACTGGTGCTTAACGCCGAGGGAATGTACTACTTAATCGCGCGAACAACACTATTGATAACATGACAGATGGTCTTTTCTATTTCGAGGAGTAGAGGTAAAGCATAACTACGGCTACGAGTGAGAACATGGAAGCAACAGAATAAAATCTTCATTCTCTCCGGTGACGGCATGAAGGAACAGAGTCATTCCAACGGTCGGTTCACGATGCATCGACAGTTCGTCACAGATGCATTGCAAAGAGCTTCAGGTCATGGTTTGAACAACGTTAAACATTAGTCACGTTGCTCCGGTCGTAAGGATGGGACAGCATTACGAAATATTTTAAGCCCGGTAATGGGCGATTCTCCTCCAGCAGCTTCAGGATAAAGAAGCAATAATTTTCTTTTAGAGCGTGGCCTTTCAACAACAACCCAGTAGGTTTCTCAAGCGGTAGCCTGAGAGACCTGCACGCGGAGCCGATCCTCGCACACAAGTCCACCCGGCTGGATATAGCAGATGCCCCTGATGGGTGCGGTACCAATAAGGGTAGTGTTAGTACCATCGAGGTCAACGGTCGAGTTGAGAGAGACAGCTGTAAACGAAATTAGCGAAAACACGAGCGTGAGATCAAGCAGATCTGCTTACATCTCTCCGGCACCACGGCGGTGTCAAACTCGGCGTTTAGGTCGCCGGTGCAGAACCTGTTCGGCGTAGCGCCCGCCTCGGTCGTCGTCTTGAAGCAGCTGGTGTAGCCGCCGCCGCTGTACTGGAACGTGAAGTCCTCGGTCTTGTAGCCCTCCTGGACGCTGCTGGTGAAGTTGCGGTACGTGACGTCCCAGTAGCCGTACTGGCTCGGCTCCTCGTCGGAGCCGGTGTTGTCGAGGAGGTCGACTTCGCCGATGTCGACCGCGGCGGAGACGCTTTCCTGCGCGTTGAGGATCAGGCCGCCGGAGGCGTCGATAGTGACGGGGCGACCGGTCAGGGTCGTGTTGTAGTCGATTTTGATGGACTCGCTCGAGTTGCCCCAGTACACGGCAAAATCAGGCGTGTCGCACTCGGTCACGAACAAGACGACTTTCGTCTTGGTTCCGATGGTGATGTTCGGGTTCGGTCCGTCAAAGTTGTACTGCCAGTTGCAGTTGGCGCTGGCACCAAGCTTGGTGTTTTCGATGGTGAAATTGGCCCAGCTGATGGCGTCGGCGGGACCGCTGGTGGCAGTGACGTCGAAGGTGCCGACATCGCCGCTGAAATCGGTGAGGTCCGGGACGGTAGCGGCGGTAGCGGCTCCAATGGCCGCAAAGGCAGCGGTGGCAAATGTAGTCGACGAATGCATTTTGTCTGCAGCGAGTGTGGAGAATTACAATAACGAAGGACGGCGATGAGGACCATGTTCTTCATCGGTGTAGTCCCTTATTAAATATTGTTTCTGTACGGTTACATTCGTATAATCGATGTCGAGTCGCCGGCGCTAGCAGGCATCTCTCCTGGTTAAGTTTCACGATATTCGTGCGCGCATATACGGAGCCTGTGCGCGCATCAAAACAGGCTAGAATCGATCGCTGAAACGAATAGCCGCGCCAGTGACTGGGCGATGGTTTAAAAATAGCCGTGTGTATTGACAAGGCCAGGCGACATAGTAGGCCAAGCTTCCGGAGATTTCTTGCTGATTCGAGCCTCAGACCTTGAGGTGTGAAGCAATGCTGGATCGGAGCCACTGCGGGAGATGGTCACGCCACGCTTGGACCCCAATTCTTAGCTGAGAGCCATTGAATGTAGTGGCCGCCGGCTGCAGACAAGTTTGACCCAGCGTGTGGCAACGCGAGCATTCCAGAATTGCGCACGCCGGCTATCGTTCCGGATTGGATCAAGGTAGTACCTGACGGACACGCGGGGTGGCCTGTCTCGACCTGAACGCATGGCCAACGCATGAAATTCTCAAGTCAACTCCGGATTACCCACCTCGCTTGGCGCTTCGTCCCGTCCGGGAGTCTCGCCTCGGTCGATTGTTTTGCAAGGACCTAAACTGCATTTGGCATGTAGCGTTATACGTGGCTGCATTGACGTCGATTTCTAGCGCATATTCCGCGCATCACTCGTGTTCGGCAATGTGCCGTCAAGCCACTCGAACGTTGAGCCATTCTCAGAATCAACGAGACATTGCTATTCTACCATTCACCCATCCCCCCTGCATTGACATATCCATCACTACGCGCATCTGAGTCCTACCCAATTCGCATACTTTCAAATGTCTTCACCAGTCCAGACACAGCCATCTCAACGTGCTCCGCCTGTTCCGATGATGGTCGACGGCGGGTGTATAGCCAGCAGAGGTCCGCGTCGCCGATTCGCTGTGAGAACCCGTCGCATTCGTCTAATACGATTACGAACGCAGCCGGAATATTGTCAATCAACCGACTAGACGAATCAGGGACCGGCAGTGGTCTAAGGTGGACGTGAGATGTGTATGCGGCGATCATGCCTTTCCAGCTGCTTTTAGTGGATACGCGGCGGCCAAAGTCTCTTTCCTCTTCATTACTTCCCCGGCCGCAGAGGAAGAAGGGAGAATAGTACGAGATGCCATTTGGAGCGCTCAGAACGGCAAGGTACTCGGCCTTTTGCTCTCGAGGTGATTGGTACCGTCCTCGGAATGCTCCGGGGACATCTGCCCGAACAATCTGGAGTTGGACGAAGCTGGCTGTTACCATAAGAAATGGAGACACTTTCACACGAGTGCTGGTTGGGGTAGCCAACTCCCGACGAAGTTGATCCACTCCAACTACGTCGGACGGCGCACTCCGACCATTGTCCACCATGACCTCCACTGATCCCTCTTTCCTGGCTTTCTCTGATGGCGCAACCACGATGCTGACCCGAACACTCAGATCATCATCGACCCAGTGAGACCGTATCCGACTCCAGCTTTCATTGGACAGCTTGCCTTCCCAACCTGTCCACGACCAGCTAGGGAACTCTGCCCTCCGTGTACCGGGCTGTTCCATGTACCAACAGAGCCCGCGCATGAAGTCCATAGAGGCTGTGCGGGAATTATCATCGGCCAGAAAAGCATCAGCTTGGAACTGCGGATGCTCGAACGAGGCGCCACCGGGCCAGTGCACCTGCAGCGGAACTCCCCAGAGATGCGACGGCGCTTTCGTCTTCCGCTGCCTCTCGTGGAACTTCAATGTACCGAGGATGCCATTCAGCGCGTCCGACTGGTACGACAGAGCCCGTGCCGAGTATTCGATGATGTTGCGGTCGATGAATTGGGAGTAGCGGAGGTTGAACATGGACAGGGCACCCCAATTCGCCTCGGCGCGAAAGTAGTCGCCGTCCTTGGTGTGGTAGCTTTCCAGCGGCAGGTCAATCGCCTCCATGCAATACATCGAGTCGCACTCAAAATATGCTTGCTGCTCGGTGAAGAACAGCCGGCGCGGAGACAAGGCCGCCTCTTGGTAAGTCCAGCCGCGAGTCGACCAGCGGGCCTTCCGGATTTGAGTCTGCGGCTCCGGCAGGGATGAGACGATCCAGTGCCCGTTGATGGGGGCCGCAGGTTGACGAAATCGAGGTCTGTCTCCTACTCCAGGAAGACCGTAATTTGAATCTTCTCCAGCAGAGGCTATGATTGTTACCTGCGCGTTGTTGTAGACGAGGTCCATGTTGCTGATCTGAAAAATCTTGTCTTCGAGGTCCTCCTGGTCTATACAATATTTGTCCACCCATAAACATTGGTAATTCAGCTTCTCCGTGACTACCAATGCATCCTGAATGACCCTCGGGAGGGCTTTCGGGAGTTCTCCGGGCTGCAGTGGTTCTTGTTCTTCAGTTCGCTCTGCCGAACCCCAGACGTAGCTCAGCGCGCAGTACGAGCAACTCTCCGGTGCCTTGACAATCCGCCTGCTGCTGCAATCAATGACTCGGAAGGTACTGAACGGTCGGCGGTTTGCTACTTTGCACCATGTCCGATGAGAGGAGGAGCAATGGCTCAACCATCGGCGTAGGATGCTAAAATCGATGTTGTACGGGTCTAAGCGGCGGCACACAATGAATGGCTTTCCCTGTCCAGCGTATGGCTCCGAGGGCGCGAGATGCTCGTCGTATATGGCTCTGGAATTTTCTCCTGTGTCTTTCCACTCCAGCGAGTCCCGACTGGTATTTTTCTCTCTCCAGCAGATCCGTAGGACGCAGTTTCGTCTTAGTTGTTGGAATGTACTTTGCCGAGGATTCGTATCAAAACCGCTGATCGAACGGGCTGCAGATACAGCCTGCAAGTAAACCTGCGTATTGGGAGAAGGAAGATTCTGACGTGGTTTGGAAAATAAAATCTCTGCAACTAGAGAACAGAGCATGCAGTTCGAATCTCGTGTTTTGGGGGCGATCTCTCCGATGTCTCCTACATGGATTCCCTCCAAAGTACGAGCATACTCGCCAAAGGCAGTCTCCAGATCGATCTCGCTACATTTACTGCAGAGTCCCCCATCTTCATCTGCGCTCTCGCGTTCCTTGGGCCGTAACGAATCTGGCTCCCTTTTTCTCAAAGCCATGAAGTACAGTATGTATAGATAGACCATGGCCGAAGGTCCGCGGGGTCGCTACCTTATAACAGCGGTTTGGGCGCTTAAACGCTCTAATAATAGATTTCTGTCCAATGGCGTTTTGGCCCCCACAAACATATTCATCCCTGAAATATTACTGACCGGCATCAAATGTTGTAGCATAACCCAAGGGATCACTAAAGCTTTATTGCTTCATTTAGATATAGGTGATTTGTAGGACCCAACCAATACCTTTTTACAAGATGTCCAAACAAGCTATGGCTGTTACGAAAAAGGTCCCTGATGTGTCCTTTGATTCCCACGACATTCTTACGCCGAACAAGTTCGTCTTAGCAAGCTTCGCAGCAAGCACAAGAGGCTTACCAAGCAAACGAGCAAGCCCACCGCAAGCAGCCTGCCTGTTTGATTACCCTAAGGACCCCCATCCTTGATGCAAATGGACCCCTCCGGGCGGCCCATTGACTTTGGTGAACAGGTCATTCGCTGACTGGGCTTGAAGTAATCCTTGTTGATATTGATAGAATCAGCGTGCCAGGTCTTGCCATCGTCCGAGGTGAAGCTTCCATTGGCCCCCCTAAGGACCAAGGTGTCACCGAAGCTCTTGTCGGCTGTGCTCAAAACAACAGTCACGTTGTCCCAGGCTTTAGCGTAAACGCAATTAGCAATATTCCATAAGTTTGAAGTGAAAAGGCTCTTACTATAGGCATCCAGGGTTCCACAAGTGCCCAGGAAGCACTCGTTTCCCGAATAGAGGCTGGCGGGAGTCTTCCAGCCGTCGTACGCTACGGTCGGTCAGGACATTGTGAAAATCTTCGTAATCTGGGGAAGCGTACAGAGAGGGAGTTGGGAGAGCAGCCTTCCATTGGTCCACACTTTCTGTGAAACATCGTAGGAATCTTTTATACCCAAATCTTTTACATCAACTGCAATTTTGTTAGCAATTTGCAGTGTCGGAAAAAACGAACTGAATAGGTAGCTACTCTGAAAGTCGAGCTGAGCTTTATTAGGCACGCCTTCTTTCCACGGCTCCATCAGCATTTCTGGGTCACCCGACGTGTAGACGCCTGTCGAGACGCACCATTCGGTCTCCGATCCCGCACACGGCCTGTGACAGTATACAGTCAACTCATGTATGTAATTTTACGGAGTGATTTACCGAGACTTCTGGTCAGGAGACCAGACCACAATCGGCTGGAAGAGAAAGGGGCTTGATCTCACGGTCTGGATGCCGATCCAGATAGACATCCATGGAGGATTCTTCGGGTCCTCGATCTTGCCGCCGTGGGGAACTCTCGGCGGAACGACGGACCAAGTGGCTTTGGTAATGTAGGCATCACCGCTTGCGGGTCCGATGCTGAGACCGTTACCGAACACCCATTTACGGTTGGATTCACCAGCTCTGGCCCGGAGAGCGAGAGCGAGAAGGGCCAGAAAGAGGGCAGAGCGCATTTTGGTCATTGAGGGCTTCCAATGAACGTAGAGAGCGACAAGCGCTTTTTTGAGAGAAAGGTTGAATTACTGCCGGGCAGCCCTTTTATCTCTTGCGCCCTGCTGTGTCCTCGCCACCTCCCCGGCTACCTCCCTGGCTTTTTATCGGAGCTTATATATTGGCTAAGAAATTCAACATCAAGTCGGTTACCCGATTGGAACAGCGACTCCAGCTCAATTAGGAAAGAGCTAAACCCAGTGGAGGTGGCCGGAGATGTGAGGAGGGAGCAGCACGGTGGATGAGATACGTATCATATTCCAGAATCGGGGGCTGCTGGGGACTGGTACAAGCTGCCACGGATCGGTATATCAACTGACCACGCCACGATGAACTTCAACAATTCAATTTGTTCTAGTATTCTTTCGCCCTCGAAGAGATCTGCGTTAACTAGTATAGCGTAGCGGGCGAGCTGAAGCCTTATAACATGAACCGGACTGTTGAGAAAGCTAGATAATTGTGCAGACTAATAAAAGTCGCAAGCCCTATTTGGAGCTAAGTAGCATGTTCATTAATTGAAAAGAAAATCTCTATATTGGTAATCTACTAGTACCGAGAAGCTCATTTCTAGTTATAAAGCGTGGCTAACTGTCCATGCCGAAATAAACCTCAACAATTCGGCATATTCTACTAGCGTGGCGTAGTGGGTGAGGCGAAGCCTTCCACAAGCGGGGCCTCCCCCTGGTGGAGAATCCCTTTGTAAAGTGATTCAAGCAGAACAGACAGTATACCTGGACTGCGGAGCAATGCTTAACGGTTCTTAGTCATTTTCGGGGATACGGCAAATCAGAAATGGTCAGGCCGGCAGCCGGGTTGGTGTGATCAAAACAATGGATATCGATCGGCAAGCGTAAACGAGATGAAAACGAACAGTAGGTTGAAATAGAAACATTTCGACCGTTCTAGTCCAATCAGGATTAAGAATCGACGACATTCTTGTACCTGGGAACTTGAGCGGTTCGCTTAGTAGTGCGAATGTTGAGCGCGTAAGTTTGTATTTCCATTGAATAGGAGCTTGTGGCAGGGTGCGTCGTTGAATAAAATTGGTTCCAATCAAAAAAGGTTGAGTAATTTCTGGGTCAAATTTACTGGGTTGATTAAGTGAAGTGTTCGTCATATCTTCGATCAGCGTCAGAAGATGGAAAGATGCTTTATAGTTCTAGAATTGGCTTTCACCGCCAAAACAACCACCAAGCTAACCATTGCTATCATAGTTTGAACATTGGTAACACCCCATCACAGGCAGTAGATATGAAAAGCAAATCTCTCATGTCTCATATTTCCAATTTAATTATGGTACGAAGCGACGCTGCTTCTGCAATACACATAGAAATCAAATCAACCATTGTAAAATGAGATGTGATTCTCAATGCTTTGCACTGGCTGCGCCCTTGGCATTTGACGCAATGAAGTCCGCTGCCTCTCCTGAGTCACCACCATAGCTCAAGTGCGGCGCCAGAACCAAAGCTTGGCCGGCACAAATTAGGTCTCCATTCGCACATATGACCTTCTGATTTCCAATCTGGGCAACCGGGTTCGGATTATCGGGATCACCGAAGATGACAGCGGAGGAAACCTTTGCAGCGGTATTGGCATCGAGCTGCTGGGCGGCGTTGTGCACGAGCTGACCTCCTTGGCTATTCGAACAGTCAGTACCGATTTCGCAGTAAGTTGTCATGCATTCACCTGTAGCCGGCCATGACGACGTCGGAGTTTGGGCAATCTGCAACTGCTTGGGTGACCAGCTGCGCCATCGTTTTGCTTCCGTCGGCATCACCGCCAGCCAGGAATCCTGCAATATCGGCGGGGTAGTCAACGCCCTGGAAGTCGACGTTGTCGGCGCCATGTTTGCTTTGTAAGGCGGCCTTCAGCGGTGGTCCGGCAATCAAACCGATGGGCGCTGGCTCGGTTGTTCCACGGGCGAATACGACCATCATTTGCTTGCAGTTGGCGCCATTTCCGGCCTGGCGACTGATAAGACTATGTCTGAGATCTCCATTGAAAGGTGCAGCGGACGCCAGCGTCAGCAGGCCAAGGAAAAGGGAAGAGCCAAAGGAGAGCATAATTGGGATAGAAGCACTTTGAAAATCCGGTGGCAGAGCAAGGAGGTAGCACTCGAATTGAAAGGGGAGAGAGACTTGTTATATGTGGCATCTGATAGGAAAGCTTGGGGCCGCAAAATTCATTTTCGAAGAAAGCTAAGTGTGTGCATTATCATATCAAAGCATACTGAAACCCAGCAGAAGCCCGAGTGAGCGATGAAAGAAGGCAAGCAGTGCGAGACATTACTTTTTGTGGCGGTGCAGATCTAGGTAAGTTGCTGCATTGAGGGACATGGCAAGCGGAGAACAGCCGAGGCTTGAATGTCAGATGTTGTGCTGGAACAGGAAGTGTCGACAGTTGGGTTGCAGATCGTAGATCATGAAACCGCGTACAGCCATAGATCTCAGTAACATCCATGACAACCTCGGTCCAGTGTCGAGACGATTCCGGGAGAGGTTATAGACTTAAACTCCCACATTTTTCTCACAAATTTCCCCCGCCGTTCCGATTGAACGGTGGTAACTTTGCGAAGAAGGCCGCTAGTGCGCGAATGAACTCTTGATTATGCATATAATCAAAACTCTATTATTAGATGGTTGTGAGCCAGCCATGATTGCTTATTGATTTTATCTTCCAGGTAGACGGCAGCGCGCAGACCCGATAACGTCACTGAACCTCTCGTATTGCCACCATTGTCTGGCTCCACCACCCTTGATGTGTCATGCGCTGCATACAAAGACGAAGCCTCGTGCGACACAGAGCGCTTCGGGTATTTGGTGCTAGCGTGTCCGAACGGGTGGACACGCCGGGGTGGAGACGGATCGGTGCCTGACGATCGTCACGACTCAACACCACTACAACATCAGCACATTTGTGCGCACTTTTCGACACCACCGCTACCATCTTGGCTGTCCGCAGTAAATAAGCTCAAGCTACTTGGTCTGCCGATGTAGCATGACGCTCGTAGGTGCACCACGGCCGAACATGAATAGTCCGAAAGGGCCGAATAAGCCGCAAACCACGACCTTTATATTCTGCTGTAGCTGGTACTGTTGGATACTATTCGCCATAACTATAGGCCCTATCCTTACTGAACATCTCCAACCAAGCCACCAAACCAACCGAAAATGATGACGAACCGAGCCCTGTGGCTGGAGTCCTTCTCAACTCCGCCATCCGTCGTCTCCCTCCCAGTCCCGACAGCCACACCGGGCTCCGCCGTGGTCCAAATCCTCGCCACATTCATCGTCCCTTACACCCGGCACGTGCACGAGGGTAAGATCGCCGCTCTGGGCATCACCCCGCCGCTCGTCCCCAACCCCACGTCCATCGCCCGCGTCCACGCCGCCGGGCCCGACGCGGTCAAGCTCCGCGCGGGCGACCTCGTCTACGTCGACGCGACCATCACCGCGCGCGACGACCCGCGCGTCAAGATCATGCAGGGCCACCACGCCGGCGAGTACGGCGACCGCGCCATCAAGCTCACGCAGGGCGAGTGGCGCGACGGCGCCCTGCAGCAGTACCAGCGCGTGCCGCTCGAGAACTGCATCGGGCTCGACGAGCAGCGGCTCGTGTCGCGGAATGGCGGCTACGAGCCGGCCGAGCTCGCCGCGATCCCGCTGTACCACGTCGCCGGCGGCGCCATCCTCGAAGCCGCGGACCTGCGCGCCGCCGAAACCGTCATCGTCGGGCCCGCCGGCGGCTCGTTCGGCGGCGCGGCGGTCGAGATCGCGCTGGCCGTGGGCGCCCGCGTCGTCGCGCTCGGGCGGAGCGAGCGGAAGCTGGCCGAGATGGCGCGGAAGCTGGACGCGGGGGACCGCTTCGCGTACGTCGTCATGACGGGGGAGGTGGACGTCGACGTGGCCGCGATACTGGCGAGGACCGAGCAGGGCGCGGGGGCGGAGGTGTTCAATGACTGGACGCCGGCGGGGATGGAGCGCCCGCCGTATTTCGATGCGGCGGTGCGGGCGCTGAAGTCGGGCGGGAGGGTTGTTCTGAGTGGCGGGTCCAGTGGGAATGCGGCGGTTCCGTATACGCTGGCGGTGCATAAGGGGCTCAAGGTCGTGGGGCAGTGGATGTCCAGTCGCCAAACGCTGGACCGGGTTGTTAGCATGATTACCTCTGGCACGCTGAAGATTGGAGTGGAAAGCGGCGCAAAGGTTGCCGCCTTCAGCTTGGATGAGCATGATGAGGCCATCACACACGCGGAAAAGAATGGGAGCTGGAAGGATTATACTATAGTTACCCCGAACTCTGAGTAGCCAGCGCTCCGATAGACTTTTCCTTCTTGTACCCATAGCTTAGACAATGCTCAAGATCGTGTCTTCACCTTTCAGTACGGTTACATACGTTCCTCATGATTCAGAATCTAAATTTCTATTTTCTACTAACATACGCTTTTCTGGGATCCCCAGCACTGACTACTCCAGTGAAAGGGATTCGGGTTGGCCTTGAAGCGGTCAGGTTGACGCGCCCTTCGATTCGACGGTGCTGACCACCTCACCGACTGCAACACCCTCAGAGGTGCCGGACTCGCTCTCGTACTCTACTTTCTTAGCCCCAAACTCCTTTAGGACGAGCCATGCCGGCCAGATCGACACAGCCCATAGCACAAAGTTGAAGTAGACACCTCCCACCTCGGCAAACAAGGTCAGAGAGGTAAGCCCATAGCTGACGGCCTGCCACGCCGACTCAACACCTCGAAGCAAGGCCGCATATCTGATGACCTCTTCTTCGCCCTCCGCAAGATTCGTGACGACGAAGTACCTGAAATCCCGTCAGTTCTGATCACACCGTAGATATGGAATGCTTACAAGAACAAGTAGTTCAGCTGGAAGCCGACGGTAAGGAAGATGTAAACAGCAAAGGCTGCGCCAAATCCAGAGTCGACCCAATCGTAGGTTGGCTGCGTGTGCTTGAACCGCGACACAAGAATGGTTGCCCAGGTCCACCAGCCACCTTGGAGTACTATGAGAACCCAAAACGTCGTCCGTGAGCGCGTTTTCAGAGCTACCTTGGATCGGTCAAGCCACGCCTGGAGGATGTCAGCGAATGTGCTTTAGCATTATGGAGGGCTTTTTGTCTCGCTTACCCCAAGGCCATTGCCACAGATGACTGCGACGATGCCAGACAGGAAAGAACCCAGTGCTCTGGACCGAACGGAGAACCAAGCTGGCCAATGTCAGCCGTGAAACTGCGGAAGATACAATCGGCACTTACTGGCAAGGTAGGTGAAGAACACGGCTTCGGAGAAGACAACCGATCCGATGAAACACACGATGAGGAGGAACTTGGGCTTGAAGAACGTCCGCGTCGTCGCCTTGATCTCATACCAAGGGTTCTCGAGGATGGCCAAGCTGACCTTCTCCCCGTCCTCGCGCTCGACGTCCTCGGGCTTGTTCAGGAAAAACGCAACGAAGGGACCGGCCGCCTGCAGGGCGATGAAGACGATGAAGACCGTGTACGACACTTTGCCGGCCTTGTTGTTCTCGGCGTTGATCCCGAGGTTGATGGCACCTCCCAGGATCTGGCCTGACAGGCGGTAGGTGAGCCAGTACCCCAGCGCTTTGCCGCGATTCCACGGTTCCGGGTACGCGATGGCGATGGCGGCCTCGGCCATCCAGAACACGCCGGCTGAGATACCGCATAGAGCCGCGCCGAAGAGCATCAGCCACTCGGTGCCGAACCGATTGTTGGTGTACAGGCCGGCTGCGTACGGAGCGTAGCCGATACTGCTGGGAGTCAGCTCGATACATGTACAGGGTGCACGAGGCCGACATACGTTCCGAATATGAGCGATCCCTTGATTCCGATGTAGTGAACAATGACGCTGGAAAAGTAACAAGAGACAACCATCAGACAGAACGTCAGTGCGTTGGCGGCATTAACCAGCCCCGGCGAGGCCGCACCTCCAGCGCCCAGCGAGTTCATGGCAGTCCAGATACCCGGTGCTGATAGGTTGCAGAGACCCAGGATTGTCATGTTGAAGAAGGTCGAGCGGTTCCATCTCACTGTGCGGTGATGCGTTAGCGTCCGTTGCCAAAATGCTGCCAAACAGCTTACCAGGATGGCGCTCTCTTTGAGAGAGGGCAACAGACGCGTCTTTCACCATTGTGAGACAATCCTAAGGATTCCTGAGGTGGCGATGGAAGAAACAGGGGAGCGGCTTCCGAGCTGTCAACGGGATAAGTGAATCCATGGCCGCCGTTTTATTTTCTACGATATTTTCTAGCTCAATCACGGTGTCGCAGCCCACTATGGTGTCAGACGAGAAGATCTGCCGCCTAGCGCCACGTGGGACTCCGCAGAAACACCCTTCGCACGAGTGGATGAGCCTGCAGAGTCATGCAATGTCTCGCAGCAAGTATGGCTTGGCAGTCAAGAGAGCGGATGCTTGTACTTCACTCCCGGAAACAGCTAGTTTGGGAAAATCCGATTTCGTTGACCATTCAATTCCTTCGGACTACACACCCATGGGGAAGAGCTGCCGGAGCGTTATCTTAAGTGCAACTCAATGAGCCGGGGGCGGGGTCGCGAAATTCTTTAGCTGCAGCACGTCATCACGCCCGGACTTGCGCAACAGAATCTGCGAACCCCGATAAGAGTTGCCTGGTCTAGATAATCTCTATTACACATTCTAAAACCATTCGTGTGTCTTGACCTCGAGACTGTTATGTCGGGCTTTTCCGGATTGGACCTGCGCAGAGCTAAGGGGAGAGGAAAGAGCAACCAACCCGAAAATGTGCCAAGATCTGTCGGTGTTTGAAACGTACCCGAGGTATCTTCCTGAACTCTGCGGACTTTCTAAGGGTTCTTCAGGCCAGGCCTTGCCATCACCTCCTCTCGCCATTCCCAAAATGCCAGAATGGTGGCACCAGGCCCGACCAGCAAGAAACCAAGAAGTAGCCCGACGATGGCCTTCAACACCGATGACGCGATGATGCCCACGCGCTTCATTTCCCTAATGTTCAATACCACCCAGATGAAAATCGTAAACACGACCAAAAGAAGATCGAACTGGAAGAAGATCTTCATCCCGGCTGCAAGCGTCGCAACGGGATGTTCCGGGTTCATTGGTACGAAAGCCCCGATGATCGTAGTTCCGGACGACAGTCCGAGAAACCCGAGTACAGCAACGTGCACTGCCGCTGCAATGAAGAAGAGAACGTCGTATAGCTTTCTCAGGTGCGGGAGGTCAAGTCCTTGGTAGTCCTCAACCGGCGCCTCTCCATTCTTCAAAGATCCAGGACTCTGCAGTTTCGAAATGATTGTGCTCAACGGACTGACGAGCATGGGGGTGACTTGCCAAAAGGCAATGGCTTCCTGGATGTAGCCGCTCTCTGGGCCGAGCAATACCATGAGGACGGAGGGAAGAAGGAATCCGAGGATCAACGACGGCAGAATTGCTTTGCTCGCCGACTGCGGGATGCACCGCTCAGCTGGCATCCAGTAAGCAATGCCCTCGGAATTGTAGAAGAAGACCAGAACGTATAACGGCAAGACGATGCCAAGGCCAAACAGTTGGCCCAATGTGGTCCAAATAGCGGGGCTACGAAATTAGCGAGTCAGCAGATGCATATTATTCAGCATCGAAAGGGACACTAACCTCCAGATCAGGGACCAAGTGTTCCTTTTCCGGTAGCCCTCAACGAGCATCAATGCGAGGAGAGGGAGGATGACGGAGATCAAGAAATATCCCGCCAGCAATCTGCTTTCCATACCGCCCGCACCCGTCACGATGGTCAGAAAGACCGTGACGAGCACCCGAAGAAGCCGGTCGATTCCCGGGAACTTGTTCATCCCGAAGACGGATTTCAAGGGCAAACCACCCACTTCCTCAAACGTCCCCCGAACCACCGTCTCCCGTACCAGCGGAAACGCTCCGTTGGCCTTTCCGATAGTGAACAAAACGTGGCGGCCCAGCACGGCCAGCCCAAACAGGAAGGCGAGCGTGAGCTTGTTCAGCCAGAAGTTCCTGAACCCAGGCTGTTTCAGAAGCTCATCGTGGTAGGGAAGGGCGCGAGGCTTCTTGGGTAGTGGCAGTTGCTGGAAGCTTGTGGCTCCTGGATAAGCCTCCGAAAGCAACCGCAAGGTAGCGCCGGAGCCCATGCTGGGGTAGACGTAGCGGTTGACGAATTTGAGCATCGGGGTTTCCATGGCAAATCTGTACTGCGTCTGTTGCGAGACGTCGACGAGGGCGCTGGCGCGTGGTTTGCGAAGCTCCTGAGTTGCTGCAAAAACCGCTTCGATGGCCGAGGCCGGGATCTCGGAAGATGTTTTGTGGGATTGAAGCAGAGTGGTCAAGTTGTTGGTGAGAGCTGCACACGTCTCCATAGCTGACATACCACCGAGACCGATGATGGGGTTGAACTGCGAAAGATCAGTTGGCCACAATTTATAAGAGATTACACTGGGAATTACCTTGTGGACTGCATCGCCAACAACCATACAACGCTTTGAATGCCATGCTCCAAGCACATACTCATGGACTGGCGTACAGACTGTCATGATCTTCCGCTTGTATAGATCACCAAACGTAACCGTTTCAGTGATAGCATCATCTTTGTGCCTCTCTACAGTCTCAGCCTCTTCCTTGGCGTCGTACGGAGGCAAGTCGTCTCCGTGGTACGTAGTCCCGGTATTGACAAACAAGCACCAGTACGTGCGGTCATTCGGGCCTGATGCGGCAAAGGATGATGAACCTTCGTTGGTGATGTGATGGAGGACATCTTCGGCAATTCCGGGAACCTTTTCCGAGATGCCGAAAAGGCACCTATACTGCACTGGCAGATCATCTGGGAATGGTCAGATATATACTTGGCCTGTCCGAGGATAACGTACCTTTCTTGGCACTGGGATTCTTTTCCAAATTCTTCTTCCATATCTCTTTTCCCACAGTGCTGTGGATTCCGTCCGCACCAATCACCACGTCCGCTGTGAGTCGTTCACCATTTTGGGTGGTGATGGTGACGCCATCGGCGCGTTCCTCGATGTCAGTTACTCTCCTCGATGTAAGAACCTTCTCTTTCTGGGTGATATGCTTGTAGAGCACTTCAATCACCATGCGTCGCTCAAAAAAGATCATCGGGTAGCCATGGCTAGAGAACGTTAAAGACAAAACTTGACTTCTTATCAGATAAGACCAACCGTTGAATCAAATGATGATCCAAGTGTTTGACATGAGTCAAAACCTTCCCGTTGGAGTTCCGGATGATGAAGTTGTCAATGGTGCAGTTTACTTTCTCGAGCATGTCCTCGTAGCAACCGAGTTGATCCAGAATGCGGAATCCATTGGGGAGAACAGCGATACTCGCTCCCACCTGAGGGGCGATCTCCGGGTAGGCCTCAAGCACCACGAAGTCAATGCCGCTCTTCTCCAGAGCAAGCGCCAACGTGAGCCCCGCAATGCTGCCACCAACGATGGCAACACAAAATTCCTGGGGAGCCATGGTGCGGGATGGGGGGTGTGAAATGAGAGAGAAAAGCGGAGCGCTGAAGAAAGCAGGGACGATTTAAGTTGTGACCCGTGGAAACGGGCCGCCACGAATCTGCAGGTGCGCTGCAACACGAATTCTTTAACCGAATTCTCGGGGACATTGTTCGGCGGTAATTCTGAGGATAGTAGGCGCACCGACAGGCAAAATAAAGGACCTCTGACATGTAGCCAATCAGGTGTGGAGGAGAAAGTGGTTACCGTGTCCTCTGCAGCAATGGTCTGCAAACACTAAGGCGATTGTAGTTAAGTCGCTCTGAGCGGTGGAGGTTGCAGGGCGTAGCGCAACACTTTTAGGCGTGCGCGGTGTGCGCTGACTTCGTGTCAACTGACTCATGATGCCGACCGTTTTGCCTGAACTTGTGAACAAGACTACAACGAGATTGATATTGTCTTTCCGCCATGTGAGGCACAGACACGTCCAGTTCCAAGGCACTCGGTGGATGCTGAGATGTCGAAGAAAATATCAAATTAAAGGTGAGCAAGCCACAAAGCAGGGGCTCCTACAATTGGGAGCGCGGCTCCGCTTAGTAGGAAGATCATCGCTCACGGCGTGCGGGGTTTGCCGCCAACAGTATCGACAGAATGAGATATCAATGCTACTGTAGCTACAATAGTTCTTTTGATTAGCATGAGTTCGACTCAAAAGCTCCCGTCTAGAGCACTTACATATTCCTATTGGCTACAATCAAACTCATATATGTCGATGCGGCGCCACGAAGAAAAGGCACTCCAACCACAATGAAAAAATCGCTTCTCATGCCATCTTACTTTATGTTTGTGAGAGTGCCGTTCCAGGTGTGTAGTGAAAGGTCTGTTAAAACTAAAGAAGAGGAGTCCGAGCAGAAATCATTATCCGTAGTCAGAGAAGTGATGCATGTAATTAAATCAATCGAGCGAAAGAATCAGTGCCTGGGGTAAGCATTACTGCATAGGAATATGAATAGAATATACGTATGCCAAGAGAGTGCGATCAGAAATAAGCTTTGCACAGAGACCCTTCCCCGCACTTCATCACGGGCCGAACTCCCTTCGGATGAGGGTGGGTGAGGGGAGAACGAACATCAAACCCACGAGGCTGGTGTCTTTACATAGTCGTCTGGCCATGGACGATCATTAGGTAATATGCGCAGACAGAGGATGGTACCTGTTCGAATGTCGGTCGATTGCATCCCGGTCCATCTGTGTCTGCGCCGTGGAAGACTAGTTGCCCTTTTGAGGCAGCCGGAAGGGACGGTTGGTGGCAGGGAAAATAACTTTGGGACCGGGTGAAATCCGCCGGCTGTGGACACGGAACGATTAACTACAATCTATCAGTGTATGGATTCAGGGAGAGCATCGCAATATTCAAGCGCCCATAGGTATGCTCCGTGGCCGGTGCAGAGTGCAGACGTCCGAGGATGACGCTTGTAGCGGACACATTCTATCGATAAACGCTCGGGGATCATCCACGGAGGCGGAACCGTGTTGAGGCGGAAGAGGACGGAGTTCCGGCGGGTGCGGCTCGGACCGGGTCAGCACGGGACATGATAGCGATAGTTTGCGGAAGAACATACGCAATGATAACAGATAGCGTGGAGATATAAGCCCTTCTTATTGTGCTGATGCCCTGCTGATTTTGGACTTGTTGAACACCAGAAAGAAACCCAGAGCAAGAACGGGCACAGCACGGACGGCAACCGCCCCTGAAATACTTCGCAACAGTTCCGGAATCATTACGTCATCTACGAAAATGGGATCACTTCCCGCGGGAGGATGGAGGCAGCTTGACGTCGGAGTTATCGGAGGTGGCATTGGTGGCATGTCGGTTGCGATCGCACTGAGACGAGCCGGACACAAGGTCTCCGTCTACGAACGCAACGACTTCGCCGGCGAGGTCGGCGCATCTGTCTCTTGCGCTGCCAACGGCACGCGGTGGCTGCACGAGTGGGAGGTTGATGTCGAGAAGGGAGACCCGGTCGTCCTGAAGAAGCTTATCAACCGCGACTGGAAGACCGGCGAACCCGTCAGCGTATACGATCTTGACGACTATGAAGAAAAATGGGGCTATGTTTACAACATGTTCCACCGCCAATACATGCACGCCATGTTGAAAGACTCGGCTATGGGGGAGGAGGGCAAGGGTGAGCCGGCGAAGTTGTTTGTCCACCACAAGGTACGTGTACGCATCTCACAGGCAGAGCAGACTCTAACTGGGAACAGTGCAAGGACATCAACTTGAGCGCAGGTCGCATTGAGTTTGAGAATGGCAAGACGGTCCAACATGACCTCATCATTGGCGCAGACGGAATCGGCTCTGCCGTTCGCGGCCTCATCGGCATCCGCCCGGAGAAGCGCCCTGCCGACTCCAGCTGTCTGCATGCCAACGTCGCAACCGAAGATGCTGTCAGACTCGGCCTCGTTGACTACTCCAAGGACGCCGCCTTGGAGTATTGGGGAGGGCAAGAAGGAAAGTGGGACAAGATTGTTCTTTCCCCTTGCAACGGAGGCAAGCTTCTATCATACTACTGCTTCTTCCCTCGCGACAAGGGAGACTACACCAACCAAGCTTGGGGCGTGGAAGACCGCCCCGTGGAGGAGCTGCTCGCCCCTTACCCCCAGCTTGACGACCAGGTCAAGGCCCACCTGGCCATTGGAAAAGACATCCAACCATGGCGTCTCTGGATGCAGTAAGCATTCCCATCTCCGCGTTTATATGTGTTTGCCACTAAAACTCCCAGTGACCCCTATCCGTACATCGCCAAAGGCACTGTGTGCTTGTTGGGAGATGCAGGACACCCGGTAAGTTGTTCCTCAGCCAGCTCAAATCTACAAGCTTCAGTGCTGACTACAATACCGCAGATGATGCCCCACCAGAGCCAGGGTGCCTGCATGGCAATAGAGGATGCGGCCGCGCTGGGCATCCTTTTCAGCCCGAAATACTTCTCCGGCGATGTTGTTGAAATGCTCTCCATATATGACGAGGTCCGCTTGCCTCGCGCAACACGGGTACAATCCGCTGCAGCTAAGGCTGCTTACAATATCAACGAGCGTATTGGTAAGTGGATGAAAGACACTTGCGGGTTACTTGTCTTGTTACTTACAACGCCATCAGGTTTCTCCAGCAATACCAGCATTGGCACCTACAAGGTTGAAGATGAGAAGGCCAAATTGACCATCGAGGAGATGAATGCGTACGTAAATGAAAGCCACACGGGATTGCGAACACAACTAACCCTACCACTAGTTATGACATGTACAAGGACGTTGAAGAGACCATCTCAAGGCGGAGAGGGTCGTCTTTCACCGAGAAATGGGCAAAAGGGTTGCCGTTCGGACTTCAGTTGTCGGGTGGGGTCATCGTTGGAGCTGCATGATACCTTGATTTCTGCACAGTAGTGAAATTGTTTTGTAAGCGATTTTGTCTTCAATCGGTAATCCAAAAGAAAATTTCTGGTCTTAAAACGTATGTTGTGTCTGGTTGGAGTGTGGGCTTCTTAAGGAATGCATTACACATGTTTTTTCAGCTGAGACGCTGAGCATAGGAAAATAGAAGAAAAAAAAAAGGAAAAGAGGTCTGCCACTAAGAGCTGAGGTTAGCGCGAGGTACTATGATGCAATGTTCTATTGTTGGTTGGTTACAGGATCGCATTGATGATTTGCTGCGCTATCCGCTGATCAGCGATATACCTCCTTGCATGAGTTACGGAAGATAAGGCCTAAAACAATTCTTTCTGGCAACCAGATCGTTTCTCCGTTCATGCGATCGCTGAGGTTTGGCCCCTTGCTGTTGTGTCGGTCGGAAATGCTGCTGTCTCGGTTTCCGTTCCTCGCAACAACGCACCCTTTGCCTTGGTTACCTTGCTAAGGCAGTGACACAACGGAGAGGCCTGAAAGTCAGGAATGACGTAGCCTCGTTGGTGTGGGTCTACGTACATTATGGACCTACTCCAGAACTCTTATTAGGTGGACCAATCAGTTTGGGGGCCGTTGTACAGTTCTCGTGGGGCGCTTGCTCTGCACAGTGCGCGAGGAAGCAGACGCAGCCCCACATCAGCAACTCGGAAAGTCGGGTCGTTCCTTTGCCCATTGGTAAACATTATATTCCTTTGCTGATTGCAAATCCTCCAAATCGGGCGATGACAGCATCAGCTGAAGTGGACCACCCCCATACTTCCCTCGAGGAACGATGTTGGTACACGGCAGAGTATTCGCAATGATCAATGCAGGCAGTACTACAGTCGTACTCTTCGGACACCGAGGAAAGGACCCCAAAGAAAGAACATCTTAAGGATATTTAAGAATGAGAACATTTTGAAACCTCATCAGCAACAAAACATCAAACTCACGAGACCGAGCCCACTTTCCTCTTCCACCCAAGTCACACGCCTGCTTCGAACCGAACTCTCGAACTCAAAGACCAAAAGATGCACGTCTTCAAGAGCGTCTGCTACTTCCTCTTGGCCGTCAACGTGGCGGCTTTCCCTTTCAACCAGACCCAGACTCTTGAAGTCCGTGACAAGGTAAGAATACGGTTGAGCAACCCAATCACCTCTTCCAAACTAATTCTGTTTAGAGTCTCAAGTGCAAGAACACCAAGGGTGATTTCACCATCAGCCAGAACAAGGCCGAAGGCAACATCCACGCTGCGCCGGTGGGCGACCCAGACAAGAAGGAACCCAAGACCAAGTCGGGATACCCGCACGGCTACGGCAACAGAGACGGCATCACCTGGCTCAACAAGAGGTGCAACGACAAGAACGCCAAGCTCCTGGAATTTCCCGTCTTCTCCGATGGCCACCTCTTCCCCTACAACGAAAAGAAATCCGACCTCGACCCCGGCCCGGCTCGTGCCATTTACACCTACCCAAGCAAGGACTTCTGTGGCGTCATGGCCCACACTGACGGTAATAAGGGTGGCTTCGCTCTGTGCAGCTAAGGAAGGTGTGTTGTTTATTACCTTTTGACCCTACTCTGGATTCCCTAGTCGTGTGCTGTTTGTTGGGTTGGGGTGTTCGAATTCGCGCTGGTCGCATTGGTATATGGCTGGAATTGGCTATTAGATTGTCTGCTCTCGTTCTCACATAGTTGAAGTATGCAAAATTATGGCGCCTCAGAAAGTTTCTTCCAACATATGTGATGATTTTAGAATAGTGGAACTGCATTCATCGCAGGCTGTGCATGTGATTTCAGCATCTCACGCCTTTCACAAATATCTCGGGCCCATGCAGTACACTCTTATTTTCTTAACATTTTAGCACATCACGCCGCACCTTATTTCCGTTGAAATGCTCCAACTGAACGCCATAAATTTGTCGTCGGTTCGTAAGTTCGTGATCTTCTATTATCAAAGCCTTAGGTAAGCTCTAATGCAACGAACGCGATAGCTGATGGGCTTACAGGGAAGTAATTGGGGCTCATGAGGCGGTTTCTGGCAGTAATGCTAAGGGTTCAAGATCATGGCTACCAAGGAGAGAGAAAACTCTGATACGTCTTTATCATTCATTCTACGTAACTTATATATGTAGAAATTTGAGCGAATTGAATTTCAGAGCAAGGCAGCGGTCTATTTCCATACTAAAAAGAGACAGTATGCATTCAAACATCATCGCTGCTCTCAACCTCAATCATCTTCTGAGCGGCAAGTCTCGCCCCTTCCCTCACGCGATCTTCACACGCATCCTCGCGATCGGCAATATCACCAAATTGTTCCTTCCAAAAGTTCCAGCGCTCGTCGAAGATGCCCCTCTTCCCTTTCCACGGAGGGCCCTCGACGGACTCCTCAGACTTCATCTCCAGGTACAGCTCGCGACCACACTTCTGCATCCAGTCCGCAGCAATCGGGACGTGGAAATTGAGGGCCCGGTCCCTCTGCTGATATGCGCGCGAGCGCGGATGCGGGCGGTTCTCCAACGCTAGCGACATGGCGATGACGGCGTCGCGGCTGCGCACGCCGAAGCCAGCACGAGTGAGGTGTGCGGCCAGTGCGTTGAGGTTCTTCCACGGGTTGCTTTCTTCTCCACTGCCAGAAGCAGACGGCTCTGAGGAGAGTTCTGTTGCGAGTTATATCAGCCAGCTCATAGCCAAGTGATTTTGGGTTTGAAAGACTTACGGTCAAATCTCTCGGTCAACGCTGGACCCATGCATTTCAATTCGGCAAAAGGGTTCGGTTGGAGATGCGCGTCGCGCAGTGCCGCAATCAACTCGACGAGCCGACCTTGGGAGGCGTGGCTGTATGGAATCTGTTCTGCGACGTTGAAGACAATGTCCCATATTTGCCAGAGGAACCCTTCGGGGTTTGCCTTCTCGTTCTCGCGCTGATTGAGTTGGAATAGCTCGTTGAGCTTGAGGGCAGCTTCCGGAGGAGATGTCTGAGACGCCGGCTGCAAATATTCACTGAGGACATCGAAAATCTTGCGTTCGATGACCCATGGCTCATCTTCATCCTCAGGAAAGCTGACAACCAAACTCAAAGACATAGCGGGGAGAGGAGACTGTGATCTCCGGGTAGGTAAAAAGCTGGTATTGCGTGTTCCAGAAGCAAAGCACAGAACTTTGAGCCTGGGGTATGTCGAGGCAGGAACGCTAACTTATCCGTGGTGTTTCATCAAGAACTCCCCGCTGGGGGTGTGACGTAGTGGTCGCCGAGCGACGCGTCGTACTGTGTTGGTCCAACATAGCACAGCCGCTGCAGATCCTCCAGCGCCCTGGGACGAATGCTTCAGCTGCCCCACCGGCAGCTTATGCTCCCAGTATGCATAATGGATTTTCCCTAATTTTAGGACAAATATGATGAAACGCATGAGTGCCAATGAAGCAGTAGTACAGCCGCATTCTTGCATTAATCCGTACTTCCACAATCATCCTACCCTGCATACATCGGATTTTCAGGCTGATTCTCAAAGGAAGAATCAAATTGCCTTTCTACAATAACTATCATGAATTCAGTATGTAGGCCAACGGAGGAGCTCCAAACTCATTAAGATGCTTGTATTCGCCAAATGCCATCGGTGTTTATGAGATGAAGCATCTGTATCTGGTAGACTGATGCTTGCCATGGACAATGTCGAATGGCTGTGTGGATGCATTTCATTTGAGCTGGAAGTGGCCCACCATACGGAGTTCCAGGCTCTCATTAGAAGCTACTCAGAGATTCTTCCAATAATACCACCCCCATCGACGATGAGGCAATGGCCATTAATGTGCGCACCGCCTCGGCTCGCAAGAAATACCGCCGTCGCGGCGAAGTCCTCGCTCTTTCCCAGCCTGCCGTTTGGATAGGTCTTTGCCAGTACCTCTTCGCCTCCATATTTCTCAATGAACGGCATGGAGCCCTCCGTGGCGAAAAATCCCGGCGCGATGCAGTTGGAAAGAATATGTCGAGGTCCCAGATCCACAGCAAGCTGCTTCACAAGATGGATTGCACCGGCTTTCGCAGCGGCGTACGCGAAAGTCCCTTGCTCTCCTATATTGGCGAGACCGATGCCTCCAACAGATGCCGTGACAATGATGCGTGAGGCTTCCTGTACAGAGGCGCGGGCGGTGAGGAGAGGAAGGAACCTAAGCAACGTTTTTAGCATAATATTCTTGCTTACGTTATTTTGCTTACGTACTTCTGGACACAGTAGAACACGCTTTTTAAATTTAGGTCTAGAACCTCTGAGAATTCCTTCTCCTCTGTCTTCTCGATTGCAGCGCTCTGTGTGCCTCCAGCATTGACCAGAAGGATATCCACATGATCCGTTGTCTTGCTTACGGAATCAACGAGATGCTGTATTCCTTCGACTGTCGATGTATCTGCTGGTACCGAGATCGCACTAGCACCTGGCCGCTTCGTTGGTAGCTGGTTGAGAACCGCACATGCCTCTTCGCAAGCGCTTGGTGTGCGGGATGTGATGTAAACTTTTGATGCTCCTGCTTGAAGCATACCAGATGCTGCAGCGAGCCCAAGGCCTTTCGAGCTTCCCGTGATGACGGCGACTTTGCCCTCCAACGAGAAGATACTCTGAAAATCAAGCAGGTTTGCGGCCGCCATATCGAGGTGCTTTTGATGATGGAAAGGTGATGGATTATGATCTGGAAAGATGCCCGCTGATGAAGTGAAGCGTTGTTGAATTTATTGTTGTGTGTAACTGCGGAGGTAACCGGTGATTAGAACTCTATCGCCGGTGAAACCATATTACACGCCACGGGGATGGCATGGAAATAATGATTGATTCGGTGAGGCTGCGAACCCCACATATCGTGTCGCTTGCTTTACCTTGGCTCACATTCTGACTACGTAGTAGGTGCCGTGCATCCAATCAGTGGGCTACGCCTGCACTGTTGCAAGTGATGTGGTTAATAGGTCTAACCTTCTCTCACTTTGACCCCCAAACTTGCATTCTCTGAGGCTCAATTCTTTGTTTCACACGCCCTATCTACTCAACTCCCACAATAATCAGGGACGAGGCTCAATCTTACCTCTCCAGTGTGTGCATGTGAATCGTGCATTTCTATAATTAATTAATCTTCTAAGAATATGTAGGGGTCGGATGCATTTACCGCAACATGAGGTACGGAGGGAAGTGGACAGGACATTTTACCTGAAGATCACTACAGCGTTAAATACCTTCCTCGATTTTGCCTCGCGCTCTCCTCTCTGACCTACTCCGGAATAGATCCCATGGCTGAGCGGAATTCCGAGTCTGTCTACCATGTTTGCGACAGGCGTCTCTTTTGCCAGTATTACGCCCAGCCCATACCACAGCAGTCGCTCAGAGGCTGGATGTCATAGCTATTCAAGCAACCAACCCTGCCGCACATTCAGCTATCCGAACGAGCAGATCCGTGATAAGGACGGAATGATGGGCCCGAAGCCCGGAGTATTCTCCACTGTAAGCACTAAGTAAGCATGCATTAGAGACCGCAAGCCGACAAGGTTTGTTTCCTTCCAGTGCACGGCCACGAGCGCCTCAAGTTGGCATCATCGCTCAGGCAAGCGCATTCTCCCCACCCTTGCTTGGTGTCCCAGCAAAACTTGGGTCTCGGTTCGGGCCGGAGAAATGCTTTTTTATTTTTACGGGTTAATGTACTTACCCAGGTCGTCCGAGAACCACTACCTGGCGCCGCAGCCAGATGGTATGGAGCGGACTTGTACACTTACCTGATCCAGCCACGCAGAACGCCACCGACACGTACATCGATCACTTGAGGACGGTTCGCTCTTCCTTATGTCCGCCTTTTACGAGCTCATTTAATTCAATTCCCCTTTGACAACCACAATATCACCTCTCTATATTTTTATCCTCGCGAGACATTCGAACTTTGTTGTTATGCGCGTCCTGATCAGTGGAGCGGGCATCGCCGGGCCCACACTTGCCTGGTACCTGGCGAAGGCCGGCGCACGCATCACCATCGTCGAAAAAAGCCACGCTCTCCTTCCCCATGGGCAGAATATCGATATCAACGGCAGCGCACTCACGGTTATCAAGAAGATGGGACTCATGGATCAAATCCGACGATTCAACACAACGGAAAAGGGTACTCAATTCATTGACCAAAGAGGCCGGTCATTTGCACCATTTCCCGTCAAGTCAGGATCTTCTGCAAGCCCCACGTCGGAATTTGAGATACTTCGCGGTGATTTGGCTGCTGTATTGCACGAGGCTACCAGAAACCATCCCAACATTGACTATATGTTCGGCACCACCATCAGCAGAGTCATTTCGAACGACAATGACGCCGTCAAGGTCGAATTAAGCAATGGAGAAGTGCAAGATTATGCCCTTTTGGCCACAGCAGATGGCCAGTGGTCCAAAGTGCGAAAGGAGTGCTTCCCTTCGGAGTCCGTCAATGTCATCGACAAGGGCATGTACGCCGTCTACTGGACGACTCCCCGCTTACCCGGCGACAACGACTGGTGGAACATCTACCAAGCTCTCGGTTCAAGGATCCTTAGCATACGGCCTGATCCACACGGCACCATGAGGGCATGTTTCACTCGGATGCCATGCAACAACTCCCAGAAGCAGGCATGGCAGGAAGCAACAAGGAGTGACAGGAAGACGCAGGAAGAGCTGGTGAGAAGGGAGTTTACAGATGCTGGATGGCAGGCTCAGCGGCTTCTGGACTCCATGAGTCAGGCACCTGACTTCTACTTCCAGGCGGTTCAGCAAATCAAGCTGTCCAAGTGGTCAGATTCTCGGATTGTCTGCGTCGGAGATGCCGCCTACGCTCCGACGCCGCTGGCAGGGGCAGGTGCTTCGCTGGCCATCACTGGAGCTTATGTTCTCGCAGGCGAACTGAGCAAGCTCAAAGATGGTCAGCATCCATCAAGAGCACTCAGTGCCTACGAAAGCACTTTTCGCCCGTTCGTTGAAGAGACCCAAAACATTCCTTTCTTTGTTCCCGCTATTGCG
Source organism: Lasiodiplodia gonubiensis (assembly GCA_009829795.1). Classification (NCBI taxonomy): domain Eukaryota; kingdom Fungi; phylum Ascomycota; class Dothideomycetes; order Botryosphaeriales; family Botryosphaeriaceae; genus Lasiodiplodia; species Lasiodiplodia gonubiensis. Next base: position 705,332 of record RHKH01000002.1, on the reverse strand, counting down.
CATCCTGCAACAGCATGGAAGAGGTGGATATTCCAATCTTTTGTGAGAACGCTCTCAAAGGTCGTGGCAACCCCGTGGTTGGTGAGCAAATTCGACCATGACAACAATGACGAGGATTTTCCATTGCCGGAATATGACAGCTTCAATCCCGAATTCCATGGAAGTGCTATCCAATGAGTAGTTTTGGCGGCGGGTGACGGATTGTAGCATGGTACAGGGATCTGCAGGGAGGGGCTGATGCCAAAAGGGAGAGTGGTCGATCAGTTCCGTGACGGTCATACCTTTTCCAACGCGACGCCTGCTTCGTGAAACGAATCTCCATCGTAGCAATCCCCGAAGCATGGCACCAAGCAAATCATGTGCCACTGATTCTAATACGAAAATGTAGAAAGCTTACGGAACAATTCATTTGTTAAGTCTCAAAAAGACCTGATATGCACGACTGTTGTAAATTCTGGAGAGATCAAAATTTCATGTGCTAATAGATGATATTGTTTCATTGAAGATACCCTTCTATGCACTGTCATACAGAGCCAAACTGATAGCCCTCAGTCCCGCCCGGAGCTCTTCCTTTGTCGGCCAACCGTATCCAATGCGGAAGTACGTGTCAGGCAGCTCAAACCAGTGTCCCGGGCCAACGTAAGTGCCGTACTTCTCCAACAATCTCCGATAAAAAGCCTCTATCCCCCCAGCCGGCTCTATCTTCACACACGGAAAGCACACAACGCCTCCTTCCGGCTTAACCCACTCCACCGAATCTTCTTGCTCGACCCAGGCCGCGACAATATCCCTCCGCACTTCCATCTCGCGTACTATAGCTTCAAGCGTCTCAACCCTCCGCTCCAGTATCTGCTCCGCAATCCACTCATCAACCACGCTGCCGCTGATGCTGATCTGCTCCTTAGCAGCCAAGAAGGTCTGCTGCAACATTTTATTTTTCGAGACGATCCAACCCATTCTGATGCCCGGAACGCCATAGGACTTTGAAAGCGACGAAACGCTGAGGACATGATCTCCCAACGATGCCGCAATTGGAAGACGCGGCCCATACGTGATGTCTGCATAGGTCTCATCGACCAAGAGCAAGCATCCCACCTCTTTGGCCAGCGCAACAAGCTCTTGTAGACAGGTTCGGCTCAACACCGTTCCGGTAGGGTTGTGCGGACAAGTGACGCTGATGAGCTTCGTGTTCGACTTGATTGCATACCTCACTTGATTCACGTCGAGCCCAAACCCGTCATCGAACTGCAGATCGACGAAGGAGATATCGCATCCGATGGCTCTCGGCGTTTCCAAGTTGGTGGCGTAATTGGGACGGACGACGACCAGATGATCGTCGCGGGTGAGTTGCGACGTGGAGATTATGAATAGTGCCCCTGCAGCGCCTCCGGTGATCAAGACGTCATCCTTGTCGAGGTTGTCATGACCGGCGACGATGAGCTCGCGGAGGCGGGCCGAGCCCCTGTGTTCGTTGTACAGGAGCTTTAGATCCGGAATCTGGAGGCCGAGAGATCCCAGGGTTTGATCGGCTATGGAACTCTCGGAGAGATTGTATTTGATCTTGTCGTAGCCGTATTTCTCGGGCGATTCGATCTCGATCAGCATGCGGTTGTACTTCATTGTGATGGTGGCAATGCGACGATCGAAGGGATTCCTAGATAAAATGGGTCAGAAGAAAAGTGAGCAAAGTCGAAAGAGACTGATCCATCGTGAAGGGACTGGAAGCCTATAAATAGGAAGAGACCAGTACACAATCAAGATTGCCGTCATCTTTCAGACTCTTTTGAAACACCCTCGCTCAGAAAAACGCGCACATGACCTCTAAAAGCCGGGATTGTAAGGCGTAGTGAAGTAAAAACCGCGATCTACTGACAGATTGGTACAAAACATGGACAGTGGGAGTGGAGCCAGGAAGTGGAACAATTGACCATGATTGGTCGCGTCGCATAAAAGCACCGTCTGGGGATAGCTCCACTTCTCAGCTGCCCCGCTTACACCGTTCCTTTGGAACAACATCTTCCGCATCTCCAACGTCAATTGGCCGATCCGGAAACTTCGGAGGCGATTCACCAAGGGCAAAGGCTGAGCCTACCATCATCGATACGTGCTCGCAGGATGGACAGCTCTTACACGAACAGCCCCGAGACGCCTGGTTTTCGGTATCAACCGCTCCGGACCGATAAGCATGAGATCCGTCTGGTTTATGTGCAATCACTGCCATCAGATGACCGTATTCGATGCGTCCTTCGGCATGCTTTTCTTGATGATCTCCCGGAATATGCAGCATTGTCGTACGTCTGGGGAGATCAGAATGTCACAAAACCGATTTTGCTGGACGAGCACGAATTTCACGTCACAACAAACCTAGAGTCGGCTCTCCGACATTTCATCACGAATCGCAACACCCACAACAACGAGGATGTGCCTCTATGGGTTGATGCCATCTGCATCGACCAATCTCACATCTCAGAAAGAACGCATCAAGTCTCTCAAATGGACGTGATCTACAAGGAAGCATCCTGGACGATTATTTGGCTAGGGGCTTCCACCAGAGACAGCGACCTCGCATTGGACAGCTTGAAGATGATGAGCAGGGCTGCCGAATCCAAGTTTTGGGGTCTGATCAAGTCCTGGTCGCTTTTCCAGTTCCAAGCGGATCCGATACCGGGTTCTCGGGAATACTTCGTTCAAACAGCACTCGATTCCATCCTTGAAGATCTTTGTGACGACAACTTCCAGAAGCTGAATGCTCTTGGCTCGCTGTTCGCAAGATCATGGTTTCGCCGAGTCTGGGTCATCCAGGAGCGGGCTTTGTCATCCGTGCCTGTGGTTTGCTGCGGTGAACATCTCCTCACTTGGACCCAGTTTTATGCCGGCTTCTGGGTGCTTTGTGGGTTACGCGACTACCTCCATATGGTTCATACTGAACCCCAACGTCGACCGCTGGCATCTTTTCTAACCTCGAAGCTGATGAATGTAACCCCTGTCGCATACACAGCAGCCAATCAACCTTTACTTAGCCTATTGACAGTCTTGTACGGAAACTCCAACAAACCTCGACTTGAAGCTTCAGACGAGCGTGATTACGTGTTTTCGGTACTAGGATTGGTTGACGCAAGCACGAGCCCAGATGTTCGAGCTGATTACTCGAAAGACTGGGCTACTGTCCGGGTTGAAGTGGCAAAGGCTTGCCTGATCCATTACGGGCTGGATTTACTATCCTTCTGTGGCATTACGTCTACTCTGGAAACGCCAGACCGCTTGCGATCACCTTCTTGGGCCCCGGACTGGGCAAACGAAACGCTTCTACAGCCTCTGAGCGTCAGCCCCAGATTTGTAACCAGGGGAGGCGGAAGGGGCAGTGCATACAATGCATGCAGGTCTATGAGTCAGACTGTGTATGAGGACTCCTTTGACCTTCATGATCATCTCCAACTTTCTGCCGTATACATCGACAAGATTTCGAAGCCAGGAGAACCTCTCTTAGATGCATCTCTGATTACTACTTGGCTGGAAGGTCTCCAAGAACTTTTGGGCAATGGTGGTGAAGCTTATGGCACGGAAGAGGCAATTTCTGAGGCTCTATGGAGGACTCCTGTTGCGGATCGTGCCTTTGTGCATAATTACGAGACTTCCAGAGCATCTAAGCGGACAAAGCGTTCATATCTGGCTCTCCTTTCCGGCACAGTTTCTTCAGGAGTCCAATACGTGGATATCGTCCAAGACAAACTCCACGGAAGGCGCCCCTTTCGGACCAGCAAAGGCTTCCTTGGGATTGGACCGGAAAGCCTCCTTGAGGAGGACTCTGTTTGGATATTTCCTGGCGCACGTGTGCCCTTCGTCTTGCGCAACGCTGGCCAAGGACGTTGGATAGTTGTGGGTGAGGCATATGTGCATGGTATTATGGACGGAGAAGCGCTGGATGAGGTATCAGAGCTTCACAACATTTTATTAGCGTGACAATGGTTATGTATACGATAAGATCGCTATTCACCGATGGAGCCATGCTGCAACTCCAGGATTTTGCCTTTTTGTATTTACAAAAAGATCATGTTCGTGTACGAGTACGACGCGATTACGGTTCTGATTACGATTACGACATCAGACTGACCGCACGTTCCTTGCTACGGAGAATATATTAAAAATCATCTCAACCTATACATCAGCAGCCCCTCGCCTAATTCTTTCCGCTTAAGCAACAGCAATGGCCCACTGGGTTACTTTCCCCACTCTCGTTTTCTCGTCCATTGCGACGGCTTCCCTACAATTTCCTCATGGGTTGACAGATGATGGCTTCGGCTCGCGCGCTTCGTTTGTGACTTCAGCTGGTGGCAATGCCTCCTGCATCACCGGCCTTGTATCCCTCACTACAACCTCGACCTACCTGAACATCAACTTTCCCAATCCAGAGAGCCCCGAAGCCATTACAGATGCCTTTCTAAACCTAGTCGGCAACAATTACACCATTTATACCTCCAGCAGCGGCACCAGCGAGCAGACCAAAAGCTTCGACATCTGGTCCAAGCTTTGCGTACCTGTCGACAGCACAGTCCAGTCATTAGACGCCATCCACTTCCTCACTCACGGCGGTACGGTGGACCACAGCTACTGGGATCTCGCCGAGGGGTACAGCTACATTGACGCCGCCGCCAACGCCGGCTACGCCACCTTCTCCTACGACCGCCTGGGCATCGGCCACTCGTCTCGCCCCGACCCCATCAACGACGTCCAAGCACCCGTTCAGGTCGATCTGGCGCACCTGCTGATCCAAAAGCTGCGCGAGGGCGGCATTGGCGGCGCTGGGCCATTCAAGCACGTCGTCGGCGTCGGGCATTCCGCCGGGTCGACCTTCACCGAAGCCATCAGCGCAAAGTATCCGCGCGACTACGACGCCGTCATCGTGACGGGCACCAGCGCCGATCCGGGCAGTTACGCCATGACGGTCATGGTGAGCTGGGATTCGGTCCAGGCCAGCGGTGCCCCCAAGGGCTACTTTACCCAAGCAACTCGGCAGGCTGTGCAGTTTCCCTTCTTCAAATGGCCGTATTTCGAGCCGTGGAGTAAGCCTTTCGCTCCGGTTTCTTCATCTGTTCCCTTTGAGCTCACCGCCTCTCAGTTCTCGACCTCTCGTACCAATCCCGCCAGACGACGACGCTGGGAGAGCTGATCTCCATGTCCGTTATCAGCAGCAACAAGAACAACACGTTTAGTGGCCCCGTTCAAGTCTTGACTGGCATCAACGACTACCCATTTTGCTGTGGCGACTGCTCTTCTCCGAGCAACAAGGCAGTGCCGGTACTGAAGAATACATTTCCACAAGCGGATGCAAACAGGAGCAAGGCTTTGCTGATCCCAGAAGCTGGTCACAACTTGAATGCACATCTCAACGCCCAAGAGACATTTCGTACGATGCTTGAATGGGTTAATGAGCTCGGCCTATAGGTTCACGTTGAGAAATTTCATGGTCAGAACTCGTGTCCGGAAAGATGTGAAGCAAACCACCGTAGAAAATCTTGTTTCGCAGCATGCAGATATGCAGGAACTGTTTTCTACGCCACTTCTTTTTCATTTATTCATATCTACTTTTACATCTGCATTGTGTATAACTCTTAATGTAGGTCCTCAGGATAATGTAATCTTCAGAAGCCGATTTATTCCGTCTTTTCCAGGTAAATTCACTTGATGTACACGAGCTATCCGTCAAATGCGAAGTATCAACATATGTTTCTTGAATTATTGAATGGAACAGCTTGAGCAATGGTTTGCTTCCAATTCTACTAGATAAGTTTGTACTAAAAAAAGAATGGTCGTCCTTTGAGTTCTGCTTCGGAACATTCTGACGTGAATATACATGAATAACTTGCTAATTTAAGGGGTGGGGAAACCCGAAAAGAACTTCTGAGGCTGCGTGCCTGCCATTGATTGTACTTACGAGATGAATACAAAAGAAACTGTGGGTATTGCTAACATTCACCAATGCAGTGGTGTCTCATCCGAAGCAGCATCCGTCTTCATCGGATACTCGTTGCCGTCTTTGGTCGAAGTGCTACTGCTCCTACCATCATGACCATGGCCACCTGGGGTCTTGACCGCGCTCGATACCTCCACCGTATACTCGCGCTTCTGGTGAATCTGCCCCAGCTCCTCCAGCGCATGTTCCATATCCTCTCCATTCTTTCCGGCCGAGATGTGTGCGTCGTTGTGGTCGGTGCCAGGAAGGCCGAACTCGCGGCGGCTTCGGACCATGCTCGAGGTTTCGCCAGAGCCGCCGCTGATGTCGCGCACGGCCTCTTGCGAAATGCGACGGATGAGGTTGGTCATGGACAACTCGATCTTGAGCTTGACTGTGTAGGCGACGGGGTGGAACTGCAGGAACACGGCTCCGTTCTTCAGAAACATGGTACCGATAATGAGGAACTGGGTTTATATTAGCATAACTTAGCAATGCGGGAGAGGTGAAGCTCACATCCATGCCGACGGAGATCAAAGCGATGCGCGTGTTGAAGGCAGCGAGCCTGTTGTACTTTTGGAGACCGTTGGCGACAAGCCTCTTCTTCACTTGTACGATGAAGAAGTAGTTCAGGACGGCATCGTTGGCTCCAATGAGGACCTTGGTGATCTATGTTCTTGGTAAGCTTCTGTATAGTAAGACATGACAAACTCGACCGTACCTTGTCCCAGATGTTGTTGACTTTGACAAATGTTTCATTGATCCCCAGGTGGCCGGGAATGAAGATACAGAAGACCGAGATGTTGATGCATGTAATAAAGCAGATTGTGGTAATGCGAATCTTCCTCAGCAATGCTTTGTCGACTGTAATAATGGCAATACGGTTGATAATGATTTGTAGGATGAACTGGATCTCGATGACCCAGAGAATGACTGAAGAGCGATCAGCAAAGCGATAGTCTCACGGGGAATGACTCGCTACCCACCAATGGAGAAATATGTGCCAAAAGCTGACTTGATGTAGCCGAGCAGGAACAGCCACGCAATGATTCCCATGGCAGCATTGACGACCAGCTCAGACCAGACCATCCACACAAACAGGTTGCGCAGTGGGTCGCGCATCGAGCTGGTGACTTTCCATGCATCCCATGCTGTCAGGTAGCCGAAGCCTATTGTGAAGCCTGCTGCCACACAAGCGATCTTGATGTCTGTCGGCGATGCTTCAGTCATTGTGAAAGTAATTGAGTGCCGTAGAAGGCAGATAGACTTGGAGGGGGAAAAGAGCGGATCAGACCATCAGTCAGTGTCAGGACCCTGGTACTGGGCAGGGGTTTTTGAGAAAACTGGAGGGTACGTGGGGGAGCATTCCGGCCTGGATTCGGGGATGTCGTGGGCCTGAGCTGCGAGAGAGGGTCTGGCTACGGTCTTACTGTCACACCCCAGCAGGAGGAGCACTGGCGCTCGGAGCTCAGAAGAGACACAGCCAGCGGCACAACTACTTCTTTTGGCAAGAAGTTATCTGGAGGCTCGGCCCTGGAGATCAACCGGGATTCGTTATAATGATCCAGGTCTTGCCTCATAAGCCACTTTGTCAAGTATCGGAAGCTGATTCGCTCGGGTGGAAGCCGGAAGATTCGGCAGCGCTATTTTGGCGCCATTTCGGGCGCATAATTATCTAACGACGGGCCGAACGGTGGCCAACGCCCGGTTACAGGTACAGAGGAAAGTTGGATTCTCACGCGTGTAGGAATGGTAGGATCCGTTTCCATATCTTGGAGGAAATTTTTAAGCCCGGCAACACCCTCTATAGAAATCGGTCTGGATGCATAGACTCAGCTGGATATGCGCAGGGTCAGTGTCAGCTTGTCTGCTCCAACGTGATCAGAAGATCTACACACCCCCCGCGTTTAGTGATTTTCAGATCTACACGAAGTCTGGGGATATACTCCGGAAATGCGCACCGGAGATACCAATTCGCGGTGTTGTAGTCTGTGCAACATGAGCTGATGACCTGATCGGACCGAGTTTTGCTACGGCCCGCGATCCAGGTCCCTCTTTTGCCCTTTTAGGTTTGCCTCAGCCCGGTAACGGTGGCCGGCAGAGTCCATCATCGCGATCTGATGCTGTTCATCAGTTGGAAGGGAGTTGGCCGCGTACGCTGCTTCGAGCACGCCCCACTCCCGGCTTCGGACCTGTGTACTCAAGATCCCTTTCCAATTAGGAGTAGGATCATTCATGGCATCTGAGCTCGCTGTCAACGGCTTGTTTGGCCTCTGCCCACCTACCTATTTCCAGAAAATCCAATCGAGGTTTGTTTCCGGGTGACCACTATCCCTCAATGCAAATGAGTCTGTCAATCTGTTCGTCCCCATCGAACGCAGCAGCTTTGGGAGATTGACTTTCATGACCCACTGAGCCATGTCACTATTTGATTTTTCTTGTATGTTTTTGATCTGGATCCTCGTGCAAAGGGTGGGTACAGACCGAGGTCCGACGCTTGTATTCCACCGAGACTGGCTGGCCCAATGATATAAAAGAACGGTGGCCGACCAAGGCGACTTAATGGATCAGCATCGCACTAAGAAAGTGTATTCATACTTCTATTTCTTCGATCGATTTACCTCGCTAAGATGATTGACAAAGAGCCGACTGGGTTTCCTGCGCACCGAAGACACCCGGAGAGTGTGGATGAATCTTGCACGAACCTTCACCAATCTCTGCGTTCAGATGGACTCTGATAGCTTGTAAGCCAGTCATGAATTTGAAAATAAAGGTTGAAAAGCAGGCAATGCGTCAGAATAAAGCGAGCAAATGAATAGATTTAGATCGAGGAAAATTCCTGAAGTCATGATTATGAGCTCGCTTCTCAATCACAGCTCTATATCTTCCAAATTTTCCCTAAGACTCTTTTCCAACCGCTTCCAACCCGGCCTTCCCATATCCTTCAAAATATTTTCCGCCTTTGCCGCACCAAGAATCCTGCTCAAATCATGGCCCTGCCCTTCCCTGTCCTCATAGAACGTCTTCTCCGGGTAAATTCTTCGTAGTGCATGCAGCAAGGTGTTCCAGTTGAACACTTCCACAAATCCAAATATACGATTACCCTTGAGATCTGAGCGAGTGAGTGCAGCAACGTGGAGGAGGGCAGTATCTTCGACGTCGATGTAGTATTCTAAAGAAAGTCAGTGGGGCTCAGCAGCGGCACCTCCAGGTAGGCCATAGGAAGCGAAGAGGAGGCGGGCTCACTAATCAGCATAGTAAATCGAAAGGAGGTACTTACGTGGAGGTACAAGATTCCACATATACTCCGGCACTGTACCAGTTGCGAGAGCAACAGGCCAACCCGAAGTGGTCGGATGGCCCTGGTTTTGGGGGTCGAGGCTGCGGCCGAAATTGACGCTCGGCAGGACTGAAAAAAATCAGCAAAGAAAAGGCCTTTCAGGTGCGCAAACAAAGGCGCCAAAGCGAGTGGTTCACTACCAGTGTTCACCATAAACCTCGGCGCATTCTCCTCCACCCATCGCCACACCGCGCGCTCCGCCTCCATCTTACTCGCGCTATACGCCGCCAGCGTCTTCTGCACCGCATCACCCCCTTTTTCCAGCCTCAACAGCTCCCTCGCCGCCTCCTCATTCCACGTCCCCTCACCCACGTCCCCGCCCTCCCCCGCCCTCGGCGAGTACGCCGCATTCGACGTACTCGTAAACACGAAGCTCTTCACGCTCCCCTCCCTCGCCGCGCTCCTCAGCGGCTCCAGCGCGCCCTTGACAACGGGCGCGACGATACTTTCCAGCGTGCCGCCCGAGGATGCGGCATCTTTCCCGACGACGCTGCCGACGTGCGCGACGGCGTCGACGCCCCTGACCGCGTCGTCGAAGGCGCCGTCGGCGGCGACGTCGGGCACGGCGGTCAGGTGGAAGCGGCCGGGGCCGTGGGAGGCGTCGAAGAGCCGCTGCAGCCACGCGTACTTGGGCGATGCGGCGTCGCGGACGGTGCCGCGCACGCGGAAGCCGGCGTGCAGGAGCTGGTCGGCGATGTGCGAGGCGAGGAAGCCGTTGGCGGCGGTGACGAGGACGAGGGAGTCGGCCGGGAGGAGGGTGTGGTCGATGTTCATGGTATCGCGGTTTCTTAGCTTGCGTTTGTGTCGCTGTATCTCAAGGGTGTGGGGTTATCCAGGATGACAGCGATCGGAGGGTGGGTGAGAATGATCCAAACAAGGATCTCAGCGCGGGGTGCGGAGCTGGTGTCTGATTCGACGGAAAGCTCTATCCCGTGTTTGGCATCTTGTGTATCTCGTCGCTTATAGGTACCAGTGCCCAGCCGTCGGCATCGTGAGGCGGCTGAATGCCGAGAATTCAAGAGGTTCGACCAATTTCTACTGTAATAAGCGAAATATGTTTTTACATACAGGCAGCCCTTTCTGCAATCTGCTATTCAGCCTCATTCCAAACACCCTCATTGAATATACTCTCGCCCAAGATCTTGCTGTCTCAAATTCACTGCCAGCTCATCCGAAACACAATGCCCTCATGACAAAAATCATCGAGCAGTGAATCCACCGTCTACAGGAATATTGGTTCCAGTCATCCAGCTTGCATCATCGCTAGCAAGAGTAACTGCAATCTTTGCGATATCTTCAGGGAAACCGGGTCCGCCAAAGGGGTGCCTCTCCACAAGAACGTCCCAAGGAGTAAGATTTGCAGTTGTCTCTCGGAAGATTGCTGTCTGTACGTCTACTAGCTATTAGCAAAAGTGATTTAGGTACAATAGTCATATCAGAATACTTACATCCAGGGCAAATGGCGTTGCAGTGTATGCGATGTTCTGCGTAATCAAGTGCTACTTGCCTGGTCAGAGAGGAAACGGCGCCTTTCGATGCACAGTAAGAAGCTGTCGTAATCTATAGTCAGTATCAACATGCTCCTGAGGAGAAATAGACAAGACGCTTACGGTTCTTTGGCCCGGCAATCAGGGCCATGATAGAGGAAATGTTGACAATCCATCCACGATCTCCAGACTGATGGGGCTCCTGCTGCAGCATTTGCGTGATTGCGTGTTTGCAGCCGAGAAACACAGACCGGGAATTTATGCGCATTGTGTCGTCCCAGATTTTGTCTTCAGTCAAGTGCAGTGGCGCTGGTGTCTTCGCTTCAAAAGAGACACCTGCATTATTCACCATGCTAAGGCCATCATCAGCCAACAATGCAAGAGAATGTATGTAGCGATAGAAATAGACTTACATATCTAACCTTCCGAAAGTCCCTACTGCCTTGTTCACCAGCTCCTTCATACCCTGTGCATCGCTCACGTCTACTTTCTGGAATTCTGCATCTCCACCTCTTTGCTTGATCAGTTCATGAGTAGTAGGCTTCTCCTCTGCAGACCTTGAAGTCGCTTCCAAGTCTGCACAAAGTACTTTTGCACCTTCAGCAGCGTATCGCAACGCAATCGCGCGGCCAAGGCCAGATGAGGATCCCGTAACGATAGCGACTTTGTCAAGAAGGCGGCGGGGAAGAGAAGACATGATGGAAATCGATAATCTTTCTGCAAGACCTGGAAGATGGATGCGCCTGATGATTTATACAGTGGCTGAAAATCATGACGCGCTTCAACTCTATGCTTACTCTCTTAGCTGTCGTGAAGTGGGAAGGAGAAGGTAGGGAAAGAGACGCGAGAGAAAGTATACCGAGAGCGGATCGGACCGAGGGTGGGGGAAGCCGAAAGTCTGGACCCTTCAAGAACACGAACTGGGTCTCGTGTAAGTTGCCTGAGTAATCCAACCCCGCACAATCTCTTCCTTCAAGGAAAGTTCGTGACTGAGGAAGCAAGTTCCTTTACCACGTGGAGGAATGTGAGCCTTTTTCAAAGCATGCTCGGCTACGGCCGATCTCGGTAAAGATCCTCGTTACGAAACCCGAGCAACAAAGGCCTGAGGAGTGTCTTTCGGATAAGTTGAAGTAAAACTGGTTTTCCAATGTGAGGTGAGTTGCTATCCGTAGGGTAATCGACTGTTTTTTAGGACTTATTCAGGCAAATGTGTTCGAGACTCCCGGTGCAAACCCTCTGAGACCTCCTGGCTCCGAGCATTGGAATCTGTTGAGGCGCTGCCACCCAGAGACTAAAGAAGTTGGATTGAAACATAATATCCAGCACTCATTCACCTGATCGTACTCTGATAAGCGCGTCCACCGCATATAGTTGATTTGGAGCTACAGTAATCGTCATGATGAACGGAGCTAGATACACGGGGTAGTGCAGAGAGTACTTTGTACGCAATATCCAACGCCGTCCAAGCAATCAATTTACCGTATTGCTAGGGTATGCCTTTGTCGGTGGCAAGGACGAAAGAGAGTACGTCAAGCAGTCGTCAAATCCTTTATTCATTGAAGATAGGCTATACTATTAGAGAACCATCATTCATTATTTGCTTGTTTAGCTTGTTTCTTTCTGCAGCAAAGATTGTAGATGTCGTCATTGGATGGTTTGGAAGTCAACGCCTTTCCGAATCTCCTATCACAACAACCCTCTTGCAAATCCCACGCCACTCCCCAATGATCGATCAAGAACACCAAGCAACTGCTTAATAGAGCCAGCCTCAACAGCCTTTCCCCCACCGACGATCGCCGCAACAACCAGCAGCGTCACATACCTCGGCCATGTCTTCCGCTTCGACTCGGCAGCCAAGGCTGGTTTGGATTTCTCATACCTCAAGTCCCCCCACTTCGGCCACAGGCTTCTCAGCCAAAACTTGAACTGCCAGTCCGGATACATCATCGTGTTCTTGCCCGTCCTTTCGTCGATGCCCCAACTGGAGCATCCCGTCGACCACACCAGCTTCTTCGTCGCCTGCGCCACCCACTCAACATCCCTGGCCTCAGCTTCCGGTGTCACCGCCACGACGTCGTCAGGAGGCGGCAGCGCCAACAGCCTCCTCAACGAGACGGCCTTCGGATGCAGTGCATCCAGGATCGGCGCGATCAGCTTGTTGACGAAATTGATCTGGCATTCGGTCGTGTACAGCACGCTCAGGTGGCCGCTGACCGTGTTCGGCCCCATCAAGACGAAGAAGTTGGGAAAGCCGGACAGCATGGTGCCGAAGTACGCTTCGGGGCTGCCCTCGTTGCACCTCTGCCAGTGCTCCTCCAGCGATTCCCCGCTCGCGCCGCGGATCTCCATGGGGAACAGCGGCTGGTGCGTCTTGAAGCCGTTCGCGAGGACGATGGCGTCGGCGGGGATGGTGCGGCCGGACTGCGTTTCGACGCCCGTCGGCGTGATGCGGGCGATGGGGTCGGAGTGGACGAGCTCGACGTTGGCGCGGTGCAGGCACGCCAGGTAGTCCGTGTCCTGCACTTTGCGTTTGCACCCGAGCACCGACTTGGGCACGAGGAAGTCGCGCAGCTCGGGCGGGGCGTTCTTCCTGATGTAGTCGGATTGGACGGCCGTGTCCGCGTCGCGCTGCTTGCGCCCGCTCTCGAGCGGGAATGACGCGAAGCCGTATTCCTTCGTGGTGAAGATGTACCATCGGTAGGCGCGCATCACGCCGGGGAGCCAGCGCATCGCCCACTTGAACGTCTCTCCGTACTCGGGGTTTGGACGTTCGGCCAGCCAGTGTGGTTGCCGGCTGAACTGGGTGAGTTTGCGCACGGCGCCGGTGGGGTTCGCAGGATCGGACATGATGGGGACGAACTGCGTGGCACTGCAGCCATTTCCAACAACTACAACATCTTTGTCTTTGTAGTCAAATGTGTGGTCCCATTGGGCAGAGTGGAATATGCGACCTTGAAACTCCTCGGCTCCAGAAATATCGCAGTCATTGGGGACGGAAAGGGATCCGACGGCTGAGATGAGGATCTTGCAGCGGAGGGTGGTGGTTGTTTTAGATTGCTGGGGGCGGAGAGTAACAAGCCAAGTGCCTGTGCTATTGTCCCAAGTGGCACGCTCGACCGTCATTTGGAGCCTCGTATGTGATCGTAGTTGGTAGGCGTTTGCAAGATCAGAGAAATATTGGTGTATTTCCGGTTGGAGCGCGAAGGCGTGAGACCAATTGGGGTTCAGCGCGAAGGAGAGGGAGTAGAAGTGCGACGGAACCTGTGTTGAATCATGTCAGCCCGTTTCCACAGTGCAGGCTATTGGCTACTCACATCACATCCACACCCTGGGTACGAATTCGCCCACCACGTGCCACCTATGTTGTCGCTTTTCTCGATGATGGTGAAGTTGCGGGTTCCGAACTTGCGAATGAGTTGGACCGCCATGCCCATACCAGAGGGGCCGCCACCGATGATAAGAACGTCCGTGTCAAGCGACATGTTGTGTGCAAGTAACTCGGTTGTCTGCTAAAAGATCATTAGTATGTATCTTCTCTAGATAACTAAGTCAAGGTATCTACGCACCTTTTCCCTAAAATTCCAGCACTTGTTTAGTTGTTGATTTTTGTGAGTAGACCTTGTGCTTCCCTGCAATTAAACTTTGCCAACATGCACCTTCCTTATATACTTGATTCGAACGAGTCTGCATGCTTTCGTTCTTAAAGCCTGATACCGGCTCAACATCGTAGCATTCGTAGCTCATGAGCTCTCGCATCTCCGCAGGACCGAGTTTCCAGCTGGCAAGAAAAGCGAAGGTTTGGGGAAATGCGTGACGTCAAGGCAGGTTTGCCGAATCATCTGCTCAAAATATCGAAGTTGTGCCGATTAGTCAGCGCCCACAACTGGGGAAGGGAAGCGGGGGTGGAGAAGACTACATCATCGAGAAGTTCACCGACTACTGAAAATGGGAAATTGTAGCGTACGAGTTTTCACCGGCTCGGCTACTCCATGGTTGGGCGAATGTGACCTTAGCTGAAACTCAGCTGGAAAGAAATTGGTAGTGGGGGCCATAATCGGCAAACGCACAAGATCAAGTTTGGGAGCAGGGTGAGTTGTTCGTCGCTGCTTTCCATTGATGGCTTGTGGTATCTTTTACGCCTGTGTATATCAAATGGTACCGAGTTATGAAAAAATTTGTTTCGTTTAAGTAAGCTGGTGTGAAGAGTCGAAGAGAGGGGTTGTTGGTATGCCGGAGGGAATTGATAAAGCGCTTGGATAACGAATATCTTCACCATTACTCTATATGAAGGACCGAGGCTCGGGGAGAGGATTTTCGATCATTCAAGGCATTCGAGGTAGCTGCATAAACTGCTTACCCCCCACCAACTACACTCCACGACTACGCAATCTTTATACTATGAACTCATGTTCCCAACACTCTATTTTGTTCGCCATGCAGAGGAATAGCATAACGTCGATGTAGGTAGTTTCAATCTTTCGCTGCATAATACGTACGCCTGCTCGGGTGTTAAGCTAATGCCTACAAAGCTATCTCTGCTTACACGCCTGCTTTATCGGCAAATGCTCCGTAACCAAGATCGATTTACCACCACAATCTTACAAAAGCCAAAATGAGAAAGAGCAACAACCAGCCTCTCTTCTGACTGCCATAGAAAAACGCTCACTGCCACGTAGTCTCTCTACCCAACCTCCATCTCTCTCTGTATGCATCATCACCGGCATCACCATTCTTCATTTACCTCGCCCTACTCCCACCACTACGCGCTTCTTGGACTATACTGCCTCGCTGCAAACCACTTATACCTCTCCTTCGACGCCGCCCGCCATCGCTTCCCCCAGACGATCGCCGCGGCCGCCGTTAACGACAGTGTCAACGTCAAACAGCCGAGCAGGGTGAACATGTCGTACGGTCCCATTCCCTGGAGCCAGGGGGGCAGGGCAAAGACGAGGGCCATGGCAAGGAGGTTTCGGATGAAAGCGATGGCGACGAAAGCGTCACCCACGATCTATTCCCGGTCAGTTGCTGATTGCCCTTTGCATCCTGCTGTGATTTTGGTGTTAAGGCAAGAAGGGAGGATAAAGGACAGAGAGGAGAACAGTGAGTAAAAACTTACATCCGTGTACGAGTCCTGCGCGTAGGTCAGGGTGATGTCGCCCACGCCGCCAACGCCGAAGCCCACAAAGGCGGCGCCCATGGCGTTGCTGATCCACGGCATGCCCTGTCATACATCACCAGCTGTCAGCAACTTTGCGCGAAACACCCGGATAGGTCGCGCGTATGTGTTGAGCTGGGACGGAAGGGAGTTACGTTACCTTTGCGATAGTCAACCCATACAGCAAAATGCCAAATGGCAGCATCAAGCCCGGTACGAAGTACAGCCACAACCGCATCTCCGGGTCGTATACGCCGCCGCCCCTCTTCTTCGCAAACACCAGAATCAGCTTGTCGACCAGGTAGCCGCCGTAGAAGGCGCCGATTATGGAGCCGATGGCCGGCGGCAGGTTCATGTTGCCGACGCCGACGGAGGAGAAGAGGTACGGCGGCTGCACGTACAGGGTCGACTGCGTGGTAGCCAGGATGGACAGGCACGAGATGGCGATGCCGTACTGAAACGCGGTGAACGCGATGGCAGGGAAGCTGAATAGCACGGCAAAGGGCTGCCAGTAGTGGCGGATGATACTGTGTCCGTGGTCGGTCTTCGTGCTGATGAGGCGGTGCCGGGTCCAGTACGAGTTCATCGGTATGCTGTGGTCGATGGGAACGAGGCGGCGGCGTTGAGTGGTGGCGGTGGCGGCCGTCTCGGCACGTTCAAGGTTGCTATTTTCGGTGGTAGTAGGGGCGAGCTTGATGTCGTCAGGCTTGATGTTGTCGTCGTCGATTTCAGGAGGTGCCACGACGGCGTTTCCGTTGCGGATGGATACACCTTCGATGAGAGGGATGTAACGCGTCTCCTCCAGGAAGAAGAACATCAAGACTGAGATGACCCCAGTAAAGATGGCAGTCCACCAGTATACCCATCGCCATCCCTGTGATGCACCGACATATCCAGCTGCGACCGGGGCGAGATAGTTCTACGCAGGATCCATTAGCCGATGGAACGTCAAGCGCAGATGAGGATTCTCGGAACGTACGCCAGCGGTCACACACCAGAGGTAGATGCCATTCATCGAGCCGCGCTGGTGAACGAAGAAGAGATCTGCAACCTTGGAGGACATCGTTATCAGCACCATTTCAGTTCGTAAATTATGGTGTTTTCCCTTACCGTGACCTGATACAAAGTCTCGTTCACCGCACCAGCGATGCCAGCCAAGAACTGAGTTGCGAAAAGCTCTCCCGTACTTTTCATCTCGGCCGCCCAGATGGACACGCCAAAAAGGATGAGAGAAGTGGCGATGTATACAGGACGTCGACCGTATCGTAGGGCAATGGGTACGAACAGCCAGCATCCAATTGACAGAGCCGCCAGATTGGTTGCAAAGCTGTTAGTGAGGTTGTCGAAGGAGATACCCAGTTCCATGTTGATGTTCGTCCAGACGGGGACGCCGACCGTCAGAGTTGCGAAGACGAAGATGGTGTAAAAGCTGAGGATGGTCATTTGCAGGGCTTTTCTGCTCTTGCTCCAGTTCTGGTCTGCGTGTAAGCCGCGTCCTGACATTGCGTGAGCGGTGATGGGAGATTACCAGGGGGTCATTTGGGTCAGATGTTGGCGATGGACGGAGATAGACGGCATCGCCTACGCTATCCTCGATCCTGGTCGTACCGGGAGGAAACTGGTCATCGTAGCCTGGTCGGCCATTTGTGTTCTCGGGGTCCATGGTCGAGGTGCTGGCTACAGGATACGTGCCAACTTGAGGAGGCGCTGGGGTTGACGGACGTAGCTGCAACTTAAATGCCGTTGACCACTCCCTATCTCTGTCACTTTCATGCAGCCCTGAAAATGCGGGGAAAGACAAGCGACCTTGCGCACTGTTTCCGCGGCCATTATTGCGCCTAGCTCAGCCATTGATGTCCCAGACGTCTAAGTCCGTAACGACGAACAGCACTCTGAAGATGTCGCGCTTTGCCGAATGTGGAAAGCTGAGACTGGCTGGCCAATCATGCGCTTTTGCGCCGGTTTTGAGATAGGACCCATGTCTTGATCGGCAAGCAAATGCGGAGTAACCGGGAACCCAATCTGGCGCTCCCTTCAATCCAAAGCATGGAGCGCAAACCCACACTATTGGACTGAGACATGGCACACACCATCCTCGGATCTGGCGGAATTGTGGCCGCAGCTTATGTTAGCCCCACCTCTCACAGGGCGGAATGAGGATATAAGTGACTTCATGCCCCGCGAACCACTTCGGCACTTCATTCGAAACCCCCACACCAGCAAACATGACCAATACCGAAGACCAGACCAACCAGCAGCCATGGCAGCTCAAGGTAGCAACGAAGCGTGAAAAATGCCAGGCCGGTATCCCCGCAGCTTGGCGCCTATCAGACGAATTCAAGAAGTCCATCGGTGCGAGCGCATCATCGGGGACAAACCTCTTCAAGCTCGAAGCCATATCAAAAAGCGGCATTCTTTCTGCTAGAGAGCTCGAGATTACCGAGACAGGCTCGGCTTCGGATCTGCTGAAAAAGCTGCACGGCGCCGAAATCTCAGCCGAAGATGCGACCGTCGCATTTTCAAAGAGAGCGGCAATTGCGGGGCAGTTGGTATGATGTTCCCTCTTGGTCGGTAGCCAGTGTGAGAGTTGATGCTAAACACATGTTCAGACAACATGCGTGACCGAGACTTTCTTTGACCAGGCGCTGGAAAGGGCACGATTCCTCGATGACTATCTGAAGCGGGAGAAGAAGCCCTTCGGTCCGCTCCACGGTCTCCCTATTAGTATTAAGGATAGTTTCCAGGTCAAGGGCGTCGATAGCACCATCGGCTTCGTATCGTTTTTGGAGAACGGGCCGGCGACCAAGAATTCTGCGCTTGTGCAGTTGCTTTTGGACCTCGGCGCTGTCTTGTACTGCAAGACAAATATCCCTCAAACCATGATGGTAAGCAGACTTCTCCAACTCCCACTCTCTTGTGACCGTGAAATTCTCGCACGGCGCCATGCGATGTCTTTCATGGCCACAGTTGCAATTTCCGAATGAGAGAAAACGCCCCACGACAAAACAAACACAATGTCGCTAAGCCCGAGAAAGACCGCAGATTCGGAGAACAATGTTTTCGGGCGGACGCTCAACCCGCACAACACAAGTCTGACGGCCGGCGGATCGAGCGGAGGTGAGGGTGCGCTCGTAGCCTTGCGCGGCTCCCTGCTCGGCGTCGGCACCGACATCGCTGGCTCCATCCGCATCCCCTCGTTATGCTGCGGCGTGTACGGATTCAAACCGACCGCGGACCGGATTCCGTTCGGCGGCCAGGTCTCTCCAGCTCTCCACGGCGTTCCTGGAATCGTCCCCTGCGCCGGGCCGCTGGCAACGAGCTTCGCCGACCTCGAGCTTTTCTTCAAGGCCGTTCTCGATGCCGATCCTGCCCGTTATGATAGCAGCGCCGTTTCGGTTCCTTATATCTCCAAGCCCGGCAGCACTCTCGAAGACCTTCGCAAACGTCCGCTGAGAGTTGGTCTGCTGCCCGAAGATCCCGCCTTCCCTCTTCATCCGCCCGTGAAGCGGGCCCTGGCCGAGGCGAGTGCCGCTCTCTCCAAGGCTGGGCATGAAATCATCAAGCTGCCATTCGACCCTGCGACGGGTGCTGCGACAGCGAACGGGATTGGATTTCAGATGTTCTCCATCGACCCGCTCGACACGTCAATGAAGTATATCCAGGCGTCCGGAGAGCCGCCTGTGAATTCCGTCAAGCTGAGTTTACCGCCGGGCGAGAAGCACACGTACACTATAGATCAGCTCGCAGGTTTGAACGTGCAGAGGCATAAGTATGCCGATGCGTGGCGTCAGGAGTGGCTGGAAAACAACCTGGACATTGTTCTGGCACCTGGGGCGCAGAATACCGCCGTGCCGCATGATACTTACGGCATGCCTCCGTACACGCTGATCTGGAACTTCCTCGATGTAAGTGGCGTATGTGAAGAGATAAAAATACTTGAGGCTGATCACTGTCGAACAGTACCCTGCCTGCATCATCCCGTACGGAAAGGCATCTAAAGAGTTGGACCCTGAGCCCCAGCTTCTTCAACCCCAGGAGGGACCAAGCTGTACGTATGAAGACTTCAAGTTGTACCATTTCCAGGCTGACTTTAGCAGACGACCCAGGTATCGTCCATAGTGCACCTCGCGCCGTTCAGGTGGTTGCGCCCAGGTTCGGTGATGAAAAGTGTCTGGCAGCTGCGCATATAGTTGATGAAGTCCTCAACGGCCCGCAGTAATCCTTGCTGAGGACACCGTTGGTTCGGGAAAAGGGTGCAGTTTGAAAGGATAGCTCCTCCAGCCAGAATCTAAACATATAGACGAATGGATATCAGGGCTCATGTTCTGGCCGTTTCAGCTCCCTCCGCCAGTTGTGCATGATGGCAAAAGCGTCAAGTGATGATGGCATGAAGCCTCTCTGTAGTTGTCAACTAAAGTTTTCCTGTCCCACCCCTTGCCTTTGAATGAGGACATCCAAACCATCTATTGGAACCGTGGCTTTAGATGCGGGGTTCATGGCTGCCTCAGGAGACAAAGAATTCTTACTCTCGCAGTACGCGTGATTAATTTTCCAAGCAGCATCGACCACCCTAATGACCTTCCTCACATATCCACTATAGCGTACTCTCCAGAGGTTGAGGAAGACAGCCTTCAACGTCACAATGTGCTCTTGTCGAGTAGTAGCGCAACCGATGATCATCAACGGCCAACAATTACTTTCGGTGAACGGATACGCCGGGTCTGGACCAGGCCGCATCTCATCATGAATAGTCTGAAAAGGTGCGGTTCGGAACAGAGCATGAGCTTCATCGGCACGTTTCTGAATCTCCGGGCTATCGGCGTGGGTGGTGATTGGTCCCATGATTTTGAATAAGAATATTTCCAAAGCAAGAAGATACAGCCTTGGCATGCAATAGACTTCAAGTTCCATTGTTGGCTCCAGGTTCTCGTATTCGGCGGCAATCTTTGACTTCAGCAAGGCCAGGCGAAGTTTGTCGTGTTGGATCTCGTCCAGATGAGCTTTGGCTTTCTCCATGAGAGTGGTGTTGAGCGGCACAGCGCGGCTTAGTCGGGTGGTCTCGAGGATAAGCGTGAATAGTTGAGGGATGGAGCCGAGTAGAGGGGACTCTGTCCACTCAGCAGCCCCGGAAGGTGGACCCATGGAGAGGTATTGCTGTAGCTGAGCCCAGTCACGTTCATCTGGAAGAGTGTCGGCAAACAGAGCTCGGGTAGAAAGATGGTACATGGCAGACTCGGCATGCACGCGGAGGAAGGCGGCCTTATCGCATTGTTTCAGCTCACTCCTGCGCGCCATTAAAATTTGCGAGGAGGTGTTGAAATGGACCATGTGATGGCTTAGGTTGTCGGAGCGTAGTTCCTCATAGAGGCCAAGGAAGGTGATGGCTGCCAGCAGCGAGTCATCGTTCGCCGACATTGAGCTCATGTTCCTTCGCAGGTCTCGCACAGCACTGGCGTAATAAGGCACGGCGGGATCACCGTTCCTAGATCGCAACCATGATAGATGATGACTTGACAAAGCCAGCATTGCGTTCATGACCCATGGACAGGAATAGGCGATGGAGTACAGTTGAGATTGGTCGAGGTAGACGGGGTCGACATGCTTGCGCATTAGGGATGGGAGAACTTCGGAGTTGAAAAAAGCGAATAATGACTGGTCATGGGCAGAAGAGAAGGGAGAGAGGCCGGACAATTGCTTCGGGGGCGCAATAAGGGTTTGCCGTGTGGCGATTTGGGTGCAAGGCTCCGGGTTGCGTGGTTGCGGCGAGGCCCGGGGGCTTAGCCGGCGGTCGACGACGTGATTGTCTTCATCTTCCCAGCAGCAGTCGAGTTGCAGCCGTGCGCAAGTTCGACAGAGTGGCTTGCGTTCATCGCACTTCTTTCGCCTTTTCCGGCACGTGAGGCAGCCGGTTTTAGTGCGTAGACGGGGCGGAGGGCGGCGTCGTGGTGGAGGCTGGCTGTTGTTGCAGGAAACGCGCGCAGCGGCGGAGCCCTGAGCGCCGCTCATCGGGTCGTGAGAAGCGTCCGTGGTGGTGAATTCGAGGGCTCATGGTCCGGGGCGGTTGGAGCAGGCGGGAGCGTCAATGGGGGGGCGGAATCCCCCACGCGAAGCGCGCCGTTCTTCCGCCCTCAGCACGCGCCCCCTCATTCCTCTCTCCGATGTCCACAGAACTCTACACTCATTTCCGCGAACCTCCAGCGTTCATCGCAAACTTGGCTCTATGCCGCCTAGTGCGGCTTCTTTCCGAGGCTGTGTTGCATTTAACCCACAAAATCAGGCTGTGGAATAAGCAGTGTGCCACCGCTACTCGATTGAAATTCTCAGGGCGTCCTATGTGGTCCTTTATACGATGGAAAGGACGAGACTTTAGCGGTCTGTAGTCAAGCAGGGAAAGTAGAGCCGCCGCCAGCGTGCCGCGGGGTTATTGTGCCACGACGTGCGCCGGCGATTCGGCCCATGTTTGCCCTTTTCGAGCAGATCTACTCGTGGCCGCCCCGCATCCAGCGGCCCCCCAAGAATTGCGCTAAGATCCAAGCGCGGCCGGCCACGCCATTTCTCGCCGGCCCGCCGTCTCCCATAATCGCAACGCAACCCCACAGACACGGCCCATGGGCCGTCTCTTCGCCGAAGTCGAAGGCCGGAGACTCGCATAGAACCCCGTCTATCACTCACTGTCCACGACTATATCAATGGGCACTTTCTCGATCAATTCTCTGCATTCTCTCCATCTACAGATCAGGCCTCAGGAACCCGTCCCTTCTCTGCACTACCTCAGGCAAACTGCGCTCTCCACCAGCCAGCTCGCTTGCTGGATTACCATTACCGTCTCCCCCGAAGAAGCGCCTTGCTTACCTGCCCCATTCGGATAGACCATCTTTTCCACCACCTTCTCCATCATGACCATAACAACCAGCAAGAGAGCGGAGCCGCGCAGGCTTGCCATTGGTGTAGTAGGCATTGGACGCATCGGGCGGCAACATGCCCTCAACGCCCTGCACAACGTGCACCGTACCAACTTGCTATGCGCCTGCTCGCCCGCTACGCAGGACCTGGAGTGGGCCGACGAACACCTGGTGCCTTATGGCGTCAACGTCTACCCTTCCTTCGAGGAGATGATTGCCGAGCCCGGGCTGGAGGCCGTCATCATCGCCTCGACCACCAAGCTCCACTACGAGCAAGTCGCCGCCTGCGTCAAGCGCGGCCTACACGTGCTGTGCGAGAAGCCGCTGTCCATGTCTGTGGCCGAGTCGCAGGCCATCGTCGACCTTTGCTCCAAACCCGAGTACCACCACCTCAAGGTCATGACCGCCTTCTCGCGCCGCTTTGACGACTCGTACCTGAATGCCGTCAAGGCCATCCAAGAAGGCCGCATCGGACAACCCGTCGTAGTGCGCAGCGAGACGCGCGACAAGTTCGACGACAGCGAGTTCTACGACCGTTACATCATGGCAAACCCTGGCATATTCATCGACACAGCCGTGCACGACATCGATCTGACGTTCGCATTCATGGGCAATCATCTCAAGCCCAAGTCGTGCCACGCCATCGGCACCATCGCCCGCCACCACAAGCTGGCTCAGATCGGCGACGTCGACAATGCCACCGGCTGCGTTGAGTGGTACCCGCCTGCTCCAGGCAAAGTCGCTCCTTTCTCCTACTACTTCTTCAGCCGCATCATGCACCATGGCTTCGACAACCCCACCGAGATCATCGGCACCGACGGCGCGCTCAAGATCAATTTGCATCCCCACCGCGACCTCATCGTCCAAGCCAACAGCAATGGTATCGGCAACGATGTCATGCCCGACTTCTACGAGCGTTACGAGAAGGCCTTCGTCACCGAGCTGCGCGTCTTCGCTGACGCCGTACTCGACGGCAAGGAGCTGCCCTATTCGCTAGATGTAGCCGTCAAGGGCATGGACATCGCAGCTGCGCTGCAGGAGAGTTTGAGGACGGGTAAGAAGATCGAGTGGGACGAGAGTGGCAACAGAATACCATCGTCCAAGTAAGTCAAGGGTCATTTTATCCCTGCTGACCTGCAGCTTTTCTGCACTGAGTATGAGTGAAACGCATTATGAAAAGATCAAAAAACACTAAAGAATCAATCTCCACATTCTCACCTTATTTCTTTGCTGTTTCATGTGCCCGTTTATCGGTTTCCTCGTATGGTCTTTTTCGACGTCGTACCCTCAGCTTACAGTGAACCAGTCCTACAGGCCAAGCCGCTGTCAAGTCGCGGATATAAGCGATACCCTGTCGATCCCTGGATCTGGATAAATAGACATGTAGATAATCATGATTGTTCCATTCGCCGGGTATACCGAAGTGACCTGCAACTGAAGTTATGCTTATACCCGAAACGCCTGCAATGCTCTTCTATGAATCCGAATCCGTGGCCATGGTTTAAACCTCATCTCGTGTCGTCATTCAGCGCTTGGCCTGCGCCGGGATGTTGAAGCCGCGCGTCATGAAGTCGCGATTCTTGCCCTCATTACCCTTATCTTTTGAGAACAGGCTGCTCAAATTCTCGTTGTTCTCGATCTTCCGGCGCTTGTTGCGCTCCTCTTGCTCCGCCAGAACCCGTGCGGTCAGCGACGCCGTAGCCGAATTCTTGATACCATCCGCCGCAGCTGCCTTCTTCTTCTTCTCCTTCTTGCTTTCGCCGTTTTTCGTCGCATCGCCATTCTTCTCTTCGCCACTGTCGCCATTCTTCTTGCGCTTCTTTCCACCCGCCTTCTTCAGCGAATGCGTCAGACCTTTCTCCTTCAACGTCTTGGCCCGAAGCTGCAGACGCGCAATATCTTCTTCGGCGGTCGGCACAATGGGAATGACGTCGTTAGGGGCGTAGGGCTCGTTGCACTAATCACACCATCAGCTCTGCAAAACAAAAACCTGGGAGCAATGCCCAGGAGGGAGGAATCTCACCTGTAGGCACAGCTTCTCATCTCCCGCCTCTTTAATCACCTCCCCCGCGAACGCATGTCCGCACGGCACCAAATACACCGCCTTCGAACCGGGTCCCAACTCCTCCTTGGTGATCGGGCACACCCAAACCTCCTTGCCGCCGCGTCTCCCCTCCTTCTTCTCCGCCGCCTCGGGCGTGCCCTTCTCCTCGTCGCCCTCGACGCAGAACTTGACCTCCACGACGTCCTTCAGGCTCTTCACCGCGCCCTTCAGCACGTTCTTCTCCTGCTCCTCCCTGCGCTGCAGCGCCGCGACATCGTCCGGGTCGGCGAGCGGGAGGAGGTGCTCGATGACCGAGTCTTTGTTGTAGAGGCGCCCGTTCGCGTCCGACACGATGGGCCGCGCGAGGGGCTTGTTCGACAGCGGGTCGGCGGTCCACCGGTGGTGCTCGGCTTCGGCCGCGACGGCTTTGAGCTCCGTCGTCGTCGGGTTGCGCGCGGCTTCTTTCACCAGCTCGCGGCGGGTGGGGATGCTGCCGCCGTCGTTTCCCATGGTTGCAATGCGTCCGTGTCGAAGGAGTTTGGTGTGTGGTGAAGACGGACGGTGGTGCGGCGATGGGAGCGGCGAAGGGAAATGGAGACGGAAGGCGCGCCGGGAGAAGCTCGGGCATATTGCGTCATGTGCTAGCGCGTGGACGTCCGACGCGTCGAGGTGCGAGGATGAAATATATCTTTGCCAGGTCCGTTAGACGCTTTCCTCGCGATAGACACATATTGCTGGACAATTGGCTAGAAATGACGTCAAGCCCAAAACTTACTCGTTTTGATTCTACCATTCCACTCGAGTCAGACTGTTCGCAAAAGAATATCGGCTCTGCTTGCTTTTTGTCTTCAGTCCAATTCATCATTACTATTTCTTCTTTATGTGGCGGTGGAAACGATTTTGCTGGCCATCATTATTAACTGCTGATGCTCGGTGTCTAGCGTCTTCGAAAGTGCCGGTATCTACCATTGTTTTCAGGAATACCACGAAGTATACCGACAGCTTCAGGCTTTACGTCGAAAATTCATAATAAAAACAAAAGATCGCTTAGGAGTCTACTGGTTCAAAGGCCAACCTGTTGCCTAAGAAATTTCTGAGTGCTGGTGACATCAGAGGACTATCAGTGAGATCCGGTAGAGACCGGAATCTCAAGCCGATGCTATATTTCTCACAGGAAAGAATCCTTCGGCCTAGTCACGGATAGTGTACAAGCTCGAAGAGTCTCGGCTTTGCACATTTTTTGAGCAAATCAATCCCAATAATTTTTTGAGTTGAGGTAGTGCTTCTCGACAAGTCGTCAATTGCAAAGCTGACAACCGTTCTACGTTTTGTAGCATCTTCTCCATACGACCAAAGGAGTAAATTAGATTCTTGATAATGTTTCAACTTTTTCTCCGTTTTACCACTTGTGTATATATTTAAAGAGGGGAAAGGGGGTAAGGCACTGTGAGTGAAAACCAACGTGAAAATTAGCACTCAGAATGGGTGATACCTACGGCATCTCAGGATAACCCTTTTAGTCAAACATTATCCGCGAGGAATTGTTTAACTTATGTGGGCAGCTGAAGCTATCGCCCGGATGACAATGTATAATTGTTCTACCCATGAAATGAATGAGAAGTCAACTCACTCCAGCTATCGACAGTAATCCCCCTCTGTAGGCGTTGCAGACCTCGCTATTTTTCTTTCTTTTCCTAGTGCAAAAACGTGCGTATTCATACAGCTAAACGGTTTGAAACTGAGCATACAGAGTATCGGGTTCCGTAGGGAGACTATTGACCATTGTGACTGCAATAGTTTGTTAAGGCGGCTAATAGACTTGCGACCCGAGCAACGCCGGAACCCCCCCGCCCCCAATCCTCTGGCACACTCGTAGTGGTAGTAAAAACCAGGTAGAGTTGAAGCAGAACTTTTAAGCGCAGCCTGCCATTTGCACTCCTCAGAAAGTAAAGCACACACACTTAGCCGCTCGGCTTCCTCTTAGCAGGAGTCGAAGCGTTTCTTTGAAAG
The DNA here is from genome assembly GCA_009829795.1 of Lasiodiplodia gonubiensis. Lineage (NCBI taxonomy): Eukaryota > Fungi > Ascomycota > Dothideomycetes > Botryosphaeriales > Botryosphaeriaceae > Lasiodiplodia > Lasiodiplodia gonubiensis. The sequence continues at coordinate 678,444 of RHKH01000002.1, read as the reverse complement.
AGGTTTTACTGCCCTTGTCATAGCTACGAACTACATATGCCGATCTTGTCATTGCCGTGAGCAGTGTGGTACGGATCTACTTGATAGCGCTGGTCTCTTGAGTTGACTTCTTTCCGTGCGCTTCTACTAGAGGTGTTATGTGGCAGCCGGCAGGGGTGGTAGTGACGGCAATGCCGCGGCAGTGCCAATAGGCGTTTCTCGCTGCCGACAATACCTCGCGCGTGGATTTTTACCTACTACCTGGTCTGGCAGAGCGCACTCCTGGCCGTACGCCCTCGCCAAGGTCGAATGCTTTATCAAGACAAAGTAAAGGGAGGCGAATGTTGTAGGATTTACCGACTCTATTAGTTCCCTCTAGGCCTAAGGCTTCTAATGAGGCAAGCTCAACACTATAAGATCGACAATGTAGACAGGATGTCTTACGCCTGTCTTGGAGGACGTCTTGCCTATCGTGGTAATGACAAATCTTCTGCCGCTACCTGGCAAACCGGTAGAAACTGGGGCAACGGCAGTGCCGGCAGAGGGGGTGGCGCTGGCGGCAGAAATAACACCCCTAGCTTCTACTCTGCTCCAAGGATGCAGAAGACGGCAAGGCGGTAAAGTGAGATGATAAAGGGGTAGTTGTAATACACGGCAAGGCACAAGAGCAGTTGGGTTGGAAGTTCGAAACTCACTCTTGTCACTTTCAAAGTATGCCTCTCCAACAGTCATCTATCAATGTCCAGCAACATCAGGATGTGTATTGGGTTTGCTTTTTGCTGTATATATATTTTTCGCGGCACTGTATATTTCAATAACAGCAAAAAGCGATGGTGGTGTAGTTGGTTATCACGTCAGTCTAACACGATCTCTGCCTTTAAGGCCGAATCGAGGAACACTGAAGGTCCTGGGTTCAAGTCCCGGCCGTCGTACGATGCAGCGCGTTTCTTTTTGCCCAGAGAGGGCGTGGGTGGTAGTGTAAAAGGGGGGTGGCGTCGAGGTATTCACTTTGCCCTGGTCGGTCAGATTTTGGCCAATAAGGAGGGAATCACGCAGCGAGTGGACACGCACTAGACAGCGGTACACGTGTACGAGCCCGTGTGTGTGCTGGACTGGTGGCCGGGCCTTCTTTTGCCGTTTTCGTTGCTAGAGGATGTGGTGGAGCGCAAAATTCGGACAGGGATGATGGTGTAGTCCGTGCGTCGGGCCGAGCAACGGAGCTTCGGAACCACGGAACCGACTCGCCGAGTCGCCGAATCGCCGAGGCCGAATCACGGTGAAGAACAAAATATAGACGGGAGATATTGCGAGATTCCATTCGATAAATCACTTATGCTCTTATGATTTTACCAGCGAAAGCCTATGTATTTGAGGACGATGAATGTGGTCTCAGAAAACTCTTGAACGAATCGAACCACAACGGTATTGATATGCACACCCACTTCTATCAACATCACCGAACAGGGAATAAAAAAAACGCAGAGCAGCATTGAAGATTGACGTGTCTCATCTCCGCACTCTCTTTCCCCCCACAATGGCCAGCTCACAACTTCGTCTCCCCCTTCGCCCCGGTCTCTCTCTTCTCCCTCTCCTCCTTCTCCCTCACCCCGCGCATGTACGCCTGGCTCTTCAACAACGCATACACCGTCTGCAACCTGGGCAACCCGGCGCCCCTCTCCCTCGCAATCCTAATCGGCAAGCCCAAAATGACCTCGATCTCCAGCGGACTGCCGCGCTCCCAGTCCAGCAGCATGCTCGGCTTGCCGCCCTTGTTGCGCTCGGTGCTGGCGATGATTTTCTCCGGGCTCGCGAGGCCGGCGGGGAACGGCGCGCCCAGGATCTTGGGCGCGGCGTCCCAGATCTCCTGCATGATGCCGGTGAGGTGGGCGCGCAGCTCGGGGTCGACGACCATGTCGGCGTTGCCGCGGCCGCCGGCGAGGATGGACGACGGGTTCATGGCGGCGTTGATGGTCAGCTTGTGCCAGCGGATCTGCTGCAGCTCGAGCTCCGTGTGGAACTCGGCGTCCTTCAGGCCGCCGAGGTCGTTGAACAGGTGCGCGAGCTGCCGCACGCAGGCGTCGCCGCGGGTGCCCAGGTCCTGAAGTTCTTCAGAGGAAGAAGAGGATGATGATGACGATGCCGAGGCTGAAGAAGAGGCTAGACCGTCCGTGTACGCGCCCATGCTGATGCGCGTCCACCGGTTCTGCCGCACGTACCCGTGGCGCAGCTGCTCGGCGCTGATGACGGTGACGGCCGAGACGATGGGGTTGCGCGGGAAACGCGCGCGGTGCGCAGCCTCGATGCCGACGCCGTTCTGGATCAGCACGATGCACGTCTTGCCAGAGCCACCGTCGCGCTGGACCAGCGCCTCGATGTCGGCGCTGTCGTCGGTCACGTCCGGCAGCGCTTTGGTCGTCACGATCACGTAGTCCCAGCCCGAGGCGGGCGGGCCGAGGGCGGATGAGTCGGATGCGGCGGCGCTGATGGACGGGTAGACGGCATGTGGGGTGAAAGTGTAGGTGCCGAAGTTGCGCGTCTCGAGCGTGACGCCGGATTTGGCGATGGTGGAATAGTTGGAGCGGCAGACGAGGGAAACATGGACGTTTTTGGAGGGCTGGTGGGAACGAGATGAGAGAGATTTAGTAAGTGCGAGAATTGATTGGCAAGGGGAAAAGGAAAGTAGAAGGCAAGACAGAACTGCGTGCGGGACTTACGTGATGAAGCCGTGAGGCGTAAAAGCAGCCTACTGCACCTGCACCGACGAAGAGGATGTGAATGGGCCTGACGATGGGTGCATGAGTGATTGAGCGGAGGCGATAAAGCTGGTCCTGATGGAGCAAGAGGATACTTACTTGCCATCTGCGCTCTCAGTAGATGACATGGTTGAAGATCAGGGTGAACTGGAGGACTACAAGTGTACGAGAAGGGATATAGCGCTAAGATGAGCACAAGGTAGTGACAGGGACACAAGGAAGAGACGGCCAAGACTCCGGATAGGAAAGAAAGGTCAATTCCAACGTTGCGGCCAGCGACCCGACCTCTAGTTAAAGGCACAGTCAGAAAGGCTATTCGCGCGATGCTTGCACACTGTTGCCGTCGTTTCCGGTATCTCGCGAAGGTACGACGTTGTGTCAAGCGCCGAGCTGCGGAGAAGGACCGGCACGATGGCGCGACTGGCGGAGCGTGGGGCGGTAAGGCAGATCGAGCAATCGCACGGCAAATTCTGCCGAGAGTCGGAACGAAGCCCCCGGCCGCCGCCTCAATTCTGCCCGGAGTGCACTCGGAGAAGCTCACATGACAGCAAGGGACGCCTGACTTTTTTTTGTAATGGTATTGGTCGTCAATAGTTCGTAGCTTTGTTTTAGTCTTTCTCTCTCCCTCTTTTCTCGTCTGTGGCACATCACACAGACGAGTACATAATGGTATCCACACTGAAGCGCCAATAAAACGAAATCCCATCTAGCCCAAAATTTTTGACAAAGAACTTCAACGTCCCAATCAACTCAGCCAATTATATCCAAGCACATTTAGAGCTTCTCCTTCTGGAGACCCTTCCAGCCCCAGGACTCGGCAATGAGCTCAGCAGCACGCTCACCAACACCCAGAACAGTAAGCATGGGGTTGATGGTGGGCATCTCGGGGAAGACACCGGCGTCGGCGATACGGACGCCCTGGAGGCCACGGATCTTGAGGGTGGAGTCGACAACGGCGTAGGGGTCGCGAGCGACGTTGCCCATCTTGGTGGTACCGGCAGGGTGGTAGACGGTGTGGGCGACGCGACGGCCGTACTCGCTGAGGTCCTCGTCCGACTGGATCTTGGGGCCGGGGGCGACCTCGCGCTTGAGCCACGACTTGAAGGGCTCCTGCTCGGCGATCTTGCGGGCGGCCTTGAAGCCGGCGACGAGGGTGTCGGCGTCGTAGCCCTCGGGGTCGGTGAAGTAGCGGAAGTCAAGAGCAGGCTTGACCGAGGGGTCGGCCGAGGTGAGGTAGATGCGGCCCTTGGAGCGGGGACGGGGAATGTTGGGGGTCATGCAGAATGCATCAATGGGCGTGTCGTATCCCAGCCTGCCGTTGGTTAGTATCGTCGCAAGAAGCGGCGCCTGGAGGGGTGTACTCACCGAGAAGTGTTCATGCAGAAGGGGATCTGGTAGCAGTGCATCATGACGTCGGCGATGTTGCCATCCTTGCCAGCGGCGTTGGGAGCCTCGCGGCGCAGGAAGATACCGGCGTCCGAGTCCATGGTGGTCTGGTTCTGGGGAACGGGCTTGTTCAGCTCCCAGATGATGATGGTCTCGGGGTGGTCGAGCAGGTTCTCGCCAACACCAGGCAGGTCGCGGACGACGTTGATGCCAAGGTCCTGGAGCTGCTGCCTGGGGCCGAGACCGGACAGCAGCATGAGACGGGGAGTGTCAACGGCACCACCGCAGAGAATGGTCTCGCACTTGGAGCGGAGGACACGCTTCTCGCCGCTCTGCAGGGTCACGTCGACGCCCGTGACCTTGTCGCCCTCGACGTTGATCTTGCTGACCCAGGCGTTGGTCAGGATGGTCAGGTTGGGGCGGCGCTCGTCGTTGCGGAGGATGGGGTGGATGTAAGCAACGGAGGCGGAGCTGCGGCGGCCGTCGTCGGGGTTGTAGGAGACGGAGAAGAAGCCAACGCCCTGCTGGAGGGCACCGGTGCTGCGGATCTCCTTGTTGAAGTCCTCGATGACGGGGATGTCCATGGCGCTGGAGCACGACTGGACCCAGTCCTTGCAGAGCTGGTTCCTGTGGCGCGCATGGACGGGCTGGACGGTGTTGCGCAGGTTGTCGAGCACGCGGGTGAAGGTCTTGAAGTCCCAGCCAGAGCAGCCCTGCTCGACCCAGCGGTCGCAGTCATACTTGAAGGGACGGAAGGAGATCAGCGTGTTGTGCGAGGAGCAGCCACCGAGGACCTTAGCACGCGAGTGGCGGATGTGCGAGTTGCCATTAGGCTGCTCGGTGGTGGGGTAGTCGTAGTCGAGCTCGCCGCCCAGCAGGTTGAGCCAGTCCTTCAGCAGCAGCACGCGGTCATCCTTGAAGTCGGAGGGGCCGGCCTCGATCATGAGCACCTTCTTGTTAGGGAGGTACTCAGACAGACGGCTGGCAATGACGCAGCCAGCGGTACCACCGCCGACAATGACAAAGTCAAAGTCATTGACGAGGTTGGCGGGCAGCTGGGTGGTCGTCATGGTGGCAGAGAGGCGGAGGCAGAGAGACGAAGAGAGACCTGTGATAAAGATGGGCGAAGGTCGAGGGAGGAGAGAGGGCTGGTGGAAGAGAAATAGCACGGGAGGTCGCGGTACTAAAGAATTTCGGGCGTAGGCTGAGACAGAGCTAGCATGCAGCTCGGAGCCTCAGCAATCGGGCTCAATCGCACGGCAGTCAGTCCACCACGCGGCGGATCGGGCGTGTCGGTGAGCCGTCCGACGGCAATCGAGGTGCTGGCGGCGTTTGCGGCCAGCGTCGAGGCCCTAGCGAGTGTTGCAGCTGCAACGCACGGGCGTGACGTCGGCCGGGCACCCACCATGCTGGCCCCGGCCAAGCGTGCCTGGCGCAGAGCCCACCCCATCATCCCTGCTCCCCCGTCGTATCGGTCGAAAAAGTTTTGAACCGCCCTGTGATGCCGCCGAGGCCCCCTACGTAACGCTGTCCGCCCGAGCTAGCTCAAGCCGATAAGCTGCTGTGTCTACAGTCTTCACCAACAATCTCGTCCCTCCTGGCGCCCTCCACCTTCCTCTCGTCGTCGCTCCGGGTGCTGCAACGATCTCCGCTTATCGTCCCAGCTCGAGCTCCTGCACCCCTCACCTCCGTCCCGGCAGCTCCCCGCCCGCGCTCCCCCGCAGCTCGATTCTTCACCACCATGTCCTACGCAACCCGCCAGCTGTTCTGGGACGGCAAGCCGCAGCCTGCCTCGTCCGGTCAGACCTTCCAGAGCATTGACCCCTCCACCAACAAGCCCGTTGCCACCATCCAACAGGCCGCCCATGCCGACATTGACGCCGCCGTGGCCTCTGCCCAGAGTGCCTTCGCTTCCTGGGCCTCCACCCCGCCCGTCCAGCGTGCCCGCATCCTCCTGAAGGCTGTGCAGCTGCTCCGCGACCGCAACGACGACATTGCCCGCCAGGAGACTCATGACACCGGCAAGGCCTTCAGCGAGACCAGCACCGTCGACGTCGTCACCGGCGCCGATGTGCTCGAATACTTTGCCAACATGGTGGCTGGCGGCGGACTGAACGGCGAGACCGTCCGCCTGCGCGACGATGCCTGGGTCTACACCAGCAAGGACCCCGTCGGCGTGTGTGCAGGCATTGGCGCCTGGAACTACCCCATTCAGATGTACGCCATCGCCAATTGACAAGCTTGAAGTCCCCGCGCTGACTAGAAACACCTGCAGTGCCCTCTGGAAGTCGGCTCCCTGTCTCGCCGCCGGCAACACCATGGTCTACAAGCCTTCCGAATTCACCCCGCTGCACGGCGAGACTCTTGCCCAGATCTACACCGAGGCCGGCGTTCCTCCGGGCGTCTTCAACATCGTCCAGGGCGCCGGAGATGTTGGCGCTTACCTCACCACCCACCCAGGCATTTCCAAGGTCTCCTTCACCGGTCAGGTCAGCACCGGCCAGAAGGTGGCTGCTTCTGCTGCTGGCGGCATGAAGTACGTAACCATGGAGCTGGGCGGCAAGTCTCCGTGCATTATTCTGCCCGACTGCGACGTTGAGACTGCCGTCGACGGTGCCATGATGGCCAACTTCTTCAGCACTGGCCAGGTCTGCACCAACGGCACTCGCGTCTTCGTCCCGGAGTCCATGGTCCCTGCTTTCGAGAAGACGCTCCTGGAGAAGATTCAGTACGTCCGTCCCGGCGACCTCTTCGACATGAACACGAACTTCGGCCCTCTCGTCAGCGAGGTTCACTACAAGAAGGTTGTCTCCTACATCAAGCACGGCCAGGAGGTCGACAAGGCTAAGCTCCTCTGCGGCGGTCCCGACGCGCCCCAGAACCTGCCCGACAACCTCAAGAACGGCTTCTGGGTCCAGCCCACCGTCTTCACTAACTGCACTGACGACATGAAGATCGTCAAGGAAGAGATCTTCGGTCCCGTCATGAGCATCCTCCCCTACAAGACCGTCGACGAGGTTGTGCGCCGCGCCAACGACACCCCTCTTGGTCTTGCTGCTGGCGTCTTCACCAAGGACATTAACACGGCGCACAAGGTCATCCAGCAACTCCAGGCTGGTATCACCTGGATCAACACCTGGGGCGAGAGCCCGGCCGAGATGAGCGTCGGTGGCTGGAAGAGCAGCGGTGTTGGCGTTGAGAACGGCCGCAAGGGCCTTGAGGCTTGGGTCAAGAACAAGAGCACTCTGGTCGATATGAGCGGCCAGGTTCCTACCGTCTTCTCCAAGTTGTAAAGATGTTAGATATGAAAAGTCAATGGACATGAAGCATGGGATCGGCGTTGATTTGAGGGGGGAAAGCAAATGTTGATTTTTGAAACGAAATATTACACAAATTACCCGCTGAATGTACGAAACAGCAAGCTCGCAACCCTTGAAGAGAGTGAATGAAAAGATCTACGAGCTGTGTCCGGGTGGTGTGAGAGCGGGGGGTGTGGTTCGTCCCACATTGCTACCACAACCGCTCTCTTCCCCCACGCGGAGCCGGCGGATTGTCCCGCTATGAAATTGCGCCTCTTACAGCATCTTGCTTGTTTCTTCCGCCCCCTTGACTCGGTGAGACTCGTTGACTCGTGCATGGCTGGTCCAAGCTTCCTAGGTCTATGACGATGGCGGCCGGTTTCTTGCGAAACGCCACCGTCGTTTGAGAGCTGCGGAAACGCTATCGTAGGCGCTGTCTCATGAGTGAGAAAAACAATAATGAAAAGTCGGAGCACCATGACCTCGAATGCTGCAAGGGTGGAAGGTTTCGGCGAGATCCACACTGCACGCGCAGAGGATCCACAGACTATAGACGTTACGTAGGTACAATACAATAGTTCGGCGGGGAGCTGTGTTGCATCGGTCGATTGCTCACAGCGCAACTGCTAGAGCATCAGTGCTTTTTTTCTCCTCGTGAGGAATGTCGTCGTTGCTTGGCTTTGTTTCGTAGCTCTGCTGTCGTACAACTACACCAGAATCGAGACTGTCGACCAATTACGCGAACGAGAAAGCGAGGTGGCGACGGTAGTGCGCCGTATCTGGCTCCGGAACTTTTTTTCTTGGTTCTGGTCGGCTTCCAGAACGCTTCTATCGATAGACGAGGGAACACAATCCGCAACGACAAACGGCAAAGGGTAAAAACGTCCCAGGCTTGCCCCAAACCACAAACAGGAAAAGGAAGAGCGCTCGAAACCATTGGCCTGCTCACTTATCACTATCATCGGGGCTGCCGACACAACCATGAGGATGGGGGCGTTTTGTCGTCGTAATGCACCACCCGATGGTCTCCTCCTCCGGCTGCGCGGCTGGTGGTCGCTGCATGCAAGGCGGCCTGCCTTACAGCCTGCAGGGACTCTCGGCTCGGACTGCGCCGGACATGTGTCGACTTTTGGGAGGGGGTGGGGAAGGGGGCGCCCCACAAGGGACCGACCGGCCAACCGCGCGCGTGTTGCGAGCCAGTGTCGCGTGCGCACGTTGGAGGATCCACACTGGCATTTCTGCGTCTTGGCTGCCTTTTCTGGGCCCACTGGTGGGGTCGATTACTCTTTTTAATCTACTTTTTTTTTCTCCCTCTCTTCGACCCTTCGTTCCTATCGACTCTTTGTGATTGAACGGCGGGACGGGCGGACGGACGGATGGATGTGTTCCGATCGGACGCGCCCGCTGGTGGTGTGAGATTTTGAGGAAAGGGAGATAGCAAGCACACGCGGCTGCTTATAGCGTGCCGTTCCCGCTCCCCGCCCTTCTTGTCATCGACGGTTCGACTTGCAACAACATTCCCAATCCTCGGCTTTCGCTCGATCCGCCTCGGCTTAACCAACGCTCTTCGTGTTGTATGATGAAGATACCGAGCACGGCATACCATTTGGTTCAACAGTAGAAATCAACTAATCACCTTTCGATCCTCTCGGCATCGGGGCGCTGTTGTTTCTTTTTCTCTCATCTCAGCGCTTCTCACTGTCACT